>SJXQ01002300.1:402415-568518 GCA_006408695.1 Aepyceros melampus
AAGTTAAATAAGCAGGGTGACAATATACAGCCTTGACGTACTCCTTTTCCTATTTGGAACCAGTCTGTTGTTCCATGTCCAGTTCTAACTGTTGCTTCCTGACCTGCATACAGATTTCTCAAGAGGCAGGTCAGGTGGTCTGGTATTCCCATCTCTTTCAGAATTTTCCACAGTTTCTTGTGATCCACACGGTCAAAGGCTTTGGCATAGTCAATAAAGCAGAAATAGATGTTTTTCTGGAACTCTCTTGCTTTTTCCATGATCCAGCAGATGGTGGCAACTTGATCTCTGGTTCCTCTGCCTTTTCTAAAACCAACTTGAGCATCAGGGAGTTCACAGTTCACGTATTGCTGAAGTCTGGCTTGGAGAATTTTGAGCATTACTTTACTAGCATGTGAGATGAGTGCAATTGTGCAGTAGTTTGAGCATTCTTTGGCGTTGCCTTTCTTTGGAATTGGAATGAAAACTGACCTTTTCCAGTCCTGTGGCCACTGCTGAGTTTTCCAGATTTGCTGGCATATTGAGTGCAGCACTTTGACAGCATCATCTTTCAGGATTTGAAACAGCTCAACTGGAATTCCATCACCTCCACTAGCTTTGTTCGTAGTGATGCTTTCTAAGGCCCTTTACTTTCTGTATTTTTGGCATGGTAATAATCTCACCTTTCTAGTACTCCTTTTACTCAGCTAAGACTGGGTTAGTACCGCTGACTTCACATGAGCTAACAGATGTGAATAATAATTATGATGACAATGCCAGGGGCTCAACAGATGCTGATGCAAAATCAGTTAAGTGTCTCTAGTCTTGGCAATGCTAAGGATGCTAACTGAAATCTGGATTCTGAGTTGAGGGGTCTGAAAATCTGGACTGGTGGCACCTGGACTAGGCAGGGTCATTAAATCTTAACCTAATGAGATGAAGAAAAATGAAGCATCATGCCCAAGGCTCTGGGAGGTTCTGGTCTGATTAAGGCCGATCAAATGAGGCCCAGGCTGCCTTCAGTAGCGGAATGCCAGGGTGGAAGACTACAATGCTTTCCAACTGTGCTCCACAGAGCCCTGCGTACACCCAGCTCCTAGGTGGAATCTGGGCCTCATCCCAGCTTCTATGAAAACAGCTTTGATTTTGACTTTTTTAGACCAGAGTTTCATATAATCTTACCTTTGCAAAAAGAGATCAATTTATTCCCATGAAGGGGAAAGCATGCTTCTGAGCATTGAGTCCTTGAATCTCAGAAGCAGAGGTTCTCAGATGACTCTAGAGATGCTTCAGTATTCATATCTAGCCCAGCAGACTAGTGTGCTCATCTGACTCGCTGATGATATATTGCTCAAGTCCACTTTACAATCAGTTTTATTGTTGGACATTTTTGAGTCATTACCAAAATGCCTTCCTTTTTGAGCTGAAATCTGCCTTATTATAACTCTGGCCCTCATTCTACTATCTGCCTTTCGAAAGAACCAATCTGCCATTGGCCCCACTAAGAGCTTGGAAGGGAGGAGGTATGGAATGGAAGGAACAGATAAACAGAGAGTTCCCCCAAACTGAGAGTGGGCCCCCGAAAACAGCAGCAGACTGAGGCCTAGGGCGAAAGAGGCCAGTCAGATATTTGCTTATAACATCTGATAAACACTGTAACAAAAATGCTTCCTTTCCTTTGTGGTAATCATCCTTCTTTCCACCCCCAAACCTCAGTATTAGTCTGTTACAGGTAACAGCCTTGTGTTAGTTCTTCCTCAGGGAAATGAAGGATGAGGCGCTGGGTCACATGGTGGGGTCAAACCATCAGCTCCAGGAACTGAAGGGGGCAGGAGAGGGGGTGGTGGGGGATAATGGATTAAGCTCTGACTCAGAAGCAGAAATTCTGAGTGAGAAGTACAGACTGCTGTGAGGAAAATATAATCCCACCCTGGGTTATGTGGGATGGGGATGTTCATCCAATTGTATTTAGATGTTGGTATCAAAGGAAAGGACAATCCCCAAATCTAGGAGGCTTCACAGAGTTCAAAAACCTCTAACTGGTTTCCCTGCCTACCTCTTGCTCCACTCCAGCCTATTCTCTCACACAGTAAGTACCCTGAGTGGCTTTCAAAAACACAAATCAGATTATGTTCCTTCCATAACACAGTCACGGCTTTAAATCCTCTCATGGGTCCTCACGGCTCAAGGATATAACGTCCGTAAGCTGGTCAACTAGACCTTTCCTGCCTAGGCCTTTGCCACTATAGCCTCAGCACTCCATTCTTCTTTTCTACTCTGTATTCAGCAGTACATTCAGAGGAACATTCAATTCCTCTGAGACAAGTCAGGTTTCCTCTTGCCCCTCACAGTCTCACATCTCAGTCAACAAGAACATTCTTTATCATTTCCCTCCTCCATTTCTTTGGATCTGTGGCATCTTTACCTCATTATCCTACTCCTTCAGGTCAACGCTTATATATCATTTCTTCTGAAAAGTCTTCCCTGACACACTTGGTTTGAACTTTTGAACTTTGAACTTGTTCCATTAAAGCACTCATCACCATGAATTAATTCCGTTGCTTATTTGTTTGTATTCTTTACCAGGCTGTAAACTCTGTGGGGTGTAATGACCATGACTCCTAGTTTACAACGGAACCCTCTATGCCGACACTGGAGCTTGGCATCGTCCACTCAAAAAATACTGGGTTGACTGGTTGTCTGACCAAATAATTGAATTGCTACTAATAATTGAATAATTGAATTGAGTTTCAACTATTTATGAACATTTGAGTCACCTTAAAACTCTGACACTTCTATGAGGAAACCTTGCATGGGAATGAAAGGGCATCCGAAGAAATTTCACAGTTCTTACTTAGCTTTTATTCTCGTGTGTGTGTGTGGCTTTTATTCTCGTGTGTGTGTGTGTGTGTGTGTGTGTGTGGCAGGGGCGGTGGTAGGGGGTGGTCTGGCAGAACCACTCTATAACCAACTCAGATGACATGGATGGTAACTGGGAAGACAGGCACAAGGAACTTATTGTCCTGGGATAAATGAACCACTTCCTTCAGCAGAGAGGAACCAGCAGGTGAATGCTAGGTGGATTCAATTACAGAGAAGATTAACAGTCATGGGGACCGGCTAAGGTATACGATCTCCTGTTTAATATCAGCAGTTATTGGAGACCTAGAAAGAACTCTCTCTCAATCTTCATAGGCCTCTTCTTCGATCCTGCCATGTATGTAACTCTGAAGAAGGAACTCTGATCTGACATCGCTGCCCTGAAGAATCCTTCCTTGAACGACTTCTTCAGCTGACTCCTTGCTCATCTTTCCTGGCTGGGCCAGAGACGCTCCGGTGCCGGGCTCTCACTGCATGCAGGCTTGCCCGTGTCCCCCCTCTCATCTAAGAGCTCGTTTAGAGCAGGGATCGAGCCTGTTGTCTGTCTCCCCATAGTCCAGTATAGGACCTAGGACACATACGTATTTGTCAAATGTCTGATTATCTGAACCAGAACAACTGGCCTGAATTCTTCGAAATGCCAATGTCAGATCATGCAAGGTAGACAAAAGGGCTGGAAAACTGCTCTAGAGAAAAGAAAACTGAAGAGACAGGGTAAGTAAATGCAGGGGATCCCTCTTCACAGGATCTTGGATAAGGGGGAAAAAAGCTACAAAGGATGCTACTAGGACAGTTGGGGAAATCTGTATATGGACTTTATTATATATCAACTAGTAGATTTTATGAATGATAAACTTCTCAAGAAGGATAGTAGTATGGTGTTCCTTGTTCTTAGGAGATACATATAAAAAAGTGTTTAAGGATCAAGTCTCTCACCTGCAGTTAACACTCAAACGGTTCAGTAAATAAAAAACATATAGACAGAAATACATGCATATATACTTAGAGAAACAAATGAAGTAAATACTGCAAAAAGTTAGGTGGTAAGTCTAGGATAAGAGTACATGGCTGCTCACTGTATTACTGTATAACTTTTCAGTAAGCCTGAAACTTTTCAAAATAAAACATTGGAGGAAAAAACTAAATCTCAACTTAGGTAAGCAAGCCTAATGGGATGTACATTTGGTGACTATTTGCTATATTGGAAATAAGTTGTCAGTTAGTCCAAGACCCTAATGGGGCTTCCCTGGTGGCTCAGAAGGTAAAGCGCTTCTGCCTGCAATGCAGGAGACCTGGGTTTGATCCCTGGGTCGGGAAGATCCCCTGGAGAAGGAAATGGCAACCCACTCCAGTACTCTTGCCTGGAAAATTCCATGGATGGAGGAGCCTGGTAGGCTACAGTCCATGGGGTTGCAAAGAGTTGGACACAACTGAGCGACTTCACTTTCTTTCTTTTCTTTCTTTCTAATGGGTAGGGTAGTATGGAGACAAGGCTGTAGGGAGGAGAAAGGATGCCAGTAAGTTCCTGGATAAGAGAGGTGGTACCTTCAGATGTAGAACTAGTAGAAGAGGGCAGCCAGGCAGAAGGGTGGAAGTTAATAAATACCAGCTTCAAAGGGCAAAGCAGAAGAAAGCCCTTATGCAGATCAAGCTCTTCAGCAGAGGTTTGGATAACTAATCAGAAAAGTGTTAAGAAATGATAAACGACTGGGGTGGGGCAAAGGGTCAGTGAGGCAGAGAAGGTAGGTAGGCAGGCAGGCAGAAAAGATAAGTGAGGGAGCACAGAAGCAGTAGAAAGTTGGGCAAAGCTCTGGTTTGTCTGGGCAGAGTTAAAACATTTCAGGGAGGCAAACAAACTAGGGTGAGAGGAGCCAAACTGTTGAGCACTTACTATGAGAAACAGAGGTTAGAGAGCATAGGAAAGCAGAGAGCTGGCTGAATCTGTCTGAAAAAGACAGAAGGAAAGGCAGCTGATGGGGAAGGTGATAACCTTGGTCTTTGTCTCTTCTTAGTTAGTGAGGCAAGAAGGAAGAGTGGCTAGAGCCTGCTTCCCCTTATCTGGTAGTTGAATCAGAGAGATGCAAACAGGAGCAGAATTGCCAGGAAAGGTCATGCCCCAATCCCAAGCTATGGTCACAACCTCAGGTCCATGATGTGTATCCCTACCAGCCTCTGCATGTTGCTACAAGTGCGTTTCTCTTGATTATCAGTGGTGTTATTCCATTTAAGAATTTGGAATTTCTATTCCTTTGAGAACTCTCTTTAGATTAGCAGCAACATTCACGGACATGTACCCTCTCCCGTGTATCCATTCTTCCAGAATCTCAGGTAGGGCTAACTTTTATTATTGAAGTGCAGCTCAGAGTTCCCGAACGCCAACAGCAGGGGATATTTAACAACCTGCCTTGTCTGCACCTGCTCCACCATGCCTAGCCCAGACTCCCAGTGCAATACCCTAACTGTAAGTAAGAATGCTCTTTTCTGTACACAGAGAGTCTGAGGTTAAAAGAAAGCAATCTAGAGAAGGTTAGATGAGAAGTTCTTTCTGAAGGGTCAGTGAGAGGGTCACAGATATGTCTGCAGGGACCAGGTGGTGGGGGCCCTAGAAGGAGCATTTGAAATTCTGGTATCTTTTTGCCAAGCATGCAAGTCACGTAAGTAATTCTTGTTTGGGTGCAGAGGAGGTAAGAGTGGGAGGAGGGTGGTGGTGCTGGGTGAGCAGTCACTTTCCCAGCACATTCTCCAAAAGTGGCACTTTTATCAGAAGTGATTCTGACAATGATGAAAAGACAACAGGGAAGGCAGAGTGAGAACACGACTCGCACGGGTCAGAAGGGAGCACCTTTGGGAGTTACACTCCCCCATCAACAGGAAGCACAGCCCCAGCGCTGATAGCACTGCCTCTATTCCTCTGGCCAGGACAAGGTCCACGGGACTCTCTTCAAGGGCCTTTCCTCCCTCTCTCCACAGTGACCTACCTCGCTAGTTTAAGGCCGAGCTTTCCTTCCCTCCCTGTCGTGCTGTGTCCTGTGCTCCAGATTAGAGATGCCGGGTTCCATTCACTCAAACCTCTCTCGGGAAGTGCTTAGTCACTGATCCGGCCACGTGGCATCCGCTTCCCCGTTGTGGGTCTGGTATGTTAACTAAGAAAGTTATTTTCCAGTCTAGTTAGAAACAGCAGGAACTTGAATCGACTTGCTATACTGGCACTGCTGGAGGAGTTAGGGCCACGTGCCAAAGGAAAGAGTGGATGGCCAATCACCAGGGAGCAAATTTCTCAATCTGAAGCCTGAGACTAAAGCCTCCCGCTGGCAGGGAGTTCTGTGTTAGGACTTTGCTGCCAGATCACTCTGGGAGATGTCCTGTGACTTCACAGTGGCTCTGCATGCAGTTTGGAGCTGAGAAAAACTGTGACCCACTGTTTCTTTAGGGATAAAAATCCAGAGGAAAGTCCTAGAGATAGGAAACAGGATCCTAAAGAGACAGTAAAGATGAGAGGAGACCAAAAAGCGCCAGATGAGGCAAAGGTAAGGGACAGAAAACCAAATCTCAGGACAGTAGGTGCTGGGATAGCAGGTCTGAGGGCTGGCCCTGGGCCCTTGCTGCTGCTACTAGCCCTGCCCCCCTTTTTCACCCAGACCCCAACCCAGCTCCTACCTGGTAGGTACCTGTCGTGGCTGTGGCTGTACTCTGTGGTGGTAAGTGACAAATGAGTCTGCGTAAAGGGCTGGTTGCCAAACAGATTGTCACTGCGAAGGTTGTGGCAGAGCTTCTCCAGGAAGCGGAGGACGTAGGTGATGCTGTTGACTGCTGGCAGGTTGAGCGTGTGCTGCTCTCGGTCAAACACGGCTGTGGAGTTAAGTAAACAAGGCCCAGCACGTCAGCTCGTAGCACAGCACAGAGCTAAACAGGAGAAGTCCAGCCCACTGCTTGCCTCAGGCTTAGCTGGTTACACAGAGGTGAATGGTGCCCAGGTTTCCTTCCTCCCCTCCTCTCCCTCCCCTGAGGGTTTGATTTTTGCCTCCAACTCCAAAGGATTTGCAATAATGGGAGTGGCCAGGCCAGGTCTGTTGCACCTGGGGCTTTGGAATGATTCTGCTCAGGCTGTGAAACAACTGTGAACATAATTCTATCTGCTCCATCAGTTGGCTAGGCCTCCCAAGGAAATCTGTTTATTTCCTTAAGAACTGCTTAAGAACAGAGGAGCTGGGCAGCAGAGGAGAACACAGCTATTGCCAGCAATGGCTGAGGTATACAATCTCATCTGGATAAGGGCAACTCGAATTTTGGCAACATTCATGTCTTTTTTTGTTTAAACCCCTATTTATTTCTATTAAAACATATGCATATAATCCCTGGGCTTCCCTGGTGGCTCAGATTGTAAAGAATCTGCCTGCAGTGCAGGAGATCAGTGTTCGATCCCTGGGTTTTCAGGATTCTGGAGAAGGGAATCCCTAACAAGCAAAAGGCCTCTGCATCCGTCTCTGAGGGCAGCAAGGAAATGTGGAGATAGGTCACTCTTAGGAACCAATCTAGGGGACAAAGAAAGAACCCTAGAGAAGGTGTGGGAGACAGTCACTATGGGAAGGTGGTAAAGATGGCTGGGTCCCTGTAGACTGCAGCACGGAAGCAAACAAGAAGCCATGCAGAGGCCTTCGCCTCACAAGGAAAGAAAGGCTTAATTTCCCATGCAGTTTTCAGCCATTTCTAGCAATTCTTTCCCTGCCTGTCCCCATCCTCTGGGCAGCCAATTAATTACTCTGTGTCCAGGCTCCCACCCCGCCCTGCATGCGTTTCTCACATACTGTAACACCTCCCATGGTCAGCTATGAGCTAGTCCTTTTCCGTCAGGGCACAGACTGGGCATGTCATCGTCTTTTCTTTCCTTCCTCTGGCCAGTGTCTGTCAATAACCTCTCACATAGAGTCAGGGCTCAATGAATGTCTGCTAAAAGAACTCATTTGTGGTATTTATGGGGTCTTCCATGTCAGCTGGGTTTCCTGAGGTTGGATATTGACTAGTTAGAGGGCAGAGGAAGGAGATTACGGAGTACTACATAATAAAGATTGAAAGGCTCAAGGTCAAGTCTTCATAGGTTTGGTGGGTAAAGATGGGGTTTTTGGACTCAGGAAAACTGAAACAGAACCAGGACACAGCAGAAGTGACTATTCTCAATGAAAACAAACAACCAAAGCAAAAAACCACACACTGTGTAACTGACTCAAACTCCCAATGCAGGAAAGACTGATTCTTCCCACTCTACCCCAGGATTCAACTTCTCTGTATTGGGGCTGGCTGAGGACTCAACAGCTAAGGGGTCTAAAGAACAAGAGAAGACTTCTATGATTCCCTGAAGCAGCTGGGAGGCTGGGGCAGTCTGGAGAAACTCTCCTGTTGCCCCAGTACAGCCGGCTCTGGAGTTTTTCTTCTGAAGCACTTTTAAAGCAACATACTTGCATATTTTCTGTATGAGAGAGGCTAGGTAGGTAGACAGGAGGGAGTCTCTTTAGAGACTGGAGTTAAGCAGAGTCTGCATGGGTATTCTACTCGATAGTGATATGCAGAAGACCTCGAGGACTCTGGGAGTTGAAATGAGGACTTTGAAGAATAGAAAACTTCATTCCAGAGCCTACTGGTGTGAAGCAAAAACCAGGAGGCCTTGCTAGAAATCAACTAGTTTCAAAGGCCTGCCTCTCTGGCTAGAAGCCATACCAGACCAGAGTGCTTACCTGAGATAACCGCACCACCGTGGCCCTGCTTGAGGAAGCTGAAGACGGTTTTCTGGTGATAAGCACAGTCGATGCAAGCCTGCACAGCCTGCTGCAACACCACGGAGGCTCGGGCTGGCCCAAAATGGTCAGGGAGCTGCTGGACTTTCTTCTTATCTAAGTGGGGGCCTGTGCTGCCATTCTTGTTCAAGTAAATACAAACTGCAGGAGACAAAGAATCAAAGCAGTTTAAAGAGTTTCAGAGTAGAGAAGTCGGAGAACAGAGCTCTCTTCGTCTTTCCTACCCTGGGCTCTGGCCTCTACAGGATTCCCAGCTGCTAAGCTGGTGAAACACTGTGGGAGGGAGTAGAGGGTGACTCTGCCCAGCTGCCGCCAGCCCAAACGCATGACCACAGGCTCTGGGAACGCAGCCTGCTGGGAGAACAGCCCAGACCAGCCAAGGCACAGAACTTGCACTTTGTCTTCTTTACACTGAAAAGAAAATCTAAGCAATTTTCCAGATGGATGTACTTTCATTTTCAGTTCTTTGGCTGCTCTACGTATTCTTGATATCTCTCACATGCTCTGTGTACCGAGCTGTGGGACTATGGCAATATTAGCATGAGTGTGCTTGTGTGTGCCTGGCCTTGGACCTAGAGTGGTTAAACTACAGTTACTTTCCTTGCTTTCCATTCTAGGCCTTGAGTTCCTTTGTCATCTTCTGCATCAAGACTTAGGCTCAAAGATAGTAGTGAAAATAGAAAAAAACTGGAATAAAGAAAAACATGCAAAGGGCCTGAAGGGCCCATCTGTGTATTTGTTTCAGTCGTTTCTTCTGTCAAGATAGCTGGGCACTCTCCCAACTGCAACCCCCCACCTGGCACTGTGCTGCAAGGAGAGAAGCAGGGTGAGCACAGAAGAAAGAGACGGAGCTCCCTAGAGCTGCTTCTCTTGGTCTGTCGAGAAGACTCATGTGCCTGACCAGCTACAGCATTCTTTCTGCTGATCTAACTTTTAGGCTTCCACTTGAGTAGGGAGTACTCTGCTTCTTCACACTGTCCTGGCTCACTAACTGAAAGGCAGGAGGGCAAAAAGTCTCTTGTTGTTAAAGGCAAAAAGATAAAAGCAGTAGCTGTGTGGGCTGTGGATGGACTGGTGTTCTTTCTGGGCCTCAGGTCTGCCACCCACATCACAGAGGGGCTGAGCCAGACATTCTCTGAGGACTTTTCACCCTCATCATTCTAAGGGGGTAAGCAAGATGGAGAGAACAAAATGCAGAGAAGCAGGATGTGGAAAGTGATAGATGAAAAAGGACAGGAAAAAAATAAAAGGGTAAACAAGAGGAATTGAAATATACATTTAACTCTCTTCTCTCTTAAAACCACAAAAATGAGCCAGATAACAAGAAAGGAGACAACTTAAAACTCTGGAAGCTGGAAAGCAGAGTGGCAAAGTAGCAACTGGCTCAGCAGGCCTAAGAAAGCTGAATCTTTAACCAAGAGTGGGAAATGATGAGAGCCACGCTGTTCCATCTTATAAGTCACAAAAGGCCCAAGAATGGGCAGGGGCTCCTGTGGGTGGGTATGACGGAAGATTTAATAGAAGAAGAATTGGCTCATGTCTGTTAAGAAATGGTTAGTATTCCATGTCATAATATGACTCTTTCACTGAACGCAAGACAGATAAAAATGCAGAACTCAAAGAGATAAAGAGTAATAAAAATAAGTGAAGATGTATGTCTGTGGAAAGACACTTATCAGAATGTTCAAAGCAGGTTAGTCAAAACAGCCTCAAACTACAACCAACCCAAATGTCTATCAACGAGAGAACAGATACACAAATTGTGTATGAATATTTATTTGTTGGAACACATTGGCAGTAAAAAAAAAAATGAACTGTTGATAGATAGAATGCTTCTCAAAAACATTATTTTGAGTAAAAGTAACAATAGAAAATAGTACACACAGTCTGATTCCATTTATATATTAAGTTCAGTTCAGTTCAGTCACTCAGTCATGTTCGACTCTTGGCGACCCCGTGAACCGCAGTACGCCAGGCCTCCCTGTCCATCACCAACTCCCGGAGTTTACCCAAACTCATGTCCGTTGAGTTGGTGATGCCATCTAACCATCTCATCCTCTGTCGTCCCCTTCTCCTCCTGCCTTCAATCTTTCCCCAAATCAGGGTCTTTTCAAATGAGTCAGCTCTTCACATCAGGTGGCCAAAATGTTGGAGTTTCAGCTTCAACATCAGTCCTTCCAATGAACACCCAGGACTGATCTCCTTGAGGATGGACTGGTTGGATCTCCTTGCAGTCCAAGGGACTCTCAAGAGTCTTCTCCAACACCACAGTTCAAAAGCATCAATTCTTTGGTGCTCAGCTTTCTTTATAGTCCAACTCTCACATCCATATATGACCACTGGAAAAACCATAGCCTTGACTAGATGGAACTTTGTTGGCAAAGTAATGTCTCTGCTTTTTAATATACTGTCTAGGTTGGTCATAACTTTCCTTCCAAGGAGTGTCTTTTAATTTCATGGCTGCAATCACCATCTGCTGTGATTTTGGAGTCCCCCAAAATAAAGTCAGCCACTGTTTCCACTGTTTCCCCATCTATTTTTGCCATGAAGTGATGGGACCAGATGCCATGATCTTCATTTTCTGAATGTTGAGCTTTAAGCCAACTTTTTCACTCTCCTCTTTCACTTTCATCAGAGGCTCTTTAGTTCTTCTTCACTTTCTGCACAGGGTGGTGTCATCTGCATATTAAGTTCAGAAACAAGAGAATCTAGTCTATAGTGACAGAAATCGGAATAAAGGTGAGAGTGAAGACTGACTTTAAGTGGGTATGAGGTAACTTCCAAGGGGGTGGTAGAAATGACTCTTAGCTTGATTGGGGCTGTGGCTACATGGGTACTTAAATTAATTAAAACTCAAATTATATATAAATATATGTACATTTCACTGTATGTAAATTTTACTGGCAGTTTCCACTTCTTTCTTCTTGGGACATTCCCTCTTGGAACCTAACCACCCCGTTTGAGCAGGCAAAGCCTGTGGTGGGTCATGTGGAGAGAAGCCAAAAGCCAGGGACAGCCTGCCAGCCCTGTGGGAGCAGTGGATCCTCGGTCCTGGTCAAGCCACCACAGCTGACGCTGCAGGGGAGAAAGACCAGCCGCTGCCACCCAGCACTGCCCATGTTGCTGTTGTAAGCCGTGAAGTTTTGTAGTGGCTTGTTATGTAGCAGAAGGCTGCTGGAGCAGACTGTGGTAACAGAAACAGGGCGCTGCAGTAACAAAAGCCCAGCACACACGACACTGGCTTTGGGACTGGGAAGCAGAGAGAAGCATAAAAGATCACAGAAAGATGATGAGTAAAGTTGAGAGGGCCTTGAATAGAAGCCTGGAAGAGGTTGGGGTCCAAACGATTCTGTTCATTTTGTACTATCTCTGGCCCTCTTAGCCTGAGATGGTAATGCTTCTACCAGAGTGAAACTTGGGTGGTTTTCTATGAATACTACTGAGATTTATTTCTTTGGTCAAAAGCCACAGTCACAAATCTTTGAAGACAAGCCTTTCTTTACTTTGGTCTTCCTCATAGCTGCTGTTAGACAATGCCCTGAAGATTTTAAAAAATCCTATTGTTTAAGGAAGAGAATCTGTGAGACTTGCCCTTGAGATTTTCAGAGGGCCTTTTGATCTCAAAGAGTCTGTGAAACAGAGTTTTAAGTCATTCCACATCTTAATCAAAGATTTTTATTGTCCCATTCTGATTTTGACCCTTTCTTAAGATTATTTGCCTTCTGGAGAGACTGGAAATGAGAAATATTTCCATATTGTGAGTCCTGGACTTTAAAAATTTTTAATTTTTTTAAGCTCATCTCTCTCATCTTACAGTTTACCACAGGCAGTGAAAAGCCAGGTGGCACTTCATAACTTTGTCTGGAAATCTAGCATTTCACTGAGTTCATCAGGAACATTTCCTAGCTCCATGTTCATGCAAGTGACAATGTTATCACTCTTCCCATCACTACCTAGCAGGTATCCCCCATCCTCCATCTTTCATTGAGACTTTCCTCTTTCCTTTAAGCCCACATTGACAGCCTCTTCAAGATCTTTTCAATTTCAATTCTCAAGTTTCTAAGAGAATCATTCTAGCAGTAGTATTGCCAGCTTGGACTGAGATGGTACAAAACAAAAGAATTCTTTGGATCCACAACCTTTTACAATCAGGAAGAAGACTGAGAAGGTAATCTCAGCTTTCTTATGGAAAAGGAAGGATGACTCACAGGACAAAACCAAAAAGCCATGGAAACAACTTCCAAGAAAGTATTGGATCTAATCAAGGAATTGGCAACATATGCCCACCTGGATTTCACAATTTCTACATACCAGTGACTGCGTGTGCCTCGTCTTTTTTCCCTTTTAACAAGTGCATAAGTTATTATGCCTATCCCACCACTGTATGCAGGTTATGTGGGGAGCAGAGAACACATTTCTTTAGGTCACAGGTCTTCAGTTTGAGAAGAAACTGCACCTGAGAGGTCCCATTTGCCTGGATCTGATTTAAATGATGAGATCCTAGATCTGAAGTTTGATGTTGTAAAGGGATGAGACCTTTAATGGGGAATCTTGCAAGGGGAAGAATACATTTTCCAAGTGGGAAAAACAACTTACATCCAGAGAGTGGACTGAGGTAGTTTTAAAATACAGTCCAAAATTCTTTGACCCTCTTCCCATCAAGATATGGGGTCTACTCCATTCTCTTGAATCTGGGCTTTGACTGCTTGATCAATAGAATATGGTAGATATGACACACTGTTAATTTTGGGGCTCAAGCCTTAAGAAAATGATAGCCTCCACTTCCTGTCTCTTGGGGACACTTGCTCTTCGAACTCACTCACCCTGGTATGGGGAAGCCCAAGCCTGCTGGAGACATCTGTGGAGTGGAGAATCCACAGCCAGCACCAATTGTTAGCTGCATGAATGAATCATCTTGGAAATGGATCCTGCAGCCCCAGCTGAGCCACCTAAACTGATACCAAATGGAAGAGAGACAAGCTTTCTCTGCTTTAATTTTAATATAGCTGAATATACTGATATTATTTTTTCTAGTTATAGAAAGGTTATGTACTTTTTCTCTCTTTTTAAAAAACATATGTATGTATTTGGATGTGCTGGGTCTTAGTTGCATCATTGAGGATATGTCCTTGGGATACATAGACTCTCTAGTTGTGGCACATGGGCTCTGGAGCATGCGGGCTCAGTAGTTGTAGTGCCAGGCTTAGCTGCTCTGTGGCCTGTGGGATCTTAGTTCCCCAGCCAGGGATAAACCCATGTCCCCTGCATTGCAAGGCAGATTCTTAACCACTGGACCACCAGGGAAGTTTAAATACTTTTTGTTTTATAATTTATGCTTATTGTCTTATTTTTAAAATACTTCCCAATCTTAAGGTTATAAAGATATTTTTGCATACTGTCATGCTTTGGTTTGGGGTTTCCCTGGTGGCTCAGATGGCAAAGAATCCACTTGCAATACAGGAGATCTGGGTTCAATCCCTGGGTTGGTAAGATCCCCTGGAGGAGGGCATGGCAACTCACTCTAGTATTCATGCCTAGAGAATCCCCAAGGACAGAAGAGCCTGGCGGACTACAGTCCATGGCGTTGCAAGAGTCAGACACGACTGAGCGACTAAGCACAGCACATGCTTTGGTTTTTTACTGCATCCGTGAAATTGGAATTCGAGGCTGTAAAAAAAAAATTCTGAGAAGGGTCCAGCAGTAAGGAGCGTGGAATTAGCCACTTCATCTTGACAGTAAGTAAAAAGCTGAACAAACTGAAAAATCCTTTAAAAATCCATCAGAAAAGTGAGGTCACAAGGCAAACTGCTGCCCCCCATCAAGTCTGAAGAGACAGACTGATGAATACAGAGAAGCACAAGTTACTAAAAAGAGGCCTGCACAGAAACTAGCGCAGAGGCAGGAAAATCTAAACTACAGTTGACGAATTGCTGGACGCTCAGTGTGAACAAGTCTCAGAGTGAAAAATTCCAGCGGATCCGCTCATGGGGTAGTGGGGGCACCCCACACTTTTGTGAGTTTCACCTCCAGAAGCTCAGCCAGGTTCTCACAGTGAATATCGGAGAAAACCATCCCCCCCCTCCCATGCTTCCAGCAAGGGTAGGGAGGAACAGGAGCCACTTAAAGGGATGCCAGAGCATTCTGTCCTTTTTAACAAGGTCTACCCTCAGGAGAAATATTTTACCAGAGTTTAACCTGCTGGAGTTTGATCAGAGCCTAACCTACCAGGGGGAAGGGAAATACCGAAGTCTAGCCCTCTCCAGCCATCCTGTCCCATCGAAGGGGAGTTGAGGGGGACTGAGAAGCCCTGGTGAAGGTCACAGTCCAAGAGCACAGCCTCACCGAAAGACTGAGGCCTAATCATAAGACTATGGAATATCCCTCCTTCCACATCCCTTACCTCTGTATTACCAAAGACCTACTTATAACAGCTCCTTTTACACAGTACATTATACCTGGCTAACAGGAAGAAGTTACAATGCAAAAAGTGGAGCTTGAAGAGACACACCAAGTATCAAAAGTAGACTCAGGCATGGCAGGGATGCTGGAAATTAGATAAAAAATTTAAAACAACTATAATTACTATGCTAAGAGTACTAATAAATAAAGCAGAGAGTATGCAAAACAGATGGGCAATATATGCAGAAAGATGGAAATTCTAAGAAAAATAAAAAAGCAATGCTAGAGATAAAAAACACTGAAATAGAAATGAAAAATGCCTTGATGGGCTTATTAGGAGACTGGACACAGTAAAGAACTGCTGAACTTGAGGACATCTCAATAGAAACCTCTAAAATGGAAAAGCAAAGAGAAAAGAAGACTGAAAAAAGAACCCACCTCGAACAGACTGGGTAGCCAAGAATTGTGGGACATACAAAAGGAGTAACATACACATAATGGGAAGATCAGAAGGAGAAGAGAGAAAGGAACAGAGGGAATATTTGAAGGCCAAATTAAAGTCAGACACCAAAGCACAGATCCAGGAAGGACAGAGAACACCAAACAGGATACATGACCAAAAATACTATGTCTAGGCATATTACATTCAAAACGAAGAAAAGCAAAGATATAACATCTTGAAAGATTTCAGAGGAAAAAACCATCTTATCTATAGAGGAGAATCCCCAAGACTCCCTATTCTTACATCTTTAGAAGCCATGTGAGCAAGAAGAGAATGGAGTGAGATATTTAAAGGGTTGAGAGAAAATACCTATCAACTTAGAATTCTGTAAAGTTAAAGTGAAAGAGAAAAAAACACTTTCTCAGACAAAGAAAAACTGAAGGAGTTTTGCCTATAGACCTGCCTTGTAAGAAATGTTAATGGAACTCTCTAATTAGAAGGAAAATAACATAGCTCAGAAACTTGGATCTACACAAAGAAAAGAAGAGCAGGAGAAGGAATAGGTGAAGGCAAAATAAGAACTTAATTTTCTCATAATTGATCTAACAAATGGATGCTTGGTCGCTCAGTTAGGTCCAACTCTTTGCAACCCCATAGACTGTAACCTGCCAGCCTCCTTGGTCCAATGAGGATTCTCTAGGCAAGAATACTGAAGTGGGTTGCCACTCAGATCTTCCCAACCCAGCGATCGAACCCAAGTCTCTCACATCGCGGGCAGATTCTTTACCGCCTGAGCCATCAGGGAAGCCCAAGAATACTAGAATGAGTAGCCTATCCCTTCTCCAGGGGAACTTCCCAACCCAGGAATGGAACTGGGGGTCTCCTGTATTGCAGGTGGATTCTTAGCACCTGGGCTATGCAGGAAGCTTGATATAACACATAAGATATTTGTTCAAAATAAAAATAGCAACAATGTATTAGATTATATCAGAGAAGGCGATGGCACCCCACTCCAGTACTCTTGCCTGGAAAATCCCATGGATGGAGGAGCCTGGTAGGCTGCAGTCCCTGGGGTCGCGAAGAGTCAGACAGGACTGAGTGACTTCACTTTCACTTTTCACTTTCATGCATTGGAGAGGACATATGTTTGCATGCATATGTATATATACATGCTTATGTATACTTATCCCTATGTGAAGTGAATGATAGTAATCCTACAAAGGACGGAAAGGAGGAATTAGGATTTTTATATCTGTGAAATGGTATAGTGTTATTTGAAAGTAGACTTAGATTACTTATGTATATCACAAACTTGAGGGTAATCATTTTAAAAAGTAAAGAAGAAGTAAAAATGATATGCTAAGAAAGGAGAAAGAATGGAATCATACAAAATGCTCAATTAAAAACCATGAAAGGCAGAAAAATAGTGGAAGATAAAAATAGGACAAAGTACAAGGGCTAAAAAACCCCAAAAAACTAATAAATATGGTAGATATTTATCCAATTATATCAATAAATATTTTAGATGTCAATGATCTAAAGATCAAATTGCCAACATCTGCTGCATCATGGAAAAAGGAAGAGAGTTCCAGAAAAACATCTACTTCTGCTTTATTGACTATGCCAAAGCCTTTGACTGTGTGGATCATAATAAACTGTAGAAAATTCTGAAAGAGACAGGAATACCAGACCACCTGACCTGCCTCTTGAGAAACCTGTATGCAGGTCAGGAAGCAACAGTTAGAACTGGACATGGAATGAAAGACTGGTTCCAAATAGGAAAAGGAGTCCGTCAAGGCTGTATATTGTCACCCTGCTTATTTAACTTCTATGCAGAGTACATCATGAGAAACGCTGGACTGGAAGAAACACAAGCTGGAATCAAGACTGCCGGGAGAAATATCAATAACCTCAGATATGCAGATACACCACCCTTATGGCAGAAAGTGAAGAGGAGCTAAAAAGCCTCTTGTTGAAAGTGAAAGAGGAGAGTGAAAAAGTTGGCTTAAAGCTCAACATTCAGAAACAAAGATCATGGCATCTGGTTCCATCACTTCATGGGAAACAGATGGGGAAACAGTGGAAACAGTGACAGGCTTTATTTTTTTTGGGCTCCAAAATTACGGCAGATGGTGACTGCAGCCATAAAATTAAAAGACGCTTACTCCTTGGAAGAAAAGTTATGACCAACCTAGATAGCATATTCAAAAGCAGAGACATTACTTTGCCAACTATGGTCCGTCTAGTCAAGGCTATGGTTTCTCCAGTGGTCATGTATGGATCTGAGAGTTGGACTGTGAAAAAAGCTGAGCGCTGAAGAATTGATGCTTTTGAACTGTGGTGTTGGAAAAGACTCTTGAGAGTCCTTGGACTGCAAGGAGATCCAACCAGTCCATTCTGAAGGAGATCAGTCCTTGGAAGGAATGATGCTAAAACTGAAACTCCAGTACTTTGGCCACCTCATGGGAAGAGTTGATTCATTGGAAAAGACTCTGATGCTGGGAGGGATTGGGGTCAGGAGGAGAAGGGGACGACAGAGGATGAGATGGCTGGATGGCATCCCTGACTCGATGGACGTGAGTCTGAGTGAACTCTGGAGTTGGTGATGGACAGGGAGGCCTGGTGTGCTGCGATTCATGGGGTCGCAAAGAGTTGGACACGACTGAGCAACTGAACTGAACTGATTTGAGTTCATCAGTTAAAAGAAAGAGATTCTCAAACTGGATCAAGAAATGAGACCCAACTTTATGTTCTTCAAAAGAAACCGACTTTAAATATAAAGACACATATAGGTTAAAGATAAACGGATGGAGAAAGATATGCCATGCTAACAGTAATCAGAGGAAAATGGGAGTATCTATATTAATTTCAGACAGAGCAGATTTCAGAGCACAGAAAGTTTTCAGATAAAGAGGGGCATTACATGACATCAAAGGTCAAATAGCCAGAAGACATATAGATTCTTACTGTGTATGCCTCTAACAACAAAATATGGGAGGCAAAAATTGACAAAGGAGAAACAGATGAATTTTTTCTCCTTGCAGGAGAAATTGATGAATCCATTATTATGGATGGAGATTTTGATATGTCCTCTGTCAGAAATGAACATATTCAGCCAGCAGGAGGACACAGTTGAACTCAAAAGCACCATCAGTCAACTGGATATAATTGATATTAGAGGCTACTTCACCCAACAATAGCAGAACACATATTCTTCTTAAGCTCACATCAAACATTCACCAACACAAAAAAAGCACTATACAGTCCATGGAATTCTCCAGGCCAAAATACTGGATTGGGTAGCTGTTCCCTTCTCCAGGGGATCTTCCCAACCCAGGAATCGAACCCAGGAATTGAACCCAGGTCTCCCACATGGCAGGTGGATTCTTTACCAGCTGAGCCACAAGGGAAGCCCAAGAATACTGGAGTGGGTAACCTATCCTCCAACGGATCTTCCCAACTCAGGAATCAAACTGGGGTCTTCTGCATTGCAGGGGGATTCTTTACCAGCTGAGCTACCAGGGAAGCCCAAAACATACCTTAACAAATTTAAAAGAACAGAAATCATACAGTATGTATGCTCTTAAATGACAATGGAATTAAACAAAAATCAGAAACAGAAAGATAAGTGAAAAATCCCTAAATACTTGGTGCTTAAAGAACACATTTCTAAATATCACGTGGGTCAAATTAGAAATCTCAAGAGAAATTTAAAGGTATTTTGAACTAAATGAACATGAAAACGTAACTTATTAAAATTTGTGGAGTGTAGCCAAAGCAGTGAACAGAGAGAAATTTATAGCACTTAATGCGTACATTATAAAAGAAGAAAGACCTAAAGTCAATAATCTAAGCTTCCACTTCATGAAATTAGAAAAAGAAGAGAAAACTAAATCCAAATAAGCAGAAGAAAAGAAACAGTATAAATTAGAGCACAAATCAATGAATTGAAAATTAGAAGTCAACAGAAAAAATCAATGAAACAAAGGGTTGAAAGTGAAAGTGTTAGTTGCTTAGTTGTGTCTACCTCTTTGTGATCCCATGGACCATAGCCTGCCAGGCTCCTCTGTCCATGGAATTCTCCAGGCAAGAATACTGGAGTGGGTAGCCATTCCCTTCTCCAGGGGATCTTCCAAACCCAGGGATTGAACACAGGTCTCCTGCATTACAGGCAGATTCTTTAGTGTCAGAGCCAGCAGGGAAGCCCAAAACCGAAGGTTGGTTCCTTGAAAAGATCAATAAAACCAATAAGCCTTTAGACATGCTAATAATAAAAGAGAGATGACACAAATTACTAATATCAGACATTGAAAGAGATGGATCACTCATGGATCACTACAGATCCACAGTCATTAAAAGGTACTATGACTAATTCTATGCTGACAAATTTGATATAAAAATGAAATGGACCAATTTGCTGAAAGACACATTCTACCAAAACTCACACAAAAAGAAAAAGACATTCTGAATAGGCCTATATTTATTGAAACTGAATCAATAATTAATAACCTTCCAAAATAGAAAGCACTTGGCTCAGACGGGGTTTACTGGTGAATTCTACTGAACACTAAAAAAAAAATACATTCTACCAATTCTCTATAATCTCTTTCAGAAGACAGAAGCAGAGAGAGTACCTCTTAGCTCATTTATGAGGCCAGCATTACCCCACTACCAAAATGAGACAAAAACTTCGCAAGAAAATTACAGACCAATATCTCTCATGAACACAGAGGTAAAAATCCTCAACAAAAATATAAGCAAACTGAATTCCAACAACATACAAAATGAATTATACACTAAAATCAAATGGAGTTTATTGTATATATGTATTTCCAAACCCTTCATTTGAGACTCTTTGCAACCCCGTGGACTGTAACCTACTAGGCTTCTCCGTCCATGGGATTCTCCAGGCAAGAATACTGGAGTGGATTGCCATTTCCTTCTCCAGAGGATCTTCCCGACCCAGGGATCGAACCCGGGTCTCCCGCATTGAGGCAGACACTTTAACCTCTGAGCCACCAGGGAAGCCCCATTAAGAAGCTAAAGAAGAAATATCACATATCAGTAGATGCAGAAAAAACATGTGGCAAAAAGTCCAAGACCCATTCATGATGGAAACTGTCAGCAAACTAGGAAGGAGAACTTCCTCAACTTCATAAAGAATGTCAACAAAAACTCCACAGCCAACATCATACTTAACAGTGAAAAACTAGATGTTTTCCCACTAAGATCAGGAACAAGGTAAAGATATTTCCTCTTACCACAGTTTTTAACCCTGTACTCAAAGTCCTAACTAATGTAATAGGATGAGAAAAGGAAATAAAAGATACACAATTTTGGAAGGAAGAAATAAAACTTCCTTTTGTCTGTAGATGACATGATCATCTATGGAAAGAATGCAAAAATAATCTACAGAACTAATAAGCAGTTGTAATAATATTGCAAGGTATAAACATACAAAAGTCAAGCCTGTCCTATAAAACAGTAATGAATAAGTATAATTTGAAGTTAAAAACAATACCATTTACCTTGTAGCACCTTCAAAAATAAAGTCAGTTCAGTTCAGTCGCTCAGTCGTGTCCGACTCTTTGCGACCCCATGAATCACAGTACACCAGGCCTCCCTGTCCATCACCAATTCCCGGGGTTCACTCAGACTCACCTCCATTGAGTCCGTGATGCCATCCAGCCATCTCATCCTCGGTTGTCCCCTTCTCCTCTTGCCCCCAATCCCTCCCAGCATCAGGGGCTTTTCCAATGAGTCAACTCTTCGCATAAGGTGGCCAAAGTACTGGAGTTTCAGCTTCAGCTTCATTCCTTCCAAAGAAATCCCAGGGCTGATCTCCTTCAGAATGGACTGGATGGATCTCCGTGCAGTCCAAGGGACTCTCAAGAGTCTTCTCCAACACCACAGTTCAAATGCATCAATTCTTTGGCACTCAGCCTTCTTCATAGTCCAACTCTCAAATCCATACATGACCACTGGAGAAACCATAGCCTTGACTAGACGGACCTAGTTGGCAAAGTAATGTCTCTGCTTCTGAATATGCTATCTAGGTTGGTCATAACTTTTCTTCCAAGGAGTAAGCGTCTTTTGATTTCATGGCTGCAATCACCATCTGCAGTGATTTTGGAGCCCCCCAAAATAAAGCCTGACACTGTTTCCACTGTTTCCCCATCTATCTGCCATAAAGTGATGGGACTGGATGCCATGATCTTCGTTTTCTGAATGTTGAGCTTTAAGCCAACTTTTTCACTCTCCTCTTTCACTTTCATCAAGAGGCTTTTTAGCTCCTCTTCACTTTCTGCCATAAGGGTGGTGTCATCTGCATATCTGAGGTTATTGATATTTCTCCCGGCAGTCTTGATTCCAGCTTGTGTTTCTTCCAGTCCAGTGTTTCTCATGATGTACTCTGCATATAAGTTAAATAAGCAAGGTGACAATATACAGCCTTGACATACTTCTTTTCCTATTTGGAACCAGTCTGTTCATGGATAGGAAGACTCAATATTGTTGAGATGTCCATTCTTCTCAACTTGATCTATAGATTCAAGGCAATCCCAATCCAAATCCCAGCAAGTTATTTTGTGGCTATCAACAAACTGGTTTTAAAGTTTATACAGAGAGGGAAAAACCCTGAATAGCCAACACAATACTGAAGGGGAAGAACAAAGTTGGGGGACTGATACTACCCAACTTCAAGATAGTATGGTACTGGTGAGTTGAGCAGTTCAGTCGCTCTGTCATGTTTGACACTTTGCGACCCCATGGACTGCAGCATGCCAGGCTTCCCTGTCCATTACCAACTCCTGGACCTTGCTCAAACTCATGTTCATTGAGTCGGTGATGCCATCCAACCATCTCATCCTCTGTCATCCCCTTTTCCTCCTGTCTTCAATCTTTCCCAGGGTCTTTTCCAATCAGTCAGTTCTTCACATCAGGTGGTCAAAGTACTGGAGCTTCAGCTTCAGTATCAATCCTTCTAATGAATATTCAGGACTGATTTCCTTTAGGACTGACTGGTTTGATCTCTTTCAGTCCACAGGACACTCAAGGGTCTTCTCCAGCACCACAGTTTAAAGGCATCAAAACTTCAGCACTCAGCTTTCTTTATGCTCCAACTCTCACATCTATACATGACTACCAGAAAAACCATAACTTTGACTAGACAGACCTTTGTCAGGAAAGTAATGTCTCTGATTTTTAATATGCTGTCTAGGTTGGTCAGAGCTTTTCTTCCAAGGGGCAAGCGTCTTTTAAAAAATTTCATGGCTGCAGTCACCATCTACAGTGATACTGGAGCCTGAGAAAACAAAGTCTGTTACTTGTTTCCCCGTTTATTTGCCATGAAGTGATGGGACCCGATGCCATGATCTTCGTTTTTTGAATGCAGAGTTTTAAGCCAGTTTTTTCACTTTCATCAAGAGGCTCTTTAGTTCCTCTTTGCTTTCTGCCATTACAGTGATGTCATATGCATATCTGAGGTTATTGATATTTCTCCTGGCAGTCTTGATTCCAGCCTGTGTGTCATCCAGCCCGGCATTTTCTACTATGTACTCTGCATATAAGTTAAATAAGCAGGGTGACAATATACAGCCTTCATGGACTCCTTTCCCGATTTCGAACTAGTCTGTTGTTCCATGTCCAGTTCTAACTGTTACTTCTTGATCTGCATACAGATTTCTCAGGAGGCAGGTCAGGTGGTCTGGTATTCCCATCTCTTTAAGAATTTTCCACAGTGTGTCACGATCCACACGGTCAAAGGCTTTGGCATAGTCAATAAAGCAGAAATAGATGTTTTTCTGGAACTCTCTTGCTTTTTCGATGATCTAATGGATGTTGGAAATTTGATCACTGGTTCCTGTGTCTTTTCTAAATCCAGTTTGAATATCTGGAAGTTCATGGCTCATGTACTGCTGAAGCTTGGCTTGGAGAATTGTATTACTTTGCTAGCATGTGAGATGAGTGCAACTGTGCAGTAGCTTGAGCATTCTTTGGTACTACCTTTCTTTGGAATTGGAATGAAAACTGACCTTTTCCAGTTCTGGGGCCACTGCGAGTTTCCACATTTGCTGGCATATTGAGTGCAGCACTTTCACAGCATCACTGTCTAGGATTTGAAATAGCTCAGCTGGAATTCCATCATTTCCACTAGTTTTGTTCGTAGTGATGTTTCCTAAGGCCCACTTGACTTCACACTCCAGGATGTCTGGCTCTAGGTGAGTGATCATACCATCATGGTTATCTGGGTCATTAAGATCTTTTTGGTATAGTTCCATGTATTCCTGCCATCTCTTCTTAATATCTTCTGCTACTGTTAGGTCCATACCATTTCTGTCCTTTATTGTGCCCATCTTTGCATGAAATGTTCCCTTGGTATCTCTAATTTTCTTAAAGAGATCTCTAGTCTTACCCATTCTATTGTTTTCCTCCATTTCTTTCCACTGATCACTTAGGAAGGCTTTCTTATCTCTCCCTGTTATTCTTTGGAACTCTGCATTCGGATGGCTATTTCTTCCCCTTTTCTTTTTTGCCTTTTGCTTCTCTTCTTTTCTCAGCTATTTGTAAGGCTTCTTCAGACAACCATTTTGCCTTTTTGAATTTCTTTTTCTTGGGGATGGTTTTGATCACAGACTCCTATACAGTGTTATAAACCTCCATCCACAGTTCTTCAGGCACTCTGTCTATCAGATCTAATCTATTCACTCTAATAGATTGAATCTATTTGTCACTTCCACTGTATAATCATAAGGGATTTGGTTTAGTGGTCTACTGAATGGTCTGGTGGTTTTCCCTACTTTCTTCAAGTTTGAATTTGGCAGTAAGGAGTTCATGATCTGAGCCACAGTTAGCTCCCAGTCTTGTTTTTGTTGACTGTATAGAGAGCTTCTCCATCTTTGGCTGCAAAGAATATAATCAATCTGATTTCAGTATTGACCATCTTGTGATGTCTATGTGTCTTCTAGAGTCTTCTCTTGTGTTGTTGGAAGATGGTGTTTGCTACAATCATTGTGTTCTCTTGGCAAAACTTGGTCAGCCTTTGCCCTGCTTCATTTTGTAATCCAAGGCCAAACTTGCCGTTACTCCAGGTATCTCTTGACTTCCTACTTTTGCATTTCAGTCCCCTATGATGAAAAGGACATCTTTTTTTGTGTGTTAGTTCTAGAAGGTCTTGTAGGTCATCATAGAACCGTTCAACTTCAGCTTTTTCAGCATTAGTGTGTTGGGGCATAGACTTGGATTACGGTGGTACTGATTTCTGGTTTGCCTTGGAAACCAACAGAGATCATTCTGTTGTTTTTGAGACTGCATTCAAGTACTGCATTTTGAACTCTTGTTGACTATGACGGCTACTCCATTTCTTCTAAGGGATTCTTGCCCACAGTTTAGATGTAACAGTCATCTGAATTAAATCTGCCCATTCCCGTCCATTTTAGTTCACTGATTCCTAAAATGTTGATGTTCACACTTGCCATCTCCTGTTTCACCACTTCCAATTTACCTTGATTCATGGACCTGACATTCCAGGTTACCATGCAATAATGTTCTTCACAGCATCAGACTTTACTTCCATCACCAGTCACATCCACAACTGGGCATTGTTTTGCTCTCACATTGGTGAAAGAACAGACAAATCAATGGAATAGAACCCAAAAATAGTCCAACACAAATACAGTGAACTGATCTCTGACAAAGGAGCAAATGCAGTACAATGGAACAAAGATATGTTTTTTCATGTTTTTTCAACAAATAGTACTGAGACAGCTGGATAGACACATGCAAAAAAGTGAATCTAGACATAGATTTTATACCCTTCACAAAAATTAACTCAAAATAAATACAGACCTAAATGTAAAATTCAAACTATAAAACTGCTGGTATAGCCAGATAATGGTATGTTATTCAGCACTCAATAAGTGAGCTATCAAGCTATGAAAAGACACAGAGGAAATTTAAATATATATCATTAAATGAAAACACCAATCTGAAAAGGCTAAGTATATTGAATGATTTAAATTTTATGACATTCTGAAAAAGGTAAAATTATAGAGACAGTAAAAAGGTCAGTGGCTGTCAGAGATGAGTGGGGAGGTAAGAATGCTAGGCAGAGGACAAAAGATTTTTAGAGCAGTTAAATTATTTTGTAAGATTCTATAATGGTGGATACATGTCATTATATATTTGTCAAAATCCATAGAAAGTACAGCACCAAGTAAGATCTCTAATGTAAACTATGGACCTTGGATGGTAATGATGCTCATCACTGAAACAAACGTACTACACTGGTGGGGGACGTTGATAATGGAGAAGGTGAAACATGTGTTGGGGGTAAGGAGTATATGGGAAATATATCCTATACCTCCTGCTCAAATTTGCTGTGAATCTAAAAAAAAAATAGTCTAGTAAAAAAATCGATAAAACAAAAGAGTTCTTCATAGCAGATGCAAATACCAAGAGTGGGTAAGGAGAGTGTAGGCATTTTCTAAACATATGTGATCAAATTCCTAAATATATGTAAAGTCCCTTTATGCAGAGCATTTTGCAGGACTAGTTTTCCATCAAATACTCTTTGGAAAATGCCGCTAGAGAAATAATGATAATTTTTAAAAAATTGCCAGGAATAAGAAACTCAATAAAGAGTTTAGAAGATACAGTTGTGGAAAGCTTGAAGAAAGTTGAACAAAAAGACAAAGAGAATAGGAATAAGAAAGAGGGTCAAGAATACAAAGGATGACTTCAGGAGGTTCAACATCTGAACATATGCCAGGAAGAGTAAGTAGAGAAAAAGTGAGGGAAAATCATTGACGAATTTAATAAAGTTTCAAGGAACCAAATGATGGAATGGGCACACTATATGTCCACATGGTGAGTAAAAATACTCATATCCTCGGTGAAATTTCAGAATAATGGGGATGAAGAGAAGCTTCAAAGAGAATAAACAGGTTTCACACAAAACTGAAGATAAAAATCTAGGGAAGATTCCATGGTAAAAATAAAGACTCCATGGTAAAATAAAGATTACATTGTAAAATAAAGGAGCAAACTGGGATAACACGAAAGAGAGATGAACATGCTTGAACATAAAGAAGAAAGCAGTAAGAGACTAAGGCTGAGCTAGTAAGACATAGCAAACTAAACACATAACAAAAAAGGTCAAGATTTAATCTAAAACAAAGTTTTGTACAACAAAGGAAAAGTAATCATAGTACTCTACATGGCTCAATTGAGATTAGCATAAAACAAGTTACAATAACACACTATTGAATTTCAATCTAATCATAATGGTATCTTATTAAGAGAGGGAAGTATGTGTGGGTGGGTAACAGGCAAAGAGATTAAGAAGAGTTAAATCCTGGGTTGCCAAAAACAAAAAGAAAAGGAAGAGTTAAAGTGTGTTGGTACAAAAATACCTCAGTTAAAAAAAAAAAGCAATATAAGCATTCTATTTACATATATGAAAGTAGATAAAAGAATCAGTTAAATTAGAAGTGACTGCCTTTGGTGAGAAGTAAATGACAGGGGATAGAGGGGGTCTCTTCTTCTTTTTATAATAATTCTTGTAGTCTATTTTTCCTTTAAACTGTTCTCATGTATAATTCTGATGAAAATAAAAAGCGTTGTGCAGTTTAAAAAAATGAAAGGTTGGTAATAAAGGATATAGCATGGCACACAGCTTTCAATCTGTGATAGCTTTTATTGTTAACAGTTGAAGGGTCTATAAGGGTAACCTGGACTAACTGTATCATTGTATAGGTGTGTAAACTGAGAAAACTGTCACTTAAGAAAAGGAAGTGACAGCAAGATCACACAGAAAGAGCAAAGGTCCAGTCAGCATGGTGAAACAGTGATCAGTGAAAACTGCTATAGCCTGGCCAAGAGCAAGAAACAGGGATACAAAGTCAAGCTGCCATTTTTCTAGCTATGAGATTCAGACCAAGGCATGGATTTCAGCTTAGGGACCACCAGAAGAGATGAGTCACATCGTTTTAATTGAACAGTGAAGCACAGGCGTGAGGTTTCCACTGGCATGAATGAATCGTCTAGGTTTTGTTGAACATGCATCCGGGCGCCTAACTGATATTTAGAATGATACGAGTAAACAAGCAGGTACACAGGAATCTAGTGGGCATGTCCTAGGTTAGAAACGGGATTGATATCTTCGCCGAGGTGTTCATCCATCTTTACTTCCTCACCCATGGAGCTAGCTCCTCAGCTTTGTTCATCAATCTAGTAAAATTTTTGGACTAAGCAAACCCAGTAACTGGCTGAGGCTAGATGCATAAGACACATTTGGAGAAATCATGTGATAGTACCCTGATCAGAGCTAAACATAAATGTTACCAGCAGGCTCTGTTCTTTTCCAAAGGTTATTTGGAGAGGAAATGACTGGGCTTCCCTTTAAGCACTAACATTCTAGGGTGGAGACAAACTCAACTCCTAAGAAAAAGACTACCTTAATTTTCATGAAGGTGAAGGTGAGGTCGCTTAGTCATGTCCGACTCTTTGTGACCCCGTGGACTGCAACCTACTAGGCTTCTCCGTCCATGGGATTCTCCAGGCAAGAATACTGGAGTGGATTGCCATTTCCTTCTCCAGGGGATCTTCCCAACCTACGGATCAAACCCAGGTCTCCCGCATTGGAGGCAGATGCTTTAACCTCTGAGCCACCAGGGAAGCCCAACTTTCATGAGGATCATTCCAATTCCTTAGATTTCCCTAAGAAGATGTCTTCACACATGTATTTTAATCTACACATAAAAATGAATATTGTTCTTTTTGTCAATAGTTACCCCACTGGGAGGCTGTACATCTATTCTAAAGGGGTAGCTCTTTTAGAGTTACCTTCATATAGTTTATGAAATTGAACAGATATGCACAACCCAAGTGATTACCCACTCACTATGGTTATCAGATTTTGCATTGAATCAAACATGCACTGATTTGTCTCCAAAATAAAAAACACTTTCACAGTACCAAAAATTGCCACCATCGAAAATTTAAAAAATCAGAGCAGTGTCATACATATTTGAGTGGTGGCGGAATAATTATAATGCTGGAACGGTTCCAGAAGGGATCACTAAGGAGGGAGCACCCCAAACTGGAAAGGATGTGTATAATTACAGACTGAGTCAGTGAGCTCCTGGTGCTGGCTTCATGTCCATCCCACCCCAAGCCCTAGATCCCCAACTCTAAGTTCACAGAACATCTACCGAAGTTTCTTAGATCATTTTGACAGAATGGAGATGTCTCTGAAGTTATTTCAAACATCAAATTAAAATATTTTTTAAAGATTCTGTTTAGATTTATAAATGGATAGGGGGCTAACTGGGCTACCCTGATGACTTCGTGGGTGAAAATCCACCAGAGATGCAGGCAGATGCAGCTTCGATCCCTGGGTTGGGAAAAGCCCCTGGAGGAGGAAATGGCAACACACTACAGTATCTTTGCTGAAAAATTCCATGGACAGAGGAGACTGGAGGGTTACAGTCCATGGAGCTGAATGAGTAGGACACGGCTAAGTGTGTGTGCCCCAGCAGGGGGCTAGTTATTGGTAAGTATGAGAGACAGTACAGACACTGGGGCCTGGGGCTTGTTGCAGCTAATACTGTGATCTGTTCTTACCTGTGGGGGCCTGCATGGCTGAGCTGGGTATGGTGGCAGCATCTTGGGGTACAGTGCTGGTGTCCGGTTCAGGGGTGCTGGTTGTTGGTGAGGTGGGTGGTGGGTTCAGCAAAGTCCGAGGTTTCCTCTGTCAAAATGGATGAGGAAAAGTTTGCTACCCATGATAGGTAACTTGTCTTCTCATTCCTCTATTCTTAACACTCAATGCACCCATGAAACTGGAATACGTTTGTGGATGGGACTGTGTTATTTCTTTTTTTTTTTAATTGAAGTATAGCTGATTTACAATGTTGTATTAGTTTCTGGTATGCGGTAAAGTAAGTCAGATATATATACAAACACACATATATATTCTTTTTCAGATTCTTTTCCATTACAGGTTATTACAATATATCGAACACAGTTCCCTGTGCTATACAGTAGGACCTTGTTGTTTATCTGTTTTATATATAGCAGTGTGTATCTGGTAATACCAAGCTCCTTACTGACCTCTTCTCCCACTTTGCCCTTTGGTAGTCATAAGTTTGTTTTCTATATCAGTGTGTTTATTTTGTAAATAAGTTCATTGTGTCCCAGATTTCACATATAAGTGATATCATATGATATATTATATATATATTATATATATATTTTCCAAATAGCATCTTGTTCAAAGCTGCAAAAATAGTAGATGCTTAGTAAATATTCTCTCAATCTATGTATAAGATTCTGGGCTTCTGTATAGCCAGAGCTTAATTCATTATATTTTATATGTATTCAATATTATTATCTGAAGTCTGGGTTTTTTATTAGTTAGACAGAAAAAAAGCGAAAAAGGAAAAAAAAATGCTGCAACCTAAGTCCACTTTGACATCAGTTTGTTTCTCTGTTGAAAAATGGAAACATCCCTTCCCCTAACTCCACAAACTACTTTCCTCTGCCTACCTCTTTGGCTTATTACCTGCCATCTCTTATCTTAAACCTTGTATTTCAGTAATCTCTAACTATAGTACTTCCCTAAAACCCTGCAGTTTTATCTAGTCCTTGCCTTTATAATAATAAACCATCTGTTTTGCCTAGAATACCTTTCTTTTTTTTTTTTTAACCTTATAAATATCTGTTTATCCAGGAAGCTTTTCTAGATTTCTTCTAGTTACTGTCTCTTTTGTGCTATTTCTGTACTTGGTATGGTTGCATTTGTCACAATGTATTTTCGCTATATATTTATATACTGGTGTCCCCTATTAGCTTGGTGCTCCCTGAGGGTCTAATTCTGCTTACCATTCTGACATGATACTTGGCATATGATAAGTGTCATAAATGTCTTTCAATGAAGCATACAGTATAGAATACCAATAATGGGAGCAGTAATAAAAATGATTTGAGAAAAATCTAGTATCTCCTCTATGCTGTTCTGGGCAATCTCTGAGGGAGAAAGATCTCAGAAGTTTGTTTTTTCCTCCAAGAAACAGTTTTCTAAAAACCCTTTCTGAATGCAAGGAAAACATAACCATCACCGAGATCCAGAAATCCATTTTTACTAAATGTCACATGTAGGGTCCACTCTGAGAGCTGTATAAACCTGACTGCCTTCTAGGAGTGTATCAGAAGAGAGCCCAATAACAGCAGGCATATATACAGGATGGCTTTGCCTGTCAAAGCAGTCATGCAAACTCTTACGGAACATTCAAAGCACACATAGGACATGGACATTTCCTCCTGTTTTTGATACTGCCACAAGTAAAAATCTAAATAAGCAATGAGTCAGGAAAGAGAGGAACTAGTTTAACTTTACTGAGTTGGTAGGATTTCATGGGGGTTCCTGAAGAAACAAACCTGGTGAGTTTTGGTTCTCAAATATTGGAGAAAAAAGCAGAAAGATATAAAGCATTATTATTATTTGAGATAGGTACATTTACATGTATTGTATCTATTCATATATTATCCATTCTATTGGTGAGAAAACTGGGGCTTTTAGCCTTACTCAAAGCTTTCTCAAAGTCAACACCATGGTAACAACTGGAGATGAGATACAAATCTAAGTTTCTCTGGCTTCAAAGCCTATGCTCTTATCACAAGATCACTTTGCTTCAAAAATGAATATAAAGGTCATGGGTTAAGTAGAGGCCTATACACTTACAGGAATAGGCAAAATCACAGGAAGGGGAATTAGGGAGTCAAATGCCAGGCCATAAAATACAGTATTAGATGAAAGTTATTGCTTTTAAGAGGACTGGAAAGAAAAAGGACTTTGGTTACTATGTTTGGGACTTCCTGAAAGCAGAGCTGAAGCAATCATAGAATCATAGTTCTTAGCTTTGAAGGATCTTAAAGGTTACTTAATCCAACTATCTACCTAATACTTATACATCCCACTCCTTAAAAACATCCATATCAGTACCTGCTACTTGATGAAATACCTGCTGAAATACCTCTAGTGACAGGAGATTACTACTTGCATTTTGAAATAGATTTAACTGTTCCTTTTATGTTGAGATAAAGCCTGTTTGCTTAAGTTTCTGCTTATTGGTTCTTTCTGTCTTTGGAAGCTCATGGACAAGTTTTCTCCCTTTTTAATCTAACTGTCAAGGTGCCCTCACATCATCAAAAGCATGACTTCCCTGGCCTTGGATTTTTAGAGCCTTCAGCCTCTCCTCCATAACATGAGAATGAGAAGAGAGTAATAGAGACAAAAATGAATCAGGATCTGGGTTAAGGGTTAATGATAACAGATTGGGAGTATTATGCATTACATAGAAGGATCAGGATGTGACATCAAGAATTCAAAACCAATAAATAAGGGATATTCTTAATTGGAAATCATCACTAAAATCATCTATCTGTCTATCCATCCATCCATCCATCCTACATATATTGAACATTTCCCAAGAGACTGAGATATAGGGCATGGGCAGGAGAAAAAGAGAAGACTAGGTTCTTGACCTTCAGGAGCTTATATTCTAGAAGGACTGAGGCCAGCTGGAGCTAAGAAATAAAACAAACCCAACCGAAGAATCAAACCTAGAGAAGAACTTAGGAAATTGGAATGGAATGCCTAAGGAGAACTGGGTATCATTTTCACACTGGAACTCAGGTAGTCTAGCTTGGGAGGGAGTTGCAGAGAAATTCTCTGAGACTTAGGAAGTGATTGGAAAAGATGATGCCAAAGGAAGCCTTAGCGAAGCAGCTGAGGAAGTTTCATATCAATGGTTTTCTGAGGGAAGATACACATTGAGACCTGGTCATGACTAAAAGGTGGCACTTTCAGTAACAGTGCTCAGTGAAGCTCGACCCAGCAGTTTTTTCCAACACCAGAGGTTAAGTGTTACCTTCCTTGGGAAATGTGAGTGAATATGTGATGGGGCAGCAGTGATCTTAGAACTAGAAGATCTGGAGATCCATCTCTGTAGCCTTTGCCATTGATTAGCTGTGTGACTGTAGGGAAGTCATTTCCCACCTCTAAGTCTCAATTTACTTGACTGTTTAACAGTAACACTACTTATCTCCCAGGGTTTTGTGAAGATCATACGATATGTAATGGTGTCAAGTACAGAGCCTGATCCTTAGTAAATATTCAATAATTTCCTTTCCTTTTTTTTTTTTTAAAGAAGGTATAGGGACAGAAAAATAAATACATTTACAGTATCATTTTTTCCTTCTGATCACATACCTGGGCATCCACTTTGTGTAGGTTAGTAACAATTAGGAGCAGAGCCTTTCATCTATTGAAGATATCAGACCAGAATCCCCATGAATGTATCTTTCAAAGTAAAAATTTGTTTTTTATCCATACTATCTCTAACATGACCAACTCCCAGCTAAGTAGCTAAAATAGGGATGACAATATAGGAGATTCTCCTTAGAAGCACACACAAGGTGGAGAATAGAGTCAGACACATTCCTTTCTAAGACGGATGGATATGGATGAGTTATCCCTTTATAACCATTTATCCCTTGCTGGCAAACCCATATTTTTACCTACCTTACTGCCAGGTTTGGGACCCCTCTTCTTTGGGAATTTCAAAGGCTCAGCTGACTTGGATGGGGTAGAGATGGGATGGGGAATTAGGGGCTTGGGTGTCCGGCCCCGCTTCTTTCCTGGTTTACGCCCTCTCTGCCCTGGTTGATGCTCCAAGACAGTTTTGGTGCTGCTGTGGATGCTGGGCTTCTCAGTGTTCACATCAGATGCAGGGTAGGGATTCTTTGGAATCACAACTGCAAGAAAAAGACTCATTCTAACACTCCCTCCTCCCACCTGCATCCCCATCCCAGGCAGAGGGAAAAAAAGGCTTGCTACATCTGCTTGGACAGTTTTATCCCAGGAAGCTAGTCTCTTGGCATCTGACCTAAAAGTTAGAAAATCTCAGAGGAGAATTGAATTTAGATTGGCAAGAACTGGAAGTTTTAATTATTTCTGGCTAATGTAGAAAAAATATTACGCGTTTCTTCCCAAAGAATCTAGTTAAAGCATATAAATAACCACAGGCTCAGAGACAGAATGGCTCTTAGAAGCTTATAGTCTTCTGCTAAGAATGAAGACCTGAGGCTCAGAAGAGGAAATGATGCCTTCCCTAGGTTACACAGTGAGTTGGGATAAGGACTTATGTGTGGAAACCGGGTTCTGACAACCAAATCAGGGATTTTCTGTATCAATTTACTTAAAGTTTTAGTGTTATATTGCAGTGAGGACTACTGAAATACATACAAATATATATATCTAATAGCATCTTTCCTTACCTTAAAAATTTGGACTTTAAGGTAAAGTCCAAATTCTTTATTCTGATATGCAAATTCTTTATTCTGATATCCAAAAGCTTTTGTGATTTTGCCCCTGCCTTGCTTCCCAGATATGTCTGATGTCATTTCCTATCACTCACCCCCATGTCATAGCTCCACTGTTTTCTGAACACCAGTTTGTTCAAATACGTTGAGTTCTCTATTCTTTCTGATCTGAATACATCAATACTCAGTTTTTGACACTCAGTTTCGACACTCAGCTCCAGAATCACTGCCTTATTGAGGCCTTGTCTGACAACTCCATCAGTGCTCCACCTGCTCTAAAACAGTCTGTAGAGTACTTTCAATTTACTCCGATCATTCATCTACTTAATTGAGAATTCTTCACGGTAAGCAATATCTAATTCATTCCACAAAGTTATTAAGCACTTACTACAGGCTATGCATTATTTTAAGTCCTGGGGTAGAACAGTGAATAAAACATAGTTTCCGCTCTTATGGAGCTTACCGCCTAGTGGGAGACAGAAAACTGGCAAAAAAATACACAATATAATATTAGGTAAACGCCATGACTAAAACTAAAGCAGCAAGTTAAGGAGACAGAGAGGTGAGGAAAGTCCTCTTTGTGAAGGTGACATCTGCACAGAGCTCCCAAATGGAATAAAGGGAAAGTCTTATGAAGAGCTGAGGGAAGAGCCATCCAGTAGATGGTCTATAACAAGTGCAAAGATTCTGAGATGGGAACATGTTACTGTGTTTGAGAAATGGAAAGAAGATCAGTATAGCTGGAATTGAGTGAGCAAAGGGAAAAGTGGTGGGAGATTAGGTAGAGAAGAGGTAGCAATAAGACTGTGGGATTTTGTAGACCCTGAAAATGAAGCTAAATTTATCTTAAGTCTGAAGGGAAGCCACTGGAGAGTTTTGAGCAAGTGAGTGACAGGGCAGACTTAGAAGGGAACATCCGGCTGCTCTGGGAGGTAAGGGGACAAAAGGAGAACTTAGGAAACAAGTTAATAAAGTAATTACAGTGGGCAAGTAGAAGAGTATAACTTGTGCTTCCAATGTAGTATGTAACAGATATGAAAATGTAGTGCTGCTCATCCAGCAACTAGAAAAAATCAGATACATTATTTTAAAAGATACTGCATTGTTACAGAAATTATGAGGATTAGATGAACTGGAATTCCAGACCCAGATGAGGAGGGTTTCTTAAGTAGCTGACACTGTTTTCTTTCCTGACCACATTTGCCAAATTTGGGCATGAATTAATGGTCAATCTTGGCCTGTGCAGAGGAGTTCCACTGGAAGAAAGAGAAACTGATGAAGCTGCTATGAGATTGGAGTATGAGGAGTTCTCACAATAAACTGGAAAATTCTGAAAGAGATGGGAATACCAGACCACCTGACCTGCCTCTTGAAAAACCTATATGCAGGTCAGGAAGCAACACTTAGAACTGGACATGGAACAACAGACTGGTTCCAAATAGGAAAAGGAGTCCATCAAGGCTGTATATTGTCACCCTGCTTATTTAACTTGTATGCAGAGTCCATCAGGAGAAATGCTGGGCTGGAAGAAGCACAAGCTGAAATCAAGATTGCCAGGAGAAATATCAATAACCTCAGATACGCAGATGACACCACCCTTATTGCAGAAAGTGAGGAGGAACTAAAAAGCCTCTTGATGAAAGTGAAAGAGGAGAGTGAAAATGTTGGCTTAAAGCTCAACATTCAGAAAATGAAGATCATGGCATCTGGTCCCATCACTTCATGGCGGATAGATGGGGAAACAGTGGAAACTGTCAGACTTTATTTTGGGGGGCTCCAAAATCACTGCAGATGGTGATTGCAGCCATGAAATTAAAAGACGCTTACTCCTTGGAAGAAAAGTTATGACCAACCTAGATAGCATATTCAAAAGCAGAAACATTACTTTGCCGACTAAGGTCCGTCTAGTCAAGGCTACGGTTTTTCCAGTGGTCATGATGGATGTGAGAGTTGGACTATGAAGAAGGCTGAAAGCCGAAGAATTGATGCTTTTGAACTGTGGTGCTGGAGAAGACTCTTGAGAGTCCCTTGGACTGCAAGGAGATCCAACTAGTCCATTCTGAAGATCAGCCCTGGGATTTCTTTGGAGGGAATGAAGCTGAAGCTGAAACTCCAGTACTTTGGCCACCTCATGCGAAGAGTTGACTCATTGGAAAAGACTCTGATGCTGGGAGGGATTGGGGGCAGGAGGAGAAGGGGACGACAGAGGATGAGATGGCTGGATGGCATCGCTGACTTGATGGACGTGAGTCTGAGTGAACTCCAGGAGTTGGTGATGGACAGGGAAGCCTGGCGTGCTGTGATTCATGGGGTCGCAAAGAGTCGGACACAACTGAGCGACTGAACTGAACTGATGAATATGTCCTATTTTTCCCACAGGACATCTGCTGAGTTTTGAACCTGCATGTTGGGGCTGCAAAGCTAGGCTGAAAGCTTCTAAAAAGACAGAGTGAAAATTCTCATAATTTTGTGACTTCAGCAGACAAGGTCCCATCAGAAGGATGAGGTCTACTTCTAACACAGCTGATCTCCTTTTCAAGATAAATGCCTTATTTTGAAATTTTAAGGACTGAAAGGTCAAAGAACCAAGCCCCAAAACTCTCACAGGCAGGACAATTTCTTATAGTTTTTCAAGACTATGAAGATGAAGACCCATGAGGCTCTCAGTTGAGGGCCCGGGGCCTCGGAATATGGAAATAAACCATAGATAAAATTCATATCTGAACTAGTTCAATCCATGATTAGACTGAGAGGATCAGGCCCTTATCCTATTAGCATAAAGGAAAGAGGAACGAAAGAATTCTTTCTGATAGAAAATATTAGCTGGAGTCTCAAAAGTTCTTTTATATAAAATATCCAGTGTGTGTGTGTGTGTGTGTGTGTGTGTGTATGTAAGAGCGAAATATATAAGAGTCAGAACAATATGACTGACAATCAAGAAAATATATAGACAATAGAAAACTCATGTATGATCCAGATAATGAAACAGACTTTAAACTAACAGAAAACTGCAACCTTCATAACAAATTAAACAAACATACTAAAATAAAAATACAATATTAAAAATTAAGAATTCAGTGGACGGATTTAAGGGTAAACAAGATCTAGCGTAAGAATTAAAAAATTTGAAGAAAAATCAACAGAAAACATGTAAAATGAAGCAAAAATACAGCAAAAGAAACCCGATATGGACACAGTCAACAGACACAAAATATGAGTAATTATAATCCCTGTGAGAGAAGACAGAGACAATGAGGAAAAACTATACTTGAAGACTAATGAAAGAAGAGCTCAGCAATCCACAAGCAGCAAAAACACAAAAAAAACTCCAAACCATACCAAACCACATCACTGTGAAACTACTGAAAATAAAATAATAAAATAAAGTGAAATGAAAGACAAAGATATATTTTTAAAAGCAGTTAAAGAAAAAAGGATTATTTTTACAGAAGCAATTGACTTTGTAACAGAAACTATGACAGTAAGAAGCAATAGTGTTAAATGACAGTTATAAAGGGCTAAAATATGTAAACTGCCAACCCAGAGTTCTACATCTAGTGAAAAATCACTGTAGATGGTGACAGCAGCCATGAAATTAAAAGACGTTTACTCCTTGGAAGGAAAGTTATGACCAACCTAGACAGTATATTAAAAAGCAGAGACATTGCTTTGCCAGCAAAGGTCCGTCTAGTCAAAGCTGTAGTTTTTCCACTGGTCATGTATGGATGTGAGAGTTGGGCTGTGAAGAAAGCTGAGCACAGAAGAACTGATGCTTTTGAACTATGGTGTTGAAGAAGACTCTTGAGAGTCCCTTGGACGCAAGGAGATCCAACCAGTCCTTCCTAAAGGAGATCAGTTCTGGGTGTTCATTGGAAGGACTGATGTTGAAGCTGAAACTCTAATACTTTGGCCACCTAATGTGAAGAGCTGATTCATTTGAAAAGACCCCGATGCTGGGACAGATTGAGGGCAGGAGGAGAAGGGGATGACAGAGGATGAGATGGTTGGATGGCATCACTGACTTGATGGACATGGGTTTGGGTGGACTCCGGGAGTTGGTGATAGACAAGGAGGCCTGGCATCCTGCAGTTTATGGGGTCGCGAAGAGTTGGACACGACTGAGTGACTGAACTGATCCTTCAGAAATGAAGGTGAAAAAGTATAAAAGCAACCTAAGTGTTCATCAACAGATGAATGAATAAAGAAGATGTCACACACAAAAACACAGGAATACTACTCAGCCATAAAAAAGAATGAATTCTCTTTTGCCATTTGTAGCAAAATGTATAGATTTGGAGAATATTATACTAAGTGAAATAAGTCAGACAGAGAAAGGAAAATACTGTATTAGATATCTCTTATATGTGGAATCTATAAGATACAACAAGCTAGTGAATAAACAACAAAAAAGAAGCAGATTCCCAGATGCAGAGAACAAACTAGTGACTTACAGTAGAGAGAGGGAACTGAGGAGGGGCAATATAGGTGTAGAGGGAAAAAAAAGATATCCCATAACTATGGGATTATCGGAGAAGGCAACGGCACCCCTCTCCAGTACTCTTGCCTGGAAAATCCCATGGATGGAGGAGCCTGGTAGGCTGCAGTCCATGGGGTTGCTAGGAGTTGGACACGACTGAGTGACTTCACTTTCACTTTTCACTTTCATGCATTGGAGAAGGAAATGGCAACCCACTCCAGTGTTCTTGCCTGGAGAATCCCAGGGACGGGGGAGCCTGGTGGGCTGCCATCTCTGGAGTTGCACAGAGTCTGACATGACTGAAGCAACTTAGCAGCAGCAGCAGCAGCAGCAGCAGCATAGGATTATAAGAAATGATGGTTTCTTCTAATCATCTGTGTGAAACTTTCAAAAATTGTAAAATACAACAGAATTTAAAGACTCTTGCAAGCAATTAAAATTTTTTAAAAAGGTGAAATAACATTTTCAGAAACATCAAAGCTGAAAGAATGTCACTAATAGACCTAAACTACAGGAAATAAAAAGGAAGTTCTTCAGGATAAAGAAAAGTAATCCCAGATGGAAAAATACAACTGTAGGAAGGAAGAACATTAGAAGTGGTAATTTTGGATAGATACAAGACAATATTGACTATTTAGAAAAAGATTAAAAAAAAATGGTTTGTAGGGTTTATAGTACATGTACAGCTGACCCTTAAACAACATAGGTTTTAACTGTGCATATCTATTTGCATGCAAATTTTTAAAATAAATAGTACTACAGTACTGCAGGATTCATGGTTTGGTTAAGTCCATGGATGTACAACCATGGATATGGAGGGCTTACTGTGAAGTTATATGCAGATTTCACTGCCCCTAATCTACACACTGTTTAAGGGTCAACTGTATTAGTAAATTACATAAAAGCAACAGCACAAAGGATGGTAGTAGTGGGGTAAAGGGAGCAAAATTTGTTAAGAACTTTGCATTATTTGGGGAGGGGCCAGAGTGCTTACTTAAGATGAACTTTAGTAAGTTCAAAATATACAATTCTAGCTAGTTAAAAAATTCTAACAAGAATGCATCACTAAAAAAGCTAAGGAGAGAGAAATGGAATAATAAAACATGCTTGATTAATCCCAAAGAAGGCAAGAAAGGAGGAACAAATAAATGAGTAAGAACTCAAAGAGAAAACAAAGCAAAATACAAAATGACAGACTTTAACCCAAATAAATAATCACATTAAATATAACTGGTTTGAATAAACTAAGAGAAAATAAACAAACTAGACCCCCAAACCCCCAAGAACCCAATTATATCTATTTATAAGATGGCACTGAAATATAAGAAAACTTAAAATTTAATGATAGAGGAAGACAAAAACAAACAGATAAAAAAATACATACCCTGTGAACGTTAACCAAAGAAGGTTCAAGTGGCTATGTTAATATCATACAAGACAGTCTTAATGCAGGAAATATAACTAGACTAAAAAGGGATAGTTCATCAAGATTAGTAAATTCATATCACCAAAACGAAAAGGCAGTCTACTGAATGGGAGAAGATATTTGCAAATGATATAGCGAATAAGGGGTTAACATCCAAAATACACAACTCAACATAAAAAAAAAACAAAACCTAATTAACAAATCAGCAGAGGACCTGAATAGACATTTTTCCAAAGACATACAGACACACAAAAAGAAGCTCAACATCACTAATCATCAGTGCAATGCAAATCAAAACCACAGTGAGACACCACTTCACATTTGTCAGAATGGCCATTACTCAAAAAAGAACAAATAACAGGTGCTGGCAAAGATATGGAGAAAGGAGAAACCTCATTCACTGTTGGTGGGAATGTAAATTGGTGCAGTCACTATGGGAAACAGCATTCTTAAAAAAATTAGAAACGGAACTGCCATATGATTCAGCAAATTAACTTCTGGGTATTTACCCAAAGAAACCAAAACCACTTAATTTGAAAGGCATATAAGAAAAAAAAGAAAAGGCATATGCACACCAATGTTCACAGTATTATTGTTTACAACAGCCAAGACACAGAAACAACCTAAGTGTCCACTGACAGACGAATGGCTAAAGAAGATGCGGTATGCACATACAACGGAGTATTTACTCAGCTATGAAAAGAGAAATCTTCCCACATGTGACAACATGGATAAATCTAGAAGGTATGCAAGTGAAGCAAATCAGACAAAGACAAATATTGTATGATCTCACATGTGGAATCTAAAAAACAAACCAAACAAACAAAAACAGAATCTTAGATACAACAGAACAGACTAATGAGTGAGAGAGAGGAGGGCAGCGGAGGAGTGATAAAACAAGTGAAGGGGATTAAGAGGCACAAAACCCCAGTAACAAAACAAGTCCTTGAGGATGTAATATACAGCATAAGAAATACACTCAATAATGTTTAAATAGCTTTGTAGGGGGATAGATGGTTAGTAGATTCATCATGGTGATCATTTAAAAATGTATGAAATGTCAAATCACCATGTAGCACACCTGAAATAAACATATTATATATCAACTATATTTAATTAAAAAACTCCAGTTAAAGTAGAAATGAAACAAACTAAAATTACTTAGAAGTGATAATTATAGAAAAAGATAGTCAATTCAAAAGGAAGCTATAATAACCTTATATTTATATGGATCTAATAATACAGAGTACATCATGAGAAATGCTGGACTGGAAGAAGCACAAGCTGGAATCAAGATTGCTGGAAGAAATATCAATAACCTCAGATATGCAGATGACACCACCCTTATGGCAGAAAGTAAAGAGGAACTAAAAAGCCTCTTGATGAAAGTGAAAGAGGAGAGTGAAAAAGTTGGCTTAAAGATCAACATTCAGAAAACGAAGCTCATGGCATCCGGTCCCATCACTTCATGGGAAATAGAGGGGAAACAGTGTTCCAGACTTTCTTTTTCTGGGCTCCAAAATCACTGCAGATGGTGATTGCAGCCATGAAATTAAAAGACCTTACTCCTTGGAAGAAAAGTTATGACCAACCTAGATAGCATATTCTAAAGCAGAGACATTACTTTGCCAACAAAGGTCCGTCTAGTCAAGGCTATGGTTTTTCCAGTAGTCATGTATGGATGTGAGAGCTGGACTGTGAAGAAGGCTGAGTGCCAAAGAATTGATGCTTTTGAACTGTGGTGTTGGAGAAGACTCTTGAGAGTCCCTTGGACTGCAAGGAGATCCAACTAGTCCATTCTGAAGGAGATCAGCCCTGGGATTTCTTTAGAAGGAATGAGGCTAAAGCTGAAACTCCAGTACTTTGGCCACCTCATGTGAAGAGTTGACTCATTGGAAAAGACTCTGATGCTGGGAGGGATTGGGGGCAGGAGGAGAAGGGGACGACAGAGGATGAGATGGCTGGATGGCATCACTGACTCGATGGATGCGAGTCTGAGTGAACTCCGGGAGATGGTGATGGACAGGGAGGCCTGGCGTGCTGCGATTCATGGGGTCACAAAGAGTCAGACATGACTGAGCGACTGAACTGAACTGAACTGAATAATACAAAATATAAAAGCAAAATTTAAAGAACTAAAAGGAGGAATAGAAAATCCATAATTATTAGTTGGGGATTTCTGACACATTTGTCAGTTACTGGTAAGGCAAGAATGTGAGGACGTGGAAAGCTGCAGCTCAGTGCTCTGTGATGACCTTGAGGGGTGTGGCTAAGACTCCATGCTCCCAATGCTTGGGGTTTGGGTTTGATCCCTGGTCCCAGGGATGGAGGAGCCTGGTGGGCTGCCATCTATAGGGTCGCACAGAGTCAGACATGACTGAAGTGACTTAGCAGCAGCAGGGACCCAGATCCTAAATGCCACAATCTAAGAGTTCGCATGTTACAACTAAGAATTTGCATGCTAGAACAAAAGATATTGCATGCTGCAACTAAAGATCCCATGTACTGTAACTAAGACCCAGCACAGCCAAATAACTAACTAAAGTATTAAAAAAGAATGTGAAAGTATAAATAAGGATGGAAATATTTGAATAATACAATCAACTAACTAGTAATATAAATAACTAATTAACGTGTGTGTGTGTGCTTAGTTGCTCAGTCGTGTCTGACTCTTTGCAACCCCATGGACTGTAGCCTACCAGGTTCCTCTGTCCATGGGGATTCTCCAGGCAAGAATACTGGAGTGGGTTGCCATGCCTTCCCCCAGGGGATCTTCCCAACCCAGGGATCCCAACCACAGGTCTCCCGCATTGCAGGAGGATTCTATACTGTTTAAGCCACCAGGGAAGCCCAAGAATCCTGGAGTGTCTTTAGGATCCCTTATCCAGGGGATCTTCCTGACCTAGGAATTGAACTGTGGTCTCCTGCATTGCAGGTGGATTCTTTACCAGCTGAGCTACATAGGAAGCCCACTAATTAACATAAATAACCAAATAACAGGTTAACCGACCAACCTAACTGACAGGACATTATACCAAAAAGCATAGAATACACATTCTTTTCAAATGTTTATGTAATGTACTGGGTGAAAAACCAATTCTCAATAAAGTACAAAGAACTGAAATAATAAAGAATATGTTCTCTAACCATGTGGAATTTAAATAGAAATCAATAACAATAAATTAATTAAAAGACCCAGTGTTAAGAAATTAAGTGGCATATATGCTAGTGGTAAAGAACCCACCTGCTAATGCAGGAGACATGAGACACACAGGCTTGATCCCAGGGTCAGGAAGATCCCCTGGAGAAGGGCATGGCAACCCACTGCAATATTCTTGCCTGGAGAATCCCGAGGACAGAGGAGCCTGGCAGGCTACAGTCCATAGCGTCACATAGTCAGACACAACTGAAGCAACTTAGCACACATGTAGCACACACATACTTGTAAATAACTAGTATCAAAGAAATAAAATGTAAGTTAAAAAATTTTTAGAACTTAAAATTCATGAAAGTATGAGATATATAAACGTGAGATTTAACTAAATCAGCGCGCAAAGGGAAGTTTACAGCTATAAATGTTAATATTAAAAGAAAAGAAAGGTTATTATCAATGATTTAAGCTTCTATTTCAAAAAGCTAAGAAAAGAGGAGCAAACTAAACTCAAAGAAAGTAAAATTAAGGACACAATAGAGATGAGTAGATAAGTCAATGAAAACAGAAAATGGACATACAGTAGAGATATTAACAAAATTAAAGGCTGATCCTTTGAAAAGATAATCCTTTAACAAGCCTGATTAAGAAATACAACCCCCACCCTACAATCTGCAAGTATCAAGAATAAAAGAGGAGGTTTCATCACAGATCTTTCTCAGCATGGTGGTTGCCTGGCTCTCTGGGCCAGGTGTTGCCAAGACTGCCTCCTCTGGCTCCTGGGTGTCCTGTGATTAATCAGCGTCAGTCACCACAGGATCTTGGGGAGCTGCTGCCAGCGGCAGTGAAGAGACACAGTGAGAGGGACTCAATGTGGGACAATATATTTGTAAAGATCCAAAAATAAATGATGTTACACAAGAACCAGTTAACTGTACAAACTATGCGGCTCATGATCAGATCAGAGTACAGTCATCTGATGTATAATAAAGGAACCCCTGTAATTCTTGGGCAGGAGGGGGACCATGGACTCTTCAATAAAACTGCGGGGAGTCAAACAGATATCCATATGTAACCATATACTTCATTCCAGATACAAAAATTAATGTTTAAGTTGAAACATCAAATTTTCAGAGGAACACAGAGGGGAATATCTTCAAAACTGTGGGATAAGTAAAGAGTTATTAAACAGAACACACAGTATTAATACAAAAAGTTGACACATATGACTTCATTAAAACAAAAAAATTTCTCCTCACCAACAGAAAACATTTTTCAAAAAGTGAAAAACAAATCCAGGAAGTGGAAAAAGATACATAAAACACATATGTCTGGATATTACTAGAAAGTAATATCCAGAATACATTTTTAAAAAGTTTTAAAAATCTATAACAAAAGTTTCATAATCCAATTTTAAAAATGGGTAAGACTTGAAAAATGGCAACACAGGCATGCTGAAGTCCATGGGGTTGCAAAAGCTGGACATGACTGGGTGACTGAACTGACTGAAGACTTGAAAAGCCACATCATAAAAATGAATATATAAATATTAATAGGATATGAAAAGTTGTTGAATATTATTAGTCACCAGGAAAATGCAAGTTAAAACTAAAGATACTAAATCTCCACCAACTGCTAAAATTAAAAAGACTGATACTACCTATCATTGTTGAGGAAAATGAGGCAAGTAGAACTCCTGCATGTTGTGAGACTGTAAAGCATTTTGAAAGATTATTTAGCTTTATACTCTATCACCCGACAACTTCACACTTCAATATATAACCAAGAGAAATGAGTGGTTAGATCACCAAAGATATGTAATAGAATGTTCACAGTAGCATTTTTCAAGATGACTCCCCTGGGGACATTGCAGGCATTATCTGTCTGAAGATGCGCCTACACTAGGATTCAGCAATTTCAATCCAAGGTATAAATGCCAGAGAAATTCTTGAACATGTACACTGAGATATGTGTAAAAGAATGTTTACAGCAATATTATTTGTAATGACAAAAAACTCAAAATGACCCAAATGTCCCTTACTGGTGAATGGATTTTTAAAATGTTATATGGTTAGCAGTTTTCCAAGTTCAGTCTGGAGGCCTCTGGGGGGTTCTTAAAATTCTTCTGAAGGTCTGTAAAGTCAAAATTATTTTCATGATCTAAAACACTGTTTGCCTTTTTCATTCTCATTCTCTCACAGTAGAGTTTTCCAGATGCTATAAGAGTGATATCATCACTTTGACAGCTAATGGCATGTGTGCCAGTCTATTTTTATGTTTTAAAACATTCTTAAGCTTTAATTTCTAATGTACTAACATGGATAATTCACATAAATAAAAAGCTTTCAGGTTAAGGATATAAAAGTTTCCTGATACCAAAAGTTTTGAGAACTATTGATCTATAATTGCTTCCTTTTCCTTCTCTTTCCAATACACTAGAAAGAAACCCAATCCAACTCTCTACTTGAGTAACTGAACATGGCAAATGTTCAAACTGATCAGTTCAGTTCATTCAGTCGTGTCCGACTCTTTGTGACCCCATGGACTATATAGCACGCCAGTCTTCCCTGTCCACCACCAACTCTTGAAGCCTACTCAAACTCATGCCCATTGAGTCAGTGATGCCATCCATTTTATCCTCTGTTGTCCCCTTCTCCTCCTGCCTTCAATCTTTCCCAGCATCAGGGTCTTTTCAAATGAGTCAGTTCTTCGCATCAGGTGGCCAAATTATTGGAGTTTCAGCTTCAGCATCAGTCCTTCCAATGAATATTCAGGACTGATTTCCTTTAGGATGGTCTGGCTCGATCTCCTTGCAGTCCAAGGGACTCTCAAGAGTCTTCTCCAACACCACAGTTCAAAAACATCAATTCTTTGGCACTCAGCTTTCTTTATAGTCCAATTCTTCACATCCATACATGACTACTGGAAAAATCATAGCTTTGACTAGACAGAACTTTGTTGGCAAAGTAATGTCTCTGCTTTTTAATATGCTGTCTAGGTTGGTCAGAGCTTTTCTTCCAAGGAGCAAGCGTCTTTTAATTTCATGGCTGTAGTCACCATCTGCAGTGATTTTGGAGCCCCCAAAAATAAAGTCTCTCACTGTTTCCATTGTTTCCCCATCTATTTCCCAGGAAGGGATGGGTCCAGATGCCATGATCTCTTAGTTTTCTGAATGTTGAGTTTTAAGTCAACTTTTCACTCTCCTCTTTCACTTTCAAGAGGCTCTTTAGTTCTTTGCTTTCTGCCATAAGGGTGGTGTCATCTGCCTATCTGAGGTTACTGATATTTCTCCCAGCAATCTTGATTCCAGCTTGTGCTTCTTCCAGCCCAGTGTTTCTCATGTTGTACTCTGCATATAAGTTAAATAAGCAGGGTGACAATATATAGCCTTGACATACTCCTTTTCCTATTTGGAACCAGTCTGTTGTTCCATGTCCAGTTCTAACTGTTGCTTCCTGACCTGCATACAAATTTCTCAAGAGGCAGGTCAGGTGGTCTGGGATTCCCATCTCTTTCAGAATTTTCCACAGTTGATTGTGATCCACACAGTCAAAGCCTTTGGCAGTCAATAAAGCAGAAATAGATGTTTTTCTGGAACTCTTGCTTTTTCGATGATCCAGCAGATGCTGGCAACTGGATCTCTGGTTCCTCTGCATTTTCTAAAACCAGCTTGAACATCTGGAAGTTGATGGTTCACATACTGTTGAAAATAAAGTCTCTCACTGTTTCCATTGTTTCCCCATCTATTTCCCAGGAAGGGATGGGTCCAGATGCCATGATCTCTTAGTTTTCTGAATGTTGAGTTTTAAGTCAACTTTTCACTCTCCTCTTTCACTTTCAAGAGGCTCTTTAGTTCTTTGCTTTCTGCCATAAGGGTGGTGTCATCTGCCTATCTGAGGTTACTGATATTTCTCCCAGCAATCTTGATTCCAGCTTGTGCTTCTTCCAGCCCAGTGTTTCTCATGTTGTACTCTGCATATAAGTTAAATAAGCAGGGTGACAATATATAGCCTTGACATACTCCTTTTCCTATTTGGAACCAGTCTGTTGTTCCATGTCCAGTTCTAACTGTTGCTTCCTGACCTGCATACAAATTTCTCAAGAGGCAGGTCAGGTGGTCTGGGATTCCCATCTCTTTCAGAATTTTCCACAGTTGATTGTGATCCACACAGTCAAAGCCTTTGGCAGTCAATAAAGCAGAAATAGATGTTTTTCTGGAACTCTTGCTTTTTCGATGATCCAGCAGATGCTGGCAACTGGATCTCTGGTTCCTCTGCATTTTCTAAAACCAGCTTGAACATCTGGAAGTTGATGGTTCACATACTGTTGAAGCCTGACTTGGAGAACTTTGAGCATTACTTACTGATTACTATAAACCGTAACACTGCCCCATATATTTCTAGTAACAAACGTGGAATCTGAGCTTATCAGGGAGAAAAGAGATTTACTTTGGAATTCCTACTATCACACGAAAAGAGGCTGACTGAGTTCTTACTTGGTACCCAGAACATGTTTGCAAAATAAGAAAGGAAACAGATATAAGAGAAGAACTGAATGGGCTTTAATTGGCTTTATAAGTACCAGAAAGCAGTTCTTTTATCCCTGAAGGCTGGAAATAAAAGTCCATGATGCCAAATGGCAAAGAAGTTGCTTCTCTGGCCTGAAAGATACAGACAGAAGAAACTAACCAATTATACTCAACAGTTCTGAAAAATCAGGGCATGCTATTCATGTGTGAGCAGCTAGCAGTGAGATTAAGCTTCATACCAATTTAAAAGTGTCTTAATAATGAAATTCTTAAGCTATCCTGAGGGATTCCAGGATTTTGAGGTTTTCCCCATCAGGAAGCCCTGTCCTGCCATATTCTAAGTTAATTATCCTAGTGGAAAAAAAATTGAGGTGATGTCGGGGGACCAGGTATTTAATTCTAGCTCTGTCCTTTATGGTGTGACATTGAATTTGTCTTTTAAACACAATCTTTTCTTATTTTCCACATGCAGATAATTAAATAATTTAATGCCTGTCCTACTTCAGAGAAAGATGAAAGATTGGAATACTCTCCTATATATATATATATATTTTTTTGTTCTTTTTATTTTTTGTTTTGTTTTTATTTTTTAGTTTGTTTTGCTTTACCATACTGTATTCATTTTGCTATACATTGACATGAATCAGCCACGAGTGTACATGAAATCCCAATCCCGAGCCCCACCTCCCCCCTCCTGCCCCACACCATCTCTCTGGATTATCCCTGTGCATCAGTCCCAAGCATCCTGCATCCTGCTTCGAACCTAGACCGGCAATTTGTGTCACTTATGATATCATACATGTTACACTGCCACTCTCCCAAATTATCCCACCCTCTCCCTAAGGCTGTTCTATACATCTGTGTCTCTTCTGTTGTCTAGCGTACAGGTTTATCATTACCATCTTTCTAAATTCCATATATATGTGTAAGTATGCTGTATTGGTGTTCTTCTTTCTATTCTCCAAAGAAGACATATGGATGGCTAACAAACACATGAAAAGATGCTCAACATCACTCATTATCAGAAAAATGCAAACCAAAACCACAATGAGGTACCATTTCTCCAATATATTTTGATGACACTACGGTTGACAGAATTACTCTCTTAATCAACAATACTTTGACAAAATTCTTGTACACTTGTGATTTCACGGCCTTCATAACCTTGTGAGGGCTGACATTATCTTCTCCTCTGACAAACGAGGAAAACAAGCCTCAGAGAAGTTAAGAGTGGCAGACCAAGGCATGATTCTAGCCTTTGGGATCTTCTCTGCACACATTCTGTCAGGTAGCTGAGGAGGAAGGAAGCGATCTCTTCTTTCCAGAGCCCAGGAAGTGGCAATTTAAATTATATTAATTTGACTGTATCAATAAATTTCAGCTAATTTTTTCACTGAAAATTTAGCAAATATTAAGTACCAAGGTTTACCAATTACCTAAGATGAAAAAACCCCCAACATGATTCCTGTCTTAGAGGAGCACAATCTAGAGATGGTCAGAAGTATATCTTTACACAATAATCACAATTCAGTGGCTATGGACTCAGATAGGGAAGATGAACCTGGAACACACTGGTCAGGAAATAATGGGGCCATGTCAAAAGGACATATGAGACAACTTCAAGGGGCTTCTACTTGCTCCATCTAGGGCAATTTGAACATCAAAACATAATGACAATAAGAAAAGTGAAAGTGAAGTCGCTCAGTTGTGTCTGATTCTTTGCGACCCCATGGACTGTAGCCTACCAGGCTCCTCCATCCATGGGATTTCTAGGCAAGAGTACTGGAGTGGGGTGCCATCGTCTTCTCCAGAGGATGTTCCCAACCCAGGGATCGAACCTGGGTCTCCTGCATTGCAAGCAGATTTTTTTTTTAACTGTCTGAGCCACCAGGGAAGTCCTGATAATAAGAAATTATTACTAAATAAGTAGACTCAAGAGTCCATACTGATATAACTAAATTTAAAAAAAATAGAAGAGAGGAAAAACTCGATTACAGTAGAATCTCAACTAACACATGTGGAAGAAATGAGGGAATTAGAAAACAGCCATTTGGGCAATAACTGATTCAAGCATATTCATCAGTGGGTGCTAAAACTATTAGGTGAAAGTTTGAGGAGAAACAGGATATTAACCGTCTCAACATATTTATCTACAAGACTATTAACTAATTACCTAATTACAAAGGAATGAAGTGAAGAAATGTGGTAGATACTGCCTGAACCAAGTAATCCAAGTTACTATGTGCAGTTAGGACAAATGGTATCATGTATCCCCAAATACAATGCCTTGAGAAGACTGTCATTTGTAGAGCCTTGCTGTCAAAACAGCATAATCTGAATCTAATCATGAGGTAACATTACGCAAACCCAAAGTGAGACCCATTCTATAAAATAACTGGACAAATATTTATAAAGAAATATTAAAGTCATGAAAGACAAGGAATAATGATGAAAGAACGGTTTTAGATTAATGGAGACTAGAGACATGACAAATATAACTCATGATCCAGAATTTTCTTTTGGGACAACTGTACTGCTACTAATTTTCTAGTTTTAATAACTGTAGAAGGCCTGTCAATTAGCTCTTAATACTATACTGATAATTTTCTAATTTTAACAGATGCACTTATGTCTATGGAGACATTTGCCCTTGTTTTTAGAAAACATACACTAAGGTCTTTGATAGTAAAGGGACATTATACATGCAAGTCATTGCCAAATGGTTCAGAAAAAATATGTATTATATATTGAGAGAGATTAATAATGCATATATGATAAAATGTTAATATTTGGAGAATCTTGGTGAAAGGTATAAGGGAGTTCTTTGTACTACTGCAATTTTTCTATAAAGCTGAAATTATGTCAAAATAAAAAATTACAAAAAGATTCATGAGTGTGATGCCAAAATATATACACATGGGGTTATAAGAACCTGGAGGAGGGAGTGACTAATTCTGCAAAGGAAGGCAAGGAAGCAAAGGAGATGGCTATGAGAGAATTGCAGGCAAGGTTTCAAAGTGATATTTTAACTCATCTTTTTTTGTTATGCCACATGGCTTGCAGGATCTCAGTTCCCCAGCCAGGGACTGAACCAAGACCATTGCAGTGAAAGCCTGGAATCCTAACACCAGGTCACCAGAGAACTCCCTTAACTAATCTTTGAAGAATTGATGGTTCTTACATTAGAAAAGGGCAAGGGTGGAGGGCGAATAGACTATTTCAGACAGAGGAGACAGTATGTAGAAAGGTATGGAACTGAAAAAACATGGTTATATGAGGACCTGTGGGTAGTTCCATGTGGCTTAAGTCCATAGGAAGGAGAAAAGATGCTGGTGGGGCAGCTTGAGAAGACTGCATGTGACATTTATGGAACTTTCCAGCTCTAAAACAAAAATATTCTGCCAACAGACAAAGGGGTAGGTACCATGACTCTACATACGGAAAAGATAATGATGAAGTTCACTCTAAAGGAAGAGGCACATCTAAGATAGGGTAGTAGCCCATAAAGATGTACATAACTGGCCTCCTCTCCTTGATAAACTTGTGATATATGCACATATGTGTATACCTAATCTTATTTCCTCGGCCATTGTAACTATCAATAATGGCACTAAAAGACAGACAGAAACTGTTAAGACCAAGAATGGAGAAAGGAAGTAGTTGACAAATGAGTGCCCCCTAATGATAATTCCTTGAAGCAAAATTACTCCAATGTTTACTGAGCACCTGCTATGAAAGTGATGCCATACTACATACAATGGTGGTATGGACACTCATTGTCATTACTTACTAGAGTGTATAAGTATATACTGGCAGTCAAAACAATGGACTTTGAAGTCTTGCCTATGAAGCCTATATTATCATCTTTATTTAACTTATTGGCCAAGGTCACATAAGTAAGCAGCAGGACTGAAATTTAAATCCAGAATGTCTAAAGTCCTTGCTCTTTTCATCACATTAAAATTTCCTCTAACTCGAGATCTGTTCATTCACTCACTTGTTCATTCATTCCTCCAACAAACATCTATATTGAGAATACATTATATGGTAGGCTCTCTAGTATAATCCAGGGATATAAATAAATAAAAAGGTAATCTTAATTAATGATGAATGCTATGAAGAAAGTAAAACAGCAATGTGATAGAGGGTGACTGAGGTATGGTCAAGAAAGGCTCTTTGAGAAGATGACATTTGGACTGATTGTTATGACAGGAAGGAATCAGGCATGTAAGGATCTAGGGCAGAGTTCAGGCAGTGGAGACAGCAGGTGTAAAGGCTCCTCCAAAATAATGAAATTCACTTGTTTAAGAAACAACATGCCAGAGAAATTGCAGAAGGGTGAATGGAGGAAATCTTTTCCAGCATCAAGGTCTTTCCTAACGAATCAGTTTTTGGCATCAGGTGGCCCAAGTATTGGAGCTTCAGCATCAGTCCTTCCAATGAATATTCAGGGCTGATTTTCTTTAGGATTTCCTGGTTTGATCTCCTTGCTGTCCAAGGGACTTTCAAGAGTGTTCTCCACAGCACAATTCAAAAGCATCAATTCTTTGGTGCTCAGCTTTCTTTATGGTCCAATTCTCACATCCATACATGACTACTGGAAAAACCATAGCTTTGACTATATGGACCTTTGTTGACAAAGTAATGTCTCTGCTTTTCAATATGCTGTCTAGGTTTGTCACAGCTTTTCTTTCAAGGAGCAAGCAGTCACCATCTGCAGTGATTTTGAGCAGAAGAATATAAAGTCTGTCCCTGTTTCCATTTTTTTCCCCATCTATTTGCCATGAAGTGATGGGACCAGATGCCATGATCTTAGTTTTCTCAATGTTAAGTGTTAAGCCAGCTTTTTCACTGTCCTCTCTCACCTTTATCAAGAGGCTCTTTAGTTCTTCTTTACTTTCTGCCGTTAGGGAGGTGTCATCTGCATATCTGAGGTTACTGATATCTCTCCCGGCAATCTCGATTCCAGCTTGTGCTTCATCCAGCCCGGCATTTCACATGATGTACTCTGCATATAAGTTAAATAAGTAGGGTGACACTATGCACCTTGATGTACTCCTCTCCTAATTTTGAATCAGTCCATTGTTCCATGTCTGGTTTTAACTGTTGCTTCTTGACCTGCATACAGGTTTTGCAGGAGGCAGGTAAGGTGGTCTGGTATACCCATTTCTTTAAGAATTTTCCACAGTTTGTTGTAATCCACACAAAGGCTTTGATGCAGTCAATAAAGCAGAAGTAGATGTTTTTCCGGAGAAGGCAATGGCAACCTACTCCAGTACTCTTGCCTGGAAAATCCCATGGACAGAGGAGCCTGGTAGGCTGCAGTCTATGGGGTCGCTAAGAGTCAGACACGACTGAACGACTTCACTTTCACTTTTCTCTTTCATGCATTGGAGAAGGAAATGGCAACCCACTCCAGTGTTCTTGCCTGGAGAATCCCAGGGAGGGGGAGCCTGGTGGGCTGCTGTCTATGGGGTCGTACAGAGTCAGACATGACTGAAGTGACTTAAAGTGACTGAAGTAGTAGTAGTAGATGTTTTTCTGGAATGCTCTTGCTTTTTCTATGATCCAATGGATGTTGGCAATTTGATCTCTGATCCCTCTGACTTTTCTAAATCCAGCTTGCACACCTGGAAGTTCTTGGTTCATGTATCACTGAAGCCTAGCTTGAAAGATTTTGAGCATTACCTAGATAGTGTGCAAAATGAGTACAATTGTGCCATGGTTTGAACATCTTTTGGCATTGCCTTTCCTCGGGATTGGAATGAAAACTGATCTTTTCCAGTCCTGTAGCCACGGCTGTTTTCCAAATTTGCTGGTATCTTGAGTGCAACACTTTAACAGCATCATCTAAGACTTTAAACAGCTCAGCTGGAATTCCATCACCTCCAGTAACTTTGTTCATAGTGATGCTTCCCAAGGCCACTTGACTTTACATTCCAGGATGTCTGGCTCTAGGTGAGTGATCACACCGTCACCATTATCTGGGTCATTAAGACCTTTTTTTGTACAATTCTGTGTATTCTTGCCACCTCTTCTTAATATCTTCTGCTTCTGTTAGGTCCATCCATTTCTGTCCTTTGTTGAGCCCATCTTTGCATGAAATGTTCCCTTGGTATCTCTAATTTTCTTGAAGATATCTCCAGTCTTTTCCATTTTATTGTTTTCCTCTATTTCTTTACATTGTTCACTTAAGGCTTTCTTATGTCTCCTTGCTATTCCAAAGATGTCTACACATTAATTTTGCACTTACAGGGCAAAAGGGATTTTGCAGAGGTAGTAAGGTTGAACTCTTAAAATACCACAGATTAGTCAAGTGGTTTTAATATCATTGTGTGAATCCTTACAGACAGAGCATTCTCCAGCTAGAAGCCTGAGAGAAGCAACAAGGGAAAGCAGAGAGATTCAAAGTATGAGAAGGACTCAACCTACTGTTGCTGATTTTGAAGATGAAAGAGGCCACAGATCTGGAAATGTGAGTAGCCTCTTGAATCTGAGTATTCCCAGTCAACAGTCAGCAAGGAAATGGAGAGCCAAGCCTACAACTGCATGGATTTGAATTCTCCACCAACATGAATGCACCTGAAAGTGATTCTTCCTCTGAGCCTCCAGCTAAGAGTTCAGGCTGGAAAAGATGTCTACACATTAATTTTGCACTTACAGGGCAAAAGGGATTTTGCAGAGGTAGTAAGGTTGAACTCTTAAAATACCACAGATTAGTCAAGTGGTTTTAATATCATTGTGTGAATCCTTACAGACAGAGCATTCTCCAGCTAGAAGCCTGAGAGAAGCAACAAGGGAAAGCAGAGAGATTCAAAGTATGAGAAGGACTCAACCTACTGTTGCTGATTTTGAAGATGAAAGAGGCCACAGATCTGGAAATGTGAGTAGCCTCTTGAATCTGAGTATTCCCAGTCAACAGTCAGCAAGGAAATGGAGAGCCAAGCCTACAACTGCATGGATTTGAATTCTCCACCAACATGAATGCACCTGAAAGTGATTCTTCCTCTGAGCCTCCAGCTAAGAGTTCAGGCTGGCCAGCAGCTTGAGACTGGAGCAGAGAAACCAGTGACCTCACTCAGACTTTTGACTTACAGAACTGTGATAATAAATACATGTTGTTTTAAGCCACTTGCAGCAACAATAAAAAATTAATACACAGTTGAATTTCAGATATGTGGGGCATTAGCTGCAAGGGAGATACTGTATCTAGGGAGGACTTTAAAAGATCACAGAGAGAGAACATGTTTGTATGCTAATGAGGATGCTTCAGAAAGGAGGGGTTTGTAGAGGAAACAAGTGAGGCAGATGAAAGAAAGGCAAGAAGGATGCAACTGAGAACAAGTGGAGGGGCTAGCCTTTGACAGGAGTAGGGACTTCTCATCTATTTTAAGAACAAGACAGGTACCATAAATTGTGCTGTGGCCTCTATGTATGTGTGGGTTTGTGTGTGTGTGTGTGTGTGTGCGCGCGCGCGCACACGCGCGCGTGCACTAAGTCACTTCAGTCGTGTCTGGCTCTTTGCGACTCTATGGACTGTAGCCTGCCAGGATCCTCTATCCACAGGATTCTCAGGCAAGAACACTAGAGTGGGTTGCCATGCTCTCCTCCAGGGGATCTTCCTTACCCAGGGATTGAACCTGCATCTCCTGTGTCCTGCATTGGCAAGTGGATTCTTTACCACTAGCTCTACCTCGGAAGCCCTTGGCCTCTCTATGCTGCTCTGCAAAAGCCTGCTTCTGGGCAATCAGTGGTGATACTGGACCCTTCCCTTTGATTATGTTCTGTTGGCTCCTTAAGTGTAATCCATTAAAATCTAAGACCTGTTTGGAATGTGGATGTAGGTGTGCACCTGATTTTTTTTTTTTAGGACTTCATAGTTAATCATTCTCATTTAACATAAGTCAATGGCTAACACTTGTGCTTTGGAGTCATAAAGACTTGGATTTAAATTGTACCTCTACCATACGTGAGTTTTATGACACTCAGCAAGTCACAAACATGCTGGGCATTTTTTCTAAAAGTTGGGATTAATAATATTTATTCCAACACTGAAAGAGTTAGAATAATATAAACTATCTTGTATACTGCCTATCACATAGCAGATGCTCAGTAAATAGTAGCTACCATAATTATTCTCCTACATAGCTGTTCTTTTATATGTCAACAGTTTTCTTTTAAGGTGCAAAAATATTGGCAAACAATACATTGATTGATAGATTCTAGTAAAAGACTGGCATGACTGAAATGTCAGACTTAGTGAAAAGTGCATGGCCTTTGATATCAGAACGACCTGGTTTCCATCTTGAGTCTGCCATATGTACATGTAAGTGGTATGACTTTGTATAAATCATTTAACATTTTGGGGCCTACTGTCTCCTCTGGAAGATGGAGGTAATCTCATTCACAGCACTGTCTGAAAATTATATGAGAAGTTAGAATAAAGTGCCCAAGACATATGAGTGTGACAACCAATGTTTATTTCCTCAGTTCTCTTAAGCCTCAGGGCAAACAAACATATACATGTCCTCATTAACTTTCTCTTGAGTTCTTAGACTTTTGATGAAATAAAGTATTTTCTTTTTTTTTTTAATTCAAGCATTACTCTAGAATAAAAGTGACAGTAAAAGCAGATTAAGAATTCAGGTTTCTTCATTCCTTGTCCAGTACTCTTTCCCCACTCATGAGGGAGCATTCACTTAGACAAACACAATCCTTCCCTCAGTACATTGAATCTGTATCTACTCTTATTGCTTGACCTCTTGGTTCTGCCTGTTTCTTTTCAAACTCTTAGCTGTTCCAAACTTTAATGTGCAGGATAGCTTCATCAGTCTATTAGTATTTTGGCTATATACTACATTAATATAACTTCTCATCTTGGGGGAATAGGAGAAGAAGCTGTTCATTCTCTAACCATTTTCATGACTCTAAGTCTTGCCTTTCCAACTAGCTACATAATTTAAACACAGCATACTTTTTAGTGCTAGGAATATCATACTCATTTAAAACCTGCAATAGCAGGTTCACTGGACCCACACTAGTAGATCTATTTAATAAATCAAAATCCTGGGTTCTAGCAGGAAAAAACCCAAAATAGACCAATTATTACCTAACTTAAGAATAAACAAGATAAAGCACAAATATAAAAACAAGAAGTGACAATGGGCAAAAAATGATGGACTCAAAATCAACTAAAACAAGAGACAACTTTGTACTTTTATGCAAGTAAATCTGAAAACCCAGATGGAGTGGATAACTTCCGGGGAAAATGAAGTTTACCAAAATTGACTCTGGTGAAAACAGAAAGCTTAAACAGGCCAATTCTGATGGAAGAGTAAAGTTATCACGGAATGACCACACAATGAAACAGCAGGCCCAGATGGCTTCACAGGTGCATTCTAGCAAACCTTTAGAAGGCAGACAGTCTCAAGGGTACCTAAGCTGCTTCAGAGAACAGAAAATGAAAGAAATTCCTTCATTCTTCTTATGAAGCAAAAATCACAGTGACACTTATTATATGAAAAATGCAGCAAAAAATAAGAAAATTAAATTTATAATTTAAGAATATTGAAGCAAAAAGCCTAAATAAAGTACTAGTGATCAGATTCTAAGATCATGTAAGAAAATAATACACCTTTGAGTAAAGTGACAAAATTGGAATATGGCTGATAATAAACATTATTATCAATGTTAAAAATATATATAAAGACAGAGTCAGGGTAAAAAAATGTTAATTGGTGGATCTGGGGAAAGTGATTCTTTGTATCATTCTTTCAATTTCTATGAACTTATATTATACCTAGGCAGAAAGTTGAGAGACCATACCATGACCAAACTGGGTTTATAAGAAAACGCAAAGATATTTTAACAACAGGAAGTCAATTAACAGACTATAGTCATATGATGCCTATATCCATAAATACGGAAAAAGCTTTTGAGAAAATTTAACAGTCAAAAAAAGTAAGAAGAGTTGGCTACTTCCTTAACAAGATAAACACATATACATAAATCCTAAAGCCAATTTCTTAATGGAGAAACACAAGAGATATTCCTATTAAGGTAAGGAAAAAGGATCCCTACTATATCTTCTCTAATATTTTGGGCTCCAAAATTACCACAGATGGTGACTGCAGCCATGAAATTAAAAGACACTTGCTCCCTGGAAGAAAAGCTCTGACCAACCTAGACAGCATATTAAAAAGCAGAGACATTACTTTGCCAACAAATGTCTGTCTAGTCAAGGCTACGGTTTCTCCAGTAGTCATGTATGGATATGAGACTTGGGCTATAAAGAAAGCTGAGCACCGAAGAATGATGCTTTTGAACTGTTGCTGGAGGAGACTCTTGGGAGTCCCCTGGATTGCAAGATCTGACTAGTTCCTCCTAAAGGAAATCAGTCCTGAATATTCACGGGAAGGACTGATGTTGAAGCTGAAGCTCCAATACTTTGGACACCTGATCAAAGAACTGACTCATTTGAAAAGACCTTGATGCTGGGAAAGATTGAAGGTTGGAGGAGAAGGGGACAACAGGATGAGATGGTTGGATGGTATCACCGATTCAATGGACATGAGTTTGAGTAAACTTGGGGAGCTGGTGATGGACAGGGAGGCCTGGCATGCTGCAGTCCATGGGGTCGAAAGACTCAGACATGACTGAGCGACTGAACTGAACTCAACAAGAAATATGTAACATCTTTACGAGAAAATTAGAAAACACTCTGAAAAACATAAAAGAAGACTTGAAGAAATAAAAAGACATTTTGGTCTCACATGTCTCAGTATTATCAAGCTGTTAGTTCTTGCTAAATTAATTTACAAACTGAATGCAATCTCAGTAAAAATACCAAGAAGACTTCCTCCCCATCACTGAAGCAGGATGAATTGATATTAAAGTTCATATGAAGAAAAAACCCATGAGAATAGTGCTAAGAAACAATGAAAAGGAAGAACTATGAGAAGAGACTAGCTTTAGCAGATATTAAAACAAACTACAAAGCTTCTATAATTAAAACCATGGTACCAGTGCATAAACAGAAAGGCAGAGCCAACTATACACATAAATATGGTATATAGCAAAGCTGGTATATCTTGAATTACTGGGGCAAAAATGGGCATCATTTTAATAAGTGATGGTGGAACAATGAATGGCCATTTGGAAAAATATAAAATTGGATCTATTTCTTATACTATGGGCAAGAATAAACTCTAAGTGTAGAGATCTAATTATAAAAATGAAACTATACAAGTACTAAAGGAAAACATGCATGAATTCTTTTTTTAAAATTAGTTTTTATTGAAGTATAGCTGTTTTACAATGTTGTATTAGTTTCTGCTGTACAACAAGATGAATCAGCTATACATAATTTATCCACTCTTTCTTAGATTTGATTTCCATTCCATTTAGGTCAGCACAGAGCACTGAGTGGAGTTCCTTGTGTTATACAATAGGTTCTCATCAGTTATCTGCTTTATATGTCAATCCGAATCTCCCAATTCATCTCTCTCCCTACCTCCTTGGTAACAATGAGTTTGTTTTCTAGATCTGTGACTCTATTTCTGCCTTCAAATAAGTTCATCTGTATCATTTTTCTAGGTTCCACATATAAGCAACATTATACAATATTTGTCCTTCTTTTTCTGACTTACTTCACTCAGTATGCAATCTCTAGATTTATCGGGAATTCTTATAATAACAGGTTGAAAAACTTAACTGTAAAATAAAATTTGTGATATCAAAAAAACATAAGGAAAGTACAAATTGGGAGGAATTATTTTTATAATATGTATCACAATAAAAGTCAATATACTAAACACAAAAACGACGTTTTCAAATTGAGGGGAAAAGAAGACCAAAAATCCTGCAGGTAAATGAGCAAAAGAAACAAACATCACACGCACACACGAAATGGCTTTTATGCATGTGAAAAAAAGCTGAACTTCACTCAGCAAGAGAAACACAAATTAAAACTAATGAGAAACCATTTCTCAGCCATAAGATTGGCACAGAGAGTCTAAAGCTTAACAATACAGTCTATTGTGGAGGCCACTGGAAAACAGGTATTCCTGCATTGCTGGTGAGAATGAAGAAGGGTTATCAACTCTATAAAGGGGAATCTAGCAATACCTAACAAGACTATATTTTTCTTTACCTTTTGACCTAACCTGTGCAGTGCGGGAACAGGCTGAGAGAAGCTACCCCACGTCCAAGGTCAGGGATGGTGGCTGTGCTTTGCTGGAGCAGCCATGAAGAGATACTCCATGTCCAAGGTAAGAGAAACCCAAGTAAGATGGTAGGCACTGAGGGGGGCATCCAGAGGGCAGACAGACTGAAACCACAATCACAGGCCAATCTAATCACACGGACCACAGCTTGTGTAACTCAATGAAACTAAGCCATGCCATGTGGGGCCTCCCAAGACAGTTGAGTTATAGTGGAGAGGTCTCACAGAATGCAGTCCACTGGAAAAGGGAATGGCAAACCACTTCGGTATTCTTGCCTTGAGAACCCCATAAACAGTATGAAAAGGCAAAAAGACAAGACACTGAAAGATGAACTCCCCAGGTCAGTAGGTGCTCAATATGCTACTGGAGCTCAGTGGAGAAATAACTCCAGAAAGAACAAAGGGATGGAGCCAAAGCAAAAACAATACCCAGTTGTGGATGTGACTGGTGATAGAAGCAAGGTCCAATGCTATAAAGAGCAATATTGCATAGGAACCTGGAATGATAGGTCCATGAATCAAGGCAAATTGGCAGTGGTCAAATAAGAGATGGCAAGAGTGAATGTTGACATTCTAGGAATCAGTGAACTAAGATGGACTGGAATGGGTGAATTTAACTCAGATGACCATTATATCTACTACTGTGGGCAGGAATCCTTTAGAAGAAATGGAGTAGCCATCATAGTCAACAAGAGAGTCCAAAATGCAGTACTTGGATACAATCTCAAAAATGACTGAATGATCTCTGTTCGTTTCCAAGGCAAACCATTCAATATCATGGTAATCCAAGTCTATGCCCCAAACAGTAATGCTGAAGAAGCTAAAATTGAATGGGTTCTATGAAGACCTACAAGACCTTTTAGAACTAACACCCAAAAAAGAGGTCCTTTTCATCATAGGGGACTGGAATGCAAAAGTAGGAAGTCAAGAAACACCTGGAGTAACAGGCAAATTTGGCCTTGGAATACAGAATGAAGTAGGGTAAACGCTAACAGAATTTTGCGAAGAGAACACATTGGTCATAGCAAACATCCTCTTCCAAGAACACAAGAGAAGACTCTACACATGGACATCACCAGATGGCCAACACCAAAATCAGATTGATTATATTCTTTGCAGCCAAAGATGGAGAAGCTCTATACAGTCAACAAAGACAAGACCGGGAGCTGACTGGCTCAGATCATGAACTCCTGATTGCCAAATTCAGACTTAAATTGAAGAAAGTGAGGAAAACTACTAGACCATTCAGGTATGACTTAAATCAAATCCCTTATGATTATACAGTAGAAGTGAGAAATAGATTTAAGGGACTAGATCTGATAGAGTGCCTGATGAACCATGGACGAAGGCTCATGACATTGTACAGGAGACAGGGATCAAGACCATCCCCAAGAAAAAGAAATGTAGAAAAGCAAAATGGCTGTCTGGGGAGGGCTTAAAATAGCTGTGAGAATAAGGGAAGTGAAAAGCAAAGGAGAAAAGCAAAGATATAAGCATTTGAATGCAGAGTTCCAAAGAATAGCAAGGAGAGCTAAGAAAGCCTTCCTCAGTGATCAATGCAAAGAAATAGAGTAAAACAACAGAATGGGAAAGACTAGAGATCTCTTCAAGAAAATTAGAGATACCAAGGGAACATTTCATGCAAAGATGGGCTCAACAAAGGACAGAAATGGTATGGACCAGACAGAAGGAGAAGAGGTGGGAGGAATACACATAAGAACTGTCCGAAAAAGATCTTCATGACCCAGATAATCATGATGGTGTGATCAGTCACCTAGAGCCAGACATCCTGGAATGTGAAATCAAGTGGGCCTTAGGAAGCAACACTATGAACAAAGCTAGTGGAGGTGATGGAATTCCAGTTGAGCTATTCCAAATTCTAAAAGATGATTCTGTGAAAGTGCTGCACTCAATATGCCAGCAAACTTGGAATACTCAGCAGTAGCCACAGGACTGGAAAAGGTCAATTTTCATTCCAATCCCAAAGAAAGGAAATGCCAAACAATGCTCAAACTATTGCACAGTTGCACTCATCTCACATGCTAGTAAAGTAATGCTCAAAATTCTCCAAGCCAGGCTTCAGCAATACATGAACCATGAGCTTCCAAATATTCAAGCTGGTTTTAGAAAAGGCAGAGGAACCAGAGATCAAATTGCCAACATCTATTGGATCATCAAAAAAGCAAGAGAGTTCCAGGAAAACATCTATTTCTGCTTTATTGACTATGCCAAAGCCTTTGACTGTGTGGATCACAAGAAACTGTGGAAAATTCTGAAAGAATGGGAATCCCAGACCACCTGACCTGCTTCTTGAGAAATCTGTATGCAAGTCAGGAAGCAACAGTTAGAACTGGACATGGAACAACAGACTGGTTCCAAATAGGAAAAGGAGTATGTCAAGGCTGTATATTATCACCCTTCTTATTTAACTTATATGCAGAGTACATCATGAGAAACCCTGAGCTGGAGGAAACACAAGCTGGAATCAAGATTTCCAGGAGAAATATCAATAACCTCAGATATGCAGATGACACCACCCTTATGGCAGAAAGGGAAGAAGTAAAGAGCCTCTTGATGAAAGTGAAAGAGGAGAGTGAAAATGTTGGCTTAAAGCTCAACATTCAGAAACGAAGATCATGGCATCTGGTCCCATCATTTCATGGCAAGTAGATGGGGAAACAGTGGAAACTGGCTGACTTTATTTTTTGGGGCTCCAAAGTCACTGCAGATGGTGATTGCAGCCATGAAATTAAAAGATGCTTACTCTTTGGAAGGAAAGCTATAACCAATCTAGCATATTAAAAGCAGAGACATTACTTTGTTAACAAAGGTCTGTCTAGTCAAGGTTATGGTTTTTCCTGTGGTCATGTATGAATGTGAGAGTTGGACTGTGAAGAAAGCTGAGCGCCGAAGAATTGATGCTTTTGAACTGTGGTGTTGGAGAAGACTCTTGAGAGTCCCTTGGATTTCAAGGAGATCCAACCAGTCCATCCTAAAGGAAATCAGTCCTAGGTGTTCATTGGAAGAACTGATGTTGAAGCTGAAACTCCAGTACTCTGGCCACCTGATGCGAAGAACTGACTCATCTGAAAATATCCTGATGCTGGGAAAAACTGAGGGCAGGAGGAGAAGGGACGACAAAGGATGAGATAGTTGGATGGCATCACTGACTCGATGGACATGCCGCTCCTGCTGCTGCTAATTCACTTCAGTTGTGTCCAACTCTGTGCAACGCGATAGACAGCAGCCCACCAGGCTCCCCTGTCCCTGGGATTCTCCAGGCAAGAATACTAGAGTGGGTTCCATTTCCTTCTCCAATGCGTGAAAGTGAAAAGTGAAAGTGAAGTTGCTCAGTCGTGTCCCACTCGTAGCAACCCCATGGACTGCAGCCCATCAGGCTCCTCTGTCCATGGGATTTTCCAGGCAAGAGTACTGGAGTGGGGTGCCACTGCCTTCTCCCAGTGGATATGAGTTTGGGTAAACTCTGTGAGTTGGTGATGGACAGGGAGGCCTCACGTGCTGTGGTTCATGGGGTCACAAATAGTCAGACACAATTGAGTAACTGAACTGAACTTTGACCTAACAATACCAGTTGTTTGAAAATTTACTCTGAAGATAGGATTCCAAAATATGAAAATACATGTTAATGAGTTTATTAATTGTAGCAATATTTGTAATGATGAAATACTGAAAACTATCTGATGCCCAAACAAAGGATACTGGCTGAGTGAACTATGGTGGATATACACAATGGTGAATTCTACAGCTTAGAATAAAGCAAGCAAAGCAAAAAAGAGAATAAAGTATGCTACCTTTTTATTCAAAGGTAGGAAAACATATTGTACCTACTTACTTTATGATACACTGGAAATATAAACCAGAAAGCAATGAAAGTGACTAAGTACTTACAAGAATAGTGGTGGTGGAGGGAACAGGTTCGAAGGAAAGGGACAAGGGGACAATGCTCTCAGTAAACTTTTTTTGTCTAGTGTTGACTCTTAGAAGCAAGTTAATTTTGTATATTTCAAAGAATAAAATTAAGTCAACAAAGATGGGGGAAAAAAATGAAACCCCAAAATGAAGATAAATGGAATTAATGAACCCAACTATATTTTAAATAAATAATATAATCACAGTGAAGGAAAAAAGAAAAAAGAATGTAAGTAACTTTTGAACATAATATTTGATGAAGGAGGAAAATCCCAATAATCCTGAGCTCTTAGTTTTTTTCTTTTCTTCTTCTTCATACTGGTGTGTATGCTGCTAAGTCGCTTCAGTCGTCTCCGACTCTGTGCGACCCCAAAGACGGCAGCCCACTGTCCCTGGATTCTCCAGGCAAGAACACTGGAGTGGGTTGCCATTTCCTTCTCCAATGCATGAAAGTGAAAAGTGAAAGTGAAGTCGCTCAGTCGTGTCCAACTCTTAGCGATCCACAGACTGCAGCCTACCAGGCTCCTCCGTCCATGGGATTTTCCAGGCAAGAGTACTGGAGTGGGGTGCCATTGCCTTCTCCGAGTGGTGTGTATAGCAATACTGAAATTATTTTATGAGGAGTACAGGACTGATGTTGGTAGGAACCAAAGTTCTTACTATGGAAAAAGGGATATTCAAAACTATTTCACCAACCTGTAAATGCTGGGAATGTTCCCAGACAGCTGTTGGATAGCTTCTCTTCTCTATCCATACTCATGCTCCCCAAGATAAGTGGTTGGTAAGCTTTCACCTGCATCAAAATCACCTGCAGGGCTTTTTAAAACACAGATTGCTATGTCCCAGTCTCTGAGTTTCTGATTCAGTAGGTTGGGAATTTGCTTTTCTAACAAGGTCCCAGGTGATGCTAATGCTGCTGGTTTGTGGACCACACTCAGAACACAACCCTATTTTTTTTAAAAAAGAACACAACCTCATATGACCTCATCTAGCCTCATGGCTTTAAATTCCATCTATAATTAACTTCTGCATTTATACCATTAGTTCAGAAAATTTCAGAATCTTGTTTTAATAAAATTTCTCACTTAAAACTCCATTTGGAGTTTATCAATGAAAACATTAATATGTCTTGAACCAAACTCCTGATTCTCTCACCTCTTGCCCTCAAACTTGCTTGTTGCTTTCCTACCTCATTCCATCCTCTCAAATGACTCAGGATAAAAGCCTGGCATCATCCTGGACTCCTGTTTTTCTCATATCCCATTCATATCAGCAGTAAATCCCATCACCTCTAACTTCAAAATACATCCACAATCAGACCATTTCTCACCATTCCTCTCCTACATCCTAGGTCTAAGTCACCATTATCTTTAACATGGGTTATTGCAATAGCCTCCTACATGGCTGTTCCTGTCCTCTAGTTTAATTTCAACATAGCTACCGGAGTGATTGTCAGATATCATTTTTATGCTTGAAAATTCAAATAGCATCCCATTTTAGATGGAGTTAAAGCCAAGTCCTTATGCAGACCTACTGAACCCTCTAAGACCTGATTCCTCATTATTCCTCTGACCTAATTTGCTACCACTCTCCTTTAATTACTTTAACAATATTGTAGTTCTTGCTGTATACACTAAGCTAGTGATTCTCAAACTTTCTGGTCTCAGGACAACTTTACATTCTTAAAATTTATCGAGAGTTGGAAAAAGCTTTTGTTTATTTGTTTGCTGCTCAGCTGTTTAGTCGTATCTGACTTTTTGCGACCCCATGGACTTGCAGCTTACCAGGCTCCTCTGTCCATGAGATTCTCCAGGAAAGAATACTGGAGTGGGTTGCCATTTCCTTCTCCAGGTGATCTTCCCAACCCAGGGATCGAATCCAGGTCTCCTGCATTGCAGGTGGTCTCTTGCATTGCAGGTGGATTCTTTATAGACTGAGCCACCAGGGAAGCCCATTTATGTGTGTATTATCTACCAATATTTATCCTATTAGAAATGAATGATGAATTAAAAAATTTAAATTAACAAAAGCATGTTAATACAACATATTTCAATGAAAATTCACTGTATTTTTGAAAGGAAAAAAATTCATTAAGAATGGTATTGTTTTATATTTTCAGAAAACTCTTTAATATCTGACCTAATAGCAGACAGCTGGATTCTCTGCTTCTGCATTTAATTGCCACTATGCATCATTTTGGTTAAAATACATGAAGCATACAAAGAAAATCCAGATTCATGGAGACATGTAGTTGGAAAAATTTTAAATAAAATTATCAGGTAATTGTGGATATCCTCCTCTGATACTATGTTAAAACTCAGTAAGTTTCCTAAATATTAGTTGAAACATAGAATCTGAGGCCATACAGTGAATTTTTCATATTCTGTTAATGTTAAAAACCATTGGTCAATCTCACACTTTGAATGGGTCTTTTATCTCAAATGATTGTGTAACATTATGCTTTGGTTATTTGGAAAATATTTTTTCACTGAATTATGCAGATTTTCCAATGTTGACACATTTCATTATGCAATATCAAAAATTCACAGTAGTTGCTATCATTATAATCCCATCAGAAAAGCCTGTATGCTGCTGCTGCTAAGTCACGTCAGTCGTGTCCGACTCTGTGTGACCCGAGATGGCAGCCCACCAGGCTCCTCTGTCCCTGGGATTCTCCAGGCAAGAATACTGTAGTGGGTTGCCATTTCCTTCTCCAATGAATGAAAGTGAAAAGTGAAAGTGAAGTTGCTCAGTCGTGTCTGACTCAGCGACCCCATGGACTCTAGCCTACCAGGTTCCTCCATCCACGGGATTCTCCAGGCAAGAATACTGGACTGGGTTGCCATTTCCTTCTCCAAAAGTCTGTTTAAGTACTAGCAAACTGTTGAGATATGGTGGCAGATACAACTTTTTTTCTAAAATTCTAATATTCATTTGAATTTTAACATTGTTGGCAAATGCTATTAGTTTTTTTCCTTGAAGTGACAAGCTCATTTCACTAATTTTTGGGAAAATGTCTGCCAGATACCAAATCTGAATAACCAGTCTTCCAGTCATTCTTTTAAGTGAAAATGGTATTCAATTAAAAAGTGGCTGACAGGTCAATTATACAAGCACTTTTTCTTGAGGCAACCACAGTACTTCAGTATGCAGTAGAATTATTTTATCCATACTTCTCATTTCCTCATGAAGAATCTTAAAAAGATTGAAATCTAACAAAATTAATCAAATTTGATAAAATTTATATATGTATATGATATAAATAAATTTTGCTGCTTAAGCAAGGACACTCTTAAATGAACCTGGATTATTTTTCCCCCTTGCAACACATGTAGTAACATTAGTGTTACTATAGCTTAGTGTCATTGCTTTTATTTGTGCCAAAGTGCCAGCGGTAGTATGCTTTTATACCATCAATGTTAAAAAAAACCCAAGGAGAAAGACAAATAGAGTCAGTGTCTCATGAAAACAGTTTTAAACTCAGATCCTATGAAAGCATCTTGGGGATATGATCTAAGGACCACAGTTTGAGAATTGCTGCACTGAACAATTGCCTTTATGCACTTAAGCATGCAGCTCCCCTTGCCAGGAAAGAATTTTTTCGCCAGACACCCATATGGTACCATGGTACCTTTCAGAGATGCCTTCCCTGATCACTCTGTATAAAATAATACCTCCACTTACCCGCTGCCTCCCATATCCCAACTCCTGGCACTTTTCATTTCCCTCTTTCTCTTTACCCTATTTAATCTTTCCACAGAGAAATTATCACTATTTACTTGATTATTTTCTGTCTCTTCCAACTTGCATATAAAATTTTAAGGGCAATCTATTTTCTCTACCTACTAGAATTTTCCTTCATACATGGCAGGTGCTCAATACATCTAAACTGGGTGAATGAATATAACCTATGATTTGATTCTAAGATTTTGGTTTGCTTAGACTGCTTTTTCAGTAGTTCATGTCTTAACTCCCTAGCAGAATAAAAACTCCAAGAACAAGCTAATTTACATTCCACATAGTCCCCCCAAAGATTCTGGCACAGGCCTTGGACATATTATGTGCATTCCCTTCCCCAGAGAATACTTGCACTATTACAACTCTTGAGTAATGGCTGTTTCCAAAAGACAGCACACATGTGGAATGGTAGACACTTGGCAAAATATTTTACTACTTCTTTCTGGTTTGCAATAATTTCTATTGTAGGAACACATATAAAAATGATGATATCTTGGCTCCTGGCTCTGGGTTTCCTACCCAAATATACTCTGGGAGTAAAAAAGTCATTCTGATGCTGCTTTCTGGTTGGTTTTAAGCAGAAGGTTCTTGGTTGAACACACAAATCACAAATATATATTTCAGGAATGAGAAGATTTGGCTCTGGCAGCCAAGATCCTTACAAATACTCAATTTCTTTGACTTATATTTCTGGGAACCGATGAGGCTTCCCTGGTGGTTCAGCACTAAATAATCTGCATGCAAGCAGGAAACACAGGTTTGATCCCTGAGTCAAGAAGATCCCCTGGGAAAGGAAATGGCAACTCACTCTAGTATTCTTGCCTGGGAAATCTCATGGGCAGAGGAGCCTGGGGGGCTACATATAGTCCATGGTCACTAAAGAGTCAGACATGACTGAGCAACTAAACAACAACAAATCTGAAGGACATGCTTCTTAGAATTGAAACATGCTTAAATATGTTTATCAAAGCATTACTGTAAAAGAATTTTGGAGCACCAATCCAAGGGAATAATTAGGCAAACAACTGCATATCCATTCGACTAAATTACGTAATCACTAAAAATGATGACTATAAAGACTTTGGAATAACAGAACAAGGGAGATGATATAATGTTCAGTGAAAAACAATATAAAATTTAACACATAATTAAGCTGTATTTCAAAGAATTATTTCCAAAGACTAAAAATCAGAATAAAATATACAAATAGCTAACAATGGCAAAGGAGAGGAGGAAGGTGGGAAGTTCAGAATAAGTGACTAGGTCCAGTAACAACAAACACTAACCTTCCATGCCTATTTCAGTTACTAAACAGATAATATACCTAAAACAGAATCTTAATATATTAAGTGCTGAAAGGTAGCTTACACATCATTTAGCTTAATGTCCCTTTTTTTTTTGGATAGATGGAGAAACTAGAGATTACAAGAAAAAAATACTTGCTCATGATCTTCCAGGATGTTAATGGCTAAGCTGGAACTGGAATCATAGACATTGAACATGATGTGTGATTCTGAGGAAGTTACTTCATCTCTTTGCACTGTTGTTTCTTCATTTGTAAAACAGATAATAGTACTTTCCTAATGTATTACTGTTAAGATTATATGAAATAACATGTGATGAGACTACTATGGCACTGGCCACATAGTGACCACAAACATTAGAGCCTCTTTCCTTCTAACTAATACATGGGAGGCAGAATAAAATGGAGAGGATTAGAAAAAAAAAGAAAAAGAGGAAAGCAGCCCAGGGATACCCAAGGCAGGCAATGCTTGAGATCTGTTGGTTGTGTGACTCTGAATCATTGTTTCAGTAGAAGACAGTCAATGGGAATCCTGTCCTAAGACCAGAGTGAGCCCATTTGAATTGATAAAGAGTGTGGACAAGTCAGTGTCCTGCCTCCCTCTCCTTACCTTTTGCTCATCCCTCTCAGGCTAGTAATTAGAATGAAATCATTCTGATGGTCTCCATTGCACAGGGGGTAATTTGGGCAGTATTTGTGACCAGCTGTAATAGGGACTCTACACATTAGCAGCAATTTCTAGCCTTTTAACCTAGTTCAACGAAATGCCTATTTCTTCACCTGCTAGTTTTTAGTAACTCTGAGAACCTTTAATTCTGCTCCAAAACTGGCAATGTGGCTAAGTATACAAAAGGGAAGTATATATTAATTAAAATGACAGATGTACAGTAATTATTTCAGCCCTTGAAATAAAAGGTTAACTAGAAATCAAGTTAGCCTGTCAGAATCTGGCTCAGAGTACTGTACCTTTAAGGATGGGAGAAACTGTATCTTTCATCACAAATTCACTTGGACAACTAGTCTTCTAAGTCTGCAACTTTGCTGACTGTTTTCAGATTAGTTTCCTGGTTTTTATACTGCCTATGCCTAGATCTGGCACTTTCTGCTGATGACACAGTCTATTTCTAACTCTGTATTTATTTCATTTAGTTTTTTAGTTTGACATCAAAGTCCATGGTTTCCCCAGCATCTCCCCAGCATTTCAGTCTGCTTCCAGTTCAAAGATTCTTTAACTCTAAAAGCATAAAAAAATGTGGCTCAAAAAAGAAAATGCCTTTTCCCAGAAAAATTGTCCTCTGAATGTCTCAAATTCATTTCTTTCACTCCAACCACTACCTTAAGTCAGATCCTCATTATCTCTTGCCTTGATCACTGAAATGGCCAACCAACTGATCTCCTTGCCTCTAATTTTCCCTCACCCATCATTACCTCCATCTCTTATCTAACAGGTCATAAGTTCAGTTCAGTTCAGTCGCTCAGTTGTGTCGACTCTTTGCAACCCCATGAATTGCAGCATGCCAGGCCTCCCTGTCCATCATCAACTCCCAGAGTTCACTCAGACTCATGTCCATCGAGTCAGGGATGCCATCCAGCCATCTCATCCTCTGTCGTCCCCTTCTCCTCCTGTCCCCAATCCCTCCCAGCATCAGAGTCTTTTCCAATGAGTCAACTCTTCGCATGAGGTGGCCAAAGTACTGGAGTTTCATTAGCACCATTCCCTCCAAAGAAATCCCAGAGCTGATCTCCAAAAGATCTGTCTAAAAAACAAATATGATCACAGCACCCCTCTGATTAAAATCTTCTAACTTTCGGGGTAAAGTCTCTTCTGAACAGGCCCTGCTTATTAATTTACATCATCTGGTTTTAGTTTTCCAACATAAGTTGTGTTTCAACTTTCAGAATGATTTTTTCCCCTTAGCTTGTGCCTTGTACATGTTAGTCCACCTGGAATGCCCTTTTCTATTACATCTCTAGTTTGCTAACAATTCTAGGCATCCTTCAGCAAATGACACAAATTCCAAGAAGGCTTTCCCAATCTTCCCTCTTTTACATCTATTCAATTTGTATGGTATTATTTTGAACTTTATTTCTGGGTAATTCAAATATTTCCTTCTATTTTTGACAACAATCTTATAAGCACCTGCTTTTGTAATACACAAAAACTTAAACTCACCTTACTTATCATCATACAAAAACATATCTGATGGCTAACTCAAATAAAACTTGATGAGGTGCTGGGTCTCAATTTCTTTATTTACAAAATAACAGCTTTAGACTATAAAATGATTCATATTTTTTGAGAGCTTAGTGTATGCTCGATGTTGTTCTAATACGTGAACTCATTTAACTCCTTACAACAATCATGTGAATAGGAACTATTATTGCCTTTAACTTATAAAGAAACTAAGACAGCATTAAATAACTTGTTCAAAGTCACACAGTTAGCAAATCTCTAAAAAGATCCATTTTGAAACTTCTATGAGAATTCTATGGTTCTAAAAAAATACCAGATCTAAATAAGATGTACAAGAAAGTCAAATGAGCAACTGTTTCTACCTTATATTTTATTTATCTATATCTCATCTCCTCTAATAAATTATGTTCCCTGCTGTACATGCATTAGAAATTCAGTAAATACTGAATTCTCAGTTTTTAGCATCATGTATTTCACTGAAAGCCAGGTGTAGGCCTACAAATATCACTGTGAAAGATTTTTAAAAATCCAATTTCTCCTCAATGTTAATGTGGAAAACAAAATTAACACCTTTCTGTTGGTTTTGGTGGGGTTGGGGTTTAACTTACAACAAGTTAGTCTAGGTCTCCCAGGTGGTGCTAGTAGTAAAGAACCTGCTTGCCAATGCAGGAGATGTAAGAGATGGGTTTGACCCCCGGGTTGGGAAGATCCCCTGGAGGACGAAATGACAACTTACTCCAGTATTCTTGCCTGGAGAATCCCATGGACAGAGGAGCCAGGCTACGGTCCACAGCGCTGCAAAGAGTCGGGAACAACTGAAGTGACTTAGTGAGTGCATGTGCGCGTGCACACACACACACGTTAGTCAAGATGAGAATGTTATTTTATTTTTGATATGGTTAACATAATTTTTCCAATGAGTCAACTCTTCACATGAGGTGGCCAAAGTACTGGAGTTTCAGCTTCAGCATCATTCCTTCCAAAGAAATCTCAAGGCTGATCTCCTTCAGAATGGACTGGTTGGATCTCCTTGCAGTCCAAGGGACTCTCAAGAGACTCTCCAACACCACAGTTCAAATGCATCAGTTCTTCGGTGCTCAGCCTTCTTTACAGTCCAACTCTCACATCCATACATGACCACAGGAAAAACCATAGCCTTGACTAGATGGACCTTAGTCGGCAAAGTAATGTCTCTGCTTTTGAATATACTATCTAGGTTGCTCATAACTTTTCTTCCAAGGAGTAAGCGCCTTTTAATTTTATGGCTGCAGTCACCATCTGCAGTGATTTTGGAGCCCAAAAAAATAAAGTCTGACACTGTTTCCACTGTTTCCCCATCTATTTCCCATGAAGTGATGGGACCAGATGCCATGATCTTCGTTTCTGAATGTTGAGCTTTAAGCCAACTTTTTCACTCTCCTCTTTCACTTTCATCAAGAGGCTTTTTAGTTCCTCTTCACTTTCTGCCATAAGGGTGGTATCAGCTGCATATCTGAGGTTATTGATATTTCTCCCGGCAATCTTGATTCCAGCTTGTGTTTCTTCCAGTCCAGCGTTTCTCATGATGTACTCTGCATATAAGTTAAATAAGCAGGGTGACAATATACAGCCTTGACGGACTCCTTTTCCTATTTGGAACCAGTCTGTTGTTCCATGTCCAGTTCTAACNTCTGAGGTTATTGATATTTCTTCTGGCAATCTTGATTCCAGCTAATGTTTCTTCCAGTCCAGCGTTTCTCATGATGTACTCTGCATATAAGTTAAATAAGCAGGGTGACAATATACAGCCTTGACGGACTCCTTTTCCTATTTGGAACCAGTCTGTTGTTCCATGTCCAGTTCTAACTGTTGCTTCCTGACCTGCATACAGATTTCTCAAGAGGCAGGTCAGGTGATGCTGGGAGGGATTGGGGGCCGGAGGAGAAGGGGACAACTGAGGATGAGATGGCTGGATGGCATCACTGACTCGATGGATGTGAGTCTGAGTGAACTCTGGGAGTTGGTGATGGACAGGGAGTCCTGGCGTGCTGTGATTCATGAGGTCGCAAAGAGTCGGACACGACTGAGTAACTGAACTGAACATAATTTTGGAAACAAAAACACACATAAACAAATATGAGAAAAAAGAAAAAAAAGTGTGGTGATATGTTGTCACTAAAAAGCACAAGTACTCCATAAGCCCCTATCCAAATAGGCTTCTAGGCCATATAAAGCAGAGTCGGACTACCAGTTGCTATACCAGCACTGGGAAGAAAGGTCAGAGAAACCAAGATGCACTCAAAATATCCTGCGTGAGGGAGTCCTTGATGGCTTTTCCACTCCCTTTTATTTCCACAAAAGTTAAATTTCTTAGGAATACCTCAATTGGCACAGCTGATTGCACAGCTATATATACAGGTGGTTCCACTCTATTATGAATGACTTCTCCTGTGAGAATTATTGTATTTCATTTTCTGTGGCTGAACAGCTGGCAGTAACTAGCCTAGAAAACTAACTTCCCCTGTCCAGATGTATAGTAACTAATTATTGGTGTTTTGAAGGATTTATTTCCCAATCTTGATCTTTCTCATTAGACTCCCAATACACATTCCAAACTCATCCAAACCCCTAGCTGCTGGGGTAAAAAAGACCCCTGGAGTTTCTGATAGATTCCACTATGCATTTCCACAATCACAGATGGAAACTCCTCGTGTCAAAATCACACTTTGCAATTCTCAAAGAGCCTCAACATTCATTAATTCACTCAATCTTATTCACAATTATCTCAGACTTCTTTACCTAATGGTTATCTCTAAAACTTCTTTGAGGCATGAGAAGTGAAGTGTGGTGTAACAGAAAGAAAAGGATTTTGAAGTCAGAAACCATTAGGTTCAAATTCTTGCAAATCACTTAACTTCTCTGAGCTATTATGAGGTTTACTTGAGATAAAGTTTGAGGATACGGATATAATAAGCACTGCATCTGATATGACCTAAGGATTCAACAAATTTTAGTTCTTATTCTTCTCAGGAAACTTCCTGAGCCTCAGTTTCTTCAAAGGTAAAAGAAAGTCATATACCCCATAGTGGGTTTGTGAGATTCACTGAATAATGTATCAAAGGGTCTGCTGTATTGTAGACCTTATATCAACCAGTTCAGTCACTCAGTTGTGTCTGACTCTTTGCAACTCCCTGGACTTCACCAACTCCCAGAGCTTGCTCAAACTTATGTCCATTGAGTCAGTGATACTATCCAACCATCTCATCCTCTGTTGTCCCTTTCTCCTCCTGCCTTCAATCTTTCCCAGCATCAGGGTCTTTTCCAGTCAGTTAGTTCTTTGCATCATGTGGCCAAAGTACAGGAGTTTCAGCTTCAACATCAGTCCTTCCAATGAATATTCAGTACTGATTTCCTTTAGGATTGACTGGTTTGATTTTCTTGCAGTCTGCAAGGAGATGGCTGCAAAGGGACTCTCAAGAGTCTTCTCCAACACCACAGTTTAAAAGCATCAATTCAGCTTGCTTCATAGTACAACTCTCACATCCAAACATGACTACTGGAAAAACCATAGCTTTGACTAGACAGACCTTTGTTGGCAAAGTAACACCTCTGCTTTTTAATATTTTGTCTAGGTTGGTCAGAGCTTTTCTTCCAAGAAGCAAGTGTCTTTTAATTTCATGGCTGCACTCACCATCTGCAGTGATTTTGGAGGCCCCCCAAAATAAAGTCTGTTACTGTTTCCATTGTTTCCCCATCTATTTGCCATGAAGTGATGAGACTGGATGCCATGATATTAGTTTTCTGAATGCTGAGTTTTAAGTCAGCTTTTTCATTCTCCTCCTTCACTTTCATCAAAGTTCTCCTTCACTTTCTGCCATAAGGGTAGTGTCATCTGCATATCTGAGGTTATTGATATTTTTCCTGGCAATCTTGATTCCAGCTTGTGCTTCATCCAGCCTGGCATTTTGTATGATGTACTCTTGTATGGGTTTGGTAAATGTTAATTAACTTCCTTTCTTATTAGAATGGTTGCTCATTGAACATTCTTTTAAACAACATTATGGGCTTCCCAGATGGCTGAGTGGTAAAGAATCCACCTGCCAATGCAGGAGCCGCAGGAGACTCGGGTTCAATCCTTGGGTTGGGAAAATCCCTTGGAGGAGGAAATGGCAGCCCACTCCAGTATTCTTGCCAGGATAATTCCATGGGCCTGATGGGGTCACAAACAGTCAGACACAACTGAGCAACTGACCACGCATACAAACATTATAAAACATAATTTAATATAGTACTAAATATCAGATACAAAAAAGGTTACATATATTTTGTGATCTATAGTCTTTGTTTTGTAAAAATTTAGAATCGAAGTTATGATTGAAATCAAATGCTTTAAAATTTTTCATTTTATACTGGATTGCAGTGGATTCACAATGTTGCATTCATTTCAGGTATACAGCAAAGCTATTCAGGCATACACAGACACATACCCACTCTATTTCAGATTCCTTCCCCATTTAGATTATTAAAGAATACTGAGTAGAGTTCTCTGTGCTTTATAGTAGGTGTAACCTACATTGTTTGGAACTTCCATGGAAAGTTCCAAATAATTCTGAATCTATAGTTGTTGTTCAGTCACTAAGTCATGTTTGACCCTTTGTGACCCAGTGAATGCAGCACACACCAGGCTTTCCTGTCTGTCACTATCTCTCAGTTTGCTCAAAACTCATGTCCAGTGAGTCTGTGATGCTATCAAACCATTTCATCCTCTGCCACCCCCTTCTTTTTCCAATGAGTCAGCTCTTTGCATCAGGTGGCCAAAGTATTGGAGCTTCAGCATCGGTCCTTCCAATGAATATTCAGGGTTGATTTCCTTTAGGTTGACTGGTTTGATCTCCATGCTGTACAAGGGACTCTCAAAAATATTCTCCAGCACCCCAGTTCGAAAACATCAGTTCTTCAGTGTTCAGGCTTCTTTATGGTCCAGCTCTCACATCTGTACATGACTGTTGGAAAAACCATAGCTTTCGCTATATGGACTTGTGTCAGCAAAGTCTACAGTATACTGTGAATTTTAAATCTACAATATACTCTGAATATTGACCATGTGTACATGACTGAATTCAATTCTAGGGCAGGCTTCCATGTTTCTACAGAGCAGATACTATATGATCCTTACTGATTTGAATCAAGAAAAGTTATCATGGAGAAAGAAGAGGAATTCCCTTTGATGAAAACTTTTACTGAGGAAAATACTTGGTTTATTACAACTTGGGTACTGTGATAAAAAATAAGTGTAAAAGCACTTTTAAAATCTTGTGAGTTACCACCTGTACCCCTCAGTCTTAAAAAAAAACGATGTTAGAAAACTCCCTTACCTAACATGACCATTATGTCCTGAAGTTTGGTTCAGTTTGTGCTGAGACTCAATAAGGGGATAATTAAACATCTACTGTGACCATTTGAGAATATAAAAATTTTAAAAGTGCAATCCCTTATTTTCAACTCTTCAACAAGTTAGGTCACAGTATAGTTACTTTTTAAGGGAAGCTAGAGTGCCACTCTATTCTGCACTAGCTGGATCATTCCCAATGTTGAAACTTATTCTTAAGAACAACATCAACCAAAACGGATCAAGAAGAGAGTCCAAGCTGATGAGGGCCTTAGAAACTATCTAATTTCAGAAATATATGAGGAAAAAAAAGACCTCGAGGAACAAGAGTATCAAGAGTGCTCTGAAAAGGTTTAAAGTAAAACAAGAAACAAAATTAGAGTCAAAGGATAGACACTGGGGGAAAGCAGATTTCAGCTCAAAATTTAAAAGCACAGCTTTAGCCATTAAAGCTATCATAAATAGAAAGAATGTGCTCCTTTGGGAGGGTACAATCTCCCTGTCTTTGGAGAATTCTAGTAAGGGATAGATGAGTATTTACAGAATATGCTCTCAAGGAGCATCCTGAATTAAGTGGGACATTGAATTTGAGGACTTCTGAGGTTTCCTCTAACCCTGAGATTCTAGGATCCTATGACTTTCTACATTCCCAACATCTCATAGTTCATAGTAATGTAACAAACTGTATCTTAACCAAAGTCACTTCTAGATAGGCGATAATATGGTCAAGAGTCACTCTGAATTCTTTACATAGTGGAAAGATGTTGAGCTCACATTAGTGGATACAAGTTTTCCAAGAACCTAATATTTACTTGTAAGTTTATCATTTTACAGGTTGTCCTTCTTGAAGTGGCCTTCTCACTTAATAGTGAAGAAAGTGTCTGCCAAACAGTCAAGTCAGTTGTTCTGTTAAATAAAGAGGAACACCATGAAAAAAGTAGCTACTTCAGTTTGCAACTCTAACAGTCACATAAGTGCCTCACTTCTTCCTAAGACAACATTATATTTGATTATTTTAAGGATGGAGAAACTGAACTCACGAGGTTAAAAAACTTGTCAAAGGATGCACAGTTAAAGCTAGGATTTGGATCTAGATCTTTCGGTCTCCGAAGTCCATACTCTTTCCACTAACTTTGGACTTCTATGTCTCCAATAATCCTTAGTTAGAGGAGTCTTAACTGCCTCCAAAGAATTCATTACCAGATTTTTCCTCTTTACAGCAACAACACACCGTACGTAACTGGAAACTGAGTCATAAGTCCAGCTTGTGTGTGTGTGTGTGTGTGTGTGTTTGTGTGTGCGCGCGCACATGCACACGCGTGCAAGTGGGTCCACATGACACAGAACATGAACAATGGAAAAGAAAAAAAACAGGGGGAAATCCATTTGGTTTATCAGTTTCCTGGACTGGGATTGTGTTTTCATTCACAGCAGCGTATCACTGGCCTTGGCATAGTAGTTTAGAGGATGTGTTCTTTATTAGCTTTGCTCAACTTGGCTGGGTTCAGCTATATACTGCCAGCTGGGCTGATCCAAGGCTGAAACTCCACTGATCCAAATTCCAGTTCACATAAAAAAGCATGGGTTGCCTCCTGCTCCTATCTAGCTGAGTTAACGCATTCAGTTCCCCACATCTAGCTCCTTCTCTCCCTCCTGACTCTTACTCCCACAGCATGAATAAAGGACTTATGAAACCAAAAAGACATTTCACATTTTTCTGAGGCCTTCTCCGATGGATAAATCTGTGGAGAGTAGGAAGAACAGAAATAAGATAAAATTACCCACGATAGGCCCAGAGCCAACCTCAAAAGCCTTCCATTACTGAGACTCAAAGGAGTGTCTGGGGCAATAGGTAAGAGGATTCAGGAACAATTTCAGCAAGTGGAGAGCTATATTCTCAGAAGATGGTCTGCTCCTGTGTCAAGTCTAAGTTGTTTAAAGAGGTGACATAAAAGTACGCTGTGATGAAGCACCTGCCGGTCAGCCATGTAGTCAGTGCACACACTCCACCTTCCTGAGCGTAGGACTATTTAAAAAACCTACAGTTAAACTCCTGCCTTCCTGCCATATCAGCCTCATAATCTTCTGTTTTTCTTTGCTCCGTTTAAGAGTTTGCCCAGTTTCCCTCATCTTTCTGATATATTCGGAATACAGAATACATGAAAGTTTATGTTTTGTCTCCTAGTAAGTCATTACTGAGATTCAGAAAATCTTATTTGTAATTATAGTATTTCCTCAAAAATTAAGGGGGAAAATGTAAAATACAGAGTTGATATTACTGGTTTCCAATATGACTTTATTAACCTCCTACACTTATCACTTCATGGCAAATAGATGGGGAAAATGTGGAAACAGATTGGATTTCATTTTCTTGGGCTCCAAAATCACTGTGTATGGTGAGTGCAGACACAAAATTAAAAGAGGAACAGCTATGTCAAACCTAGACAGTGTTTTAAAAGGCAGAGACATCACTTTGTTAACAAAAGTCCATACAGTCAAAGCTATGGTTTTTCCAACCTAGACAGCATATTAAAAAGCAGAGACATTACCTTGTAACAAAGGTCTGTCTAGTCAAGGCTATGGTTTTTTCCAGTAGTCACGTATGGATGTGAGAGTTGGACTATAAACAAAGCTGAGCGCCGAAGAATTGATGCTTTTGAACTGTGGTGTTGGAGAAGACTCTTGAAGAGTCCCTTGGACTGCAAGGAGATCCAACTAGTCAACCTAAAGAAAATCAGTCCTGGGTGTTCATTGGAAGGACTGAAGTTGAAGCTGAAACTCCAATACTTTGGCCACCTCATGCAAAGAACTGACTCATTTGAAAAGTCCCTGATGCTGGGAAAGATTGAGGGCAGGAGGAGAAGGGGACGACAGAGGATGAGATGGTTGGATGGCATCACCAACTCAATGCACATGGGTTTGGGTAGACTCCGGGGGTTGGTGATGGACAGGGAGGTCTGGTGTGCTGCAGTTCATGGGGTTGCTAAGAGTTGGACACGACTGAGCAACTGAAAGTCAACCTAAAGAAAATCAGTCCTGGGTGTTCATTGGAAGGACTGAAGTTGAAGCTGAAACTCCAATACTTTGGCCACCTCATGCAAAGAACTGACTCATTTGAAAAGTCCCTGATGCTGGGAAAGATTGAGGGCAGGAGGAGAAGGGGACGACAGAGGATGAGATGGTTGGATGGCATCACCAACTCAATGCACATGGGTTTGGGTAGACTCCGGGGGTTGGTGATGGACAGGGAGGTCTGGTGTGCTGCAGTTCATGGGGTTGCTAAGAGTTGGACACGACTGAGCAACTGAACTGGAATAGTTTCTCCAGTAGTCATGTATGGGTGTGAGATTTGGACCATAAAGTAGGCTGTGCACCAAAGAATTGACACTTTTGAACTGTGGTGCTGGAGGACTCTTGAGAGTTCCTTGGACAGGAAGGAGATCAAACCAGTCAATCCTAAAGGAAATCAACCCTGAGTATTCATTGGAAGGACTGATGCTGAAATTGAAGCTCCGATACTTTGGCCAACTGATGCAAAGAGCTGACTCACTAGAAAAGACCCTGATGCTGGAAAAAACTGAGGGCAAGAAGAGAAGGGGGTAACAGAGGATGAGATGGTTGGACGGCATCACTGACTCAAAGGACATGAATTTGAGGAAACTCAGGGAGAAAGTGATGGACAGAGAAGCCTGGCATGCTGCAGTTCATGGGGTCACAAAGAGGTGGACAAGACTTAGTGACTGAATGACAACAAGTAGCAACACATTTAAAACAGGGAATTTTCCAAGTTGATATATGTTGATGCTGGCACACAGTAGCTGTTAACAAAACCTTGTCAGAGGAAACTATATGGATCCAAGTATTTTCAAGAAAACAGCAGGTGTGGTCAAATTTATGAACTGCCTAAATCACATCTCACTATTTCCAGGAGTTTGAGAGATGCCAGTTGTTTCATTATACATGCCAGAAAATTGCTACCACTCTCAGGCATCTGTGGTTGCTGAAGGCAGGAGAGAGAACTGGGCAGGGCCAAGAGCCAGCTTAAGGAAGCCAGAAGAGAGCTATAGGGCTATTCTGTCCCTTGAGCAGATACAATTAGGATCAGTGAGAGAACCCAGATTCCCCACTTCATAATGTAATGCCACTCATTTAATTTCCTCATATTCCCATTTCTACTTATGTAGCATCAGCATACAAAGAGAAAAGCAGTTATGGGAGCATTAGTTCACTGTACAAACCTCATCTATAAATATATTTATTTTTCCTGACCAAAATAGAGCACTTAAGTGTCTCTGTGTGCAGTTCCCTTTTCTTGGGATGTCTAGACATCTAAATTCAGATATAACTAACAGATGGGGGGCACCTACTCTATGCTACACGCATTTGCACACCCATTTTCTCATTTCAACCACTAAATCAACCTGGGAGGTAGGTACTTCTTTACCATCTTCACTGAGCCTAACACTGCTAAGATTGGGGAAAAAAAAGTGAAAGTGTTAGTTGCTCAGTTGTGTTCAACTCTTTGAGACCCTATGGTTTGTAGCCTCCTAGACTCTTCTAATTCATGTCCATGGAATTCTCCAAGCAAGAATATTGGAGTAGGCAGCCATTCCCTTCTTTAGGGAATCTTCCCAATCCAGAGTTCGAACTCAGGTTGCCTGTACTTCAGGCAGATTCTTTACCACCTGAGATATGAGGGAAGATGAGGCTGTTCTACAACTATTGTGTAGATGGATGAATAAAGGCCAGAATTTCTAGATGCAATTAAAGTACAACACCAAAGCTAGAATAATGACAAAGATAATTGTGTGTGTGTGTGTGTAAAGCTCGGAACTAGTTATGTCTGAGAGAGGAAAAAGGGAAAACTGCCAAATGGCCAAGTGGTGGTCCTCATTAAGGGTACTGAAGAATTTGATTCACTTATTAATCAACAGGCTCATGCCTTTTCTGACAGGGCTACTGAACATACCTTCTCAGGAGACAGGAAGAATATACTGATTACTTGAAGCTTCCTGTAGAGAGGACATTCTCCTGTTTGCTGTGGCTTAATAGAAAAAGAATTTGGGTGGAAGGGCAGGGGGTATTCCAGGTATAAAGGTGTAAGTGTGTTTTGTGATAGAGAGGTGAGCGAACATGAGTTCAAAGATATCCCTTTCTGGAGATGAGAGTCCTTTGTCACTCTTATTTTTGGCCACAAGTTTCCAAGACTTAGAATAATAGTTTAAATAAATTTTAATCTGCTTTTAAAATTATAGTAGCCCTCTCACTTTGTACCTCAGTGAATAATGGCTTTAGATGATGGTGAACAGAAATGAAATCAGGAAATATAGCATGATTTATTTCACTCAATAAATATTGCTGAATAACTACTATGGGCCAAGTGCTGGGGATATAAAGATGAAGTTAATAAATTGGTCCCACTTAACAAGGAATCACAAGTAGACATGAATCCTAACCTTCTAGACAGGGTAGAAAGAATTATCTTCATATTTAAAAACTTATTTCACAGGCTGCAGGGATAACTTTGTTAAATAAATAAAATAGTTGTGATAGGTATTGAAATAAACGTTAAGAACTTACATTTCAGTTTCTTTATTCAAAGACTATCCCCTCACCCCATCTTATCTTCTCACCACTCTCCACTGGCCTGGGAGTGTGAGCACACATTCACAAAACTATAAACTCTAAAGGCAGGATTCCTACAAATTTATCCAATGACTAGTCCCTAGTCATGACAATATTTAAACTTGAATGAATGGCTAGCTGAAGAAAATCAGGCCATTTAGTTGACCAATAGCCTCAGTTGTGTTATTCTTGCCTCTACTTAGTTTTTCCCTGCACAATTTAGGATTCCAATTTAACCAACTCTCTCTTTCTGACCTAGAATTCCAAAGTTATTACAGTATAGTTTCCTATGTAGTTTTACAACAGAAAGAGAACATCCATCCATAAAGTATGGGACACACTTTTAAATGTTACACAGAGGAAAAAAGGAAGATGTATTTTGAAAGTTTTGTTTTTAAGTACCAAATTCTTACTCTTCAGGTCAGAGTAATACTCCTGTGGCACTTTAGCCACAGCACTAAAATAGATTTTGAAATGTTCTCTTTGTTTGACGTCAAAGGTATAAAGGGTAAACCAAAAGGGTAAAGGAGGCCTGGTTGATCATTTACTCCAACAGGTGTGCTCAAGGGCTACACTTCTATTGGACCCCCATATCTGCATCAGCATAGAGAGCAGTCAGACCAAGCTTACACTATATGAAGTGCAAGAGTCTGGTGTACTGTCCGAATAATAATATACAATAAAATATATAATAAAAATATAAACACGAAGTAGCTGGGATCTCATTATATAGGAAGCTAAGCTATAATCTGAAACTGTCTTGCCCACTTGCAATCAGAACAAAGGAGAGGGGAGTTAATTAGATTATTAAGTGCCTAATTAACATTATAGTCACACCAAACGGACTGAGTTCTTTATTTGGTTTTTTAATTTTAAAAAGTACAGTTTACCTCTGTTTTCTTCTAAGTCAGATACAAAAAGAGTGATCAGCTGGAAAAAAAAAAAAAGCTTCTGCTTTTTATAACAAGTACCCTGGATTAGCTGCAAGCTTAGCATCTGAAACCCATCAGAAGTGGCTTGGCCCAGGAGTTTAGGACTTAAAAAGGTTTACTACTGGCTTTGCAAAGGAGAAACAGCTAGCATGAAGGATCCCCTTAGAGAGGGAGAGCTCTGTGTGGCTGGGGTACAGAGGTAGGCAGGGGTGAGATGAGCATCTGGGATCAAGTAGAAGACAGTCAACGGAGTCATCTTTTACCCACTGTCAGAGGTCAGGAACCTGTACAGTACACAGGGGTATTAGGATGCTCAAGGATCATCTAGTTCAGTCTCTTGCTTTAGGAATGACTTGCTCAGAGACATAAAACAAATTTGTGTCCAGCTGGGACTAGACTTCCGTTCAATTCTCTGATGTTACACTACACAGCTTATGCCAAAACCTAAGGTCTCAAATGAAGCTTTGAAGAGAGCCCAAAGGAGAATGGGAGAGTATAGGGGAAGACTGTGAAGATAATATGGCTAAAGTGATGGCCTTGATAGCTGACCTTACTAAAAATCTCATGGCTTCTCCCTCTAGACTCAGAGATCAACAGAACTAAGTCACTTAATCCTTTGAACTTAGCTTTTCTTATAAATAGAATGTATCTGACTGTAACAGAGTTCAAAGTTAGCAAAAGATACAAAGAAATGATGTGTGTAAAAGAACATTAAACGAATATTGATATTTTTCCCACTCACTGTGGGTAAGAACAATCGTATAGTACCTGAATTTTTTAACATTTGCACACTAATGACCAGAAGGTAGAAAAGAAAGAGGAGATAGGATGATTAGAAAGAGAACAGCCTTACACATAGAGAACATCTTGTTTTGTGAAATGAATTGAGTAATCACATTTTTTCCAAGTTGTATCACTTGTTTCTCAGCCAGGACGCTGAATGGCCCAAGTTCTGCTATTACTAAAAGCTGCATAATAAAATCAACTGAGGGTATGAGGTCGGGGAGGAGAGAGCTGCTGGAGGAAACAATCCAGCTGCTGGGGTAAGGACTGAAGGTCCTGATCTGGAAATGCCAACTGGAATAACCTCCTACCTTCTGAGCTGGCCCTTCTGGTCATCTATTAAAAATCTAAAATCTCCAGAGACACACTGAAGGGAAGGAAAAGAGCCAGCAAACAACTCGGAAATCATCAGCCACACAGTGTGCCTTATTTCTTATCAGCATGATGTGCAGTCAGAAAAAAAATGCGAGTCCAGAAGACTCTCCTGCTCCTCTAGCTTTTGAGAATCACCTAGTTGCTGTAGGAGACTTACTAGTCAAAATAGCAGATACTCTAACCAAGAAAGTAAGAAACTCAACCTACTAACTGAATATGGCTGGGGGCACCAAGGCTTATCCTGTTTTAGTCTCAAGTAAGCAAAAATGACTCCACTGTTACTTTCAAGGCACTTCTTTTCCTGCTATTTCCACAGAGATATTATTTCATAGGCTCTGTAGAGGGAGGGCAATGCATGTCTCACACTGACCCCACGTTTGTTTCTTGGAGCATTTAGAGTAGCACTTTTCCAGGCAGAAAGTCTGTCTTCTCTCCTCCATGCTGCCCCCATCTCAAGTTCTCTCCGCTCAGTGCCACCAACCTAATCCAAGCAACCCTATATTTTCCTTGTCCACAGTCACCATGATACAACCCATTTTCTATAAACCAGCCCAAATAAGGTCTTAAATAACAGCTTTTAAAGTGCATAATTCAGTGTTTTTAGCAAACTCAGAGTTGGGGAATATCATCCCTGACTTTAGAACACATTCATCATCCCCAAGAGATCTCATACCCATTAGCAGTCACTTCCCATTTCCTCTTCTTCCAAAGCCCCTAAAACCACTATTTTGTCTCTCGGTTTTGCCTATTCTGGATGCTTCATATAATTGCAATTAATCAATGTGTGGTCTTTAGTGATTGGCTTTTGCACTTAGCATAACATTTTTAAGATAACTGATTGGCTTTTTCACTTAGCATAATGTTTTTAAGGTACATTTATGCTGTAGCACAACCCAGTACTTCATTCTTTATTGTCAATAAATAAATAATTTATTTCATGTGAATATAACACATTGTGTTCATCTTGTCATCAGATGGACAGTTGGGCTATTTCAATTTTTTGGCCGTTATGAATAATGCTGCCATGAAGTTCAAGTTACATTTTTGTGTGGACATATGATTTCTATTTTCTTGGGTATATACCTACAAGTAGACTTGCTAGGTCACAGATAACTCTATGTTTAACATTTTGAGAAACTTCCCAAACTGTTTTCAAAGTGGCTGCAGCAGCTTAGAATATCACCAGNCGCCTTCTCCGATACTTCCTTAAGAGAAGTTTGTTTTTTTTTTTAAGTCCTTTGTCCATCTTCTCAACTGGGTTATTTATCTTTTTTATTGTTGAGTCATACATGCTCTTTTGTATCCTTGGACACAAGTGCAAGTGATTTTTTTTTTAAGTAAATCAGATTTTGTTACTCCTTCTGATGATTCCCCCTTATGTTTAGAATAAAATCCAAATTATCGCTCTGGCTTATAAGGTCCTACATGATTGTGCCACTTTCCCCCTCCCATGGTACACTGTAGGCAGAGCAGTATTTTTTCTGCCTTTGAAACATAATAAACTCACTCATGTCTCAATACCATTGTAAGTATGTCACATCCACTTGCTTGGAATTCTCTTTCCTTGCATGGCTTCTTTTTGTCATCGAATTAAAATATCAATCACCTTTTTGGACAATTTTTCCTAAAAAGAAATTGTATCCAAAAAGCTCCCCCTCCACAAAAAGGAACAATGAACTTTTAGGGATGATTCCTGTTCATTATCTTGATTAAAGTAATGGTTTCATGGATATATATATAATGTGTCAAAACTTTTCAAACTGTATACTTCAAATATGTGCAACTTATTTTACTTCAATTATATTCAATAAAGCTGTTAAATGAATCCCTTCACAGTCACTATCTTATTATACTTTATTTCCTTAGGAAAAATTGTCTATCTGAAATCATCTTGTTTACTTCTTGATTTAAATGTATATTGACTATCTCATCCCTCTAAAATGAAAGTGTTATGAGGGCACTTGAATGCTTTTCATCTTTGTAGCTACTGTATCCTCAGTTTGGCTCACAATTATGTACTACATAAATATTTGGCTAATTGAATGAATGAATCTGATAGAGCTTTAGAAATGAAACCCAGACAACAGGAAGGGTGACTTTCTATCCTCTCAGACTTGCCAGTACTTTTGGGAATGAGATTCTTACTGTTTCTTTATTATGAGCTATCTCAAAGTTTATCCTGGATATTCTCCAACATCATGACCATCAGAAATATCACTGACTGTTAACTACCCCATGGTACTATTCTAGTATTTTATGTATACTCTCCCATTAGTAGCAGTTATTTTAATAATAAGAGTATAATAATAATATAGCATATTGCATAGTAATTATAATAAATACTAATAATTATGTTAATACAGAATAACAGCAGCAGTAATACAATAAAAACATTTGTTTAGCATTTGGTGTTTGCCAGACATTATGTAAGCATTTTGCCCAGGTAATCTCATTTATAAAGTAGGTATTCTTTTGCAGATGAGGAATTTTGAGGTTTAGAGAGGTCAACTAACTGACCAAAAAGCCACACAGCTGGGAAAAGGCAGAGATGGACTTCAAATCTATCTTACATCTAAGCCCATGGTTTTTCCATTAAACCACAGTGCTGGGTAAGTATTTTTATGTAATACAATGTTACTCCAGCTCAATTACAAAGTTGGGATGTGCACCTCAAGAATGATACTATTCAAACTCTGGAACAGTCCAGGAATAAGAATGAGAGAGAGAAGCAGCTAGTTGCCTGAGAATAAACCAAGGTATCTAGCAAGGAAATTTTACTTTATGCCACACTCCATGTATGTCCTCACATGATGTTTAAATTCTTTCTGTTTCTGACTACTCTCGACTTGATGCTGGTTTTTCACCCTAGTTGCTGGCCCCTGATCCTCCTTTGCCTGTGAGTGAGCTTTACTGGTGAAGGTATGCTGACCATGGGAGATCTAGGGAGGCTCCCATAGTAACTTGGGTTCCGACTTTACAAGCTTTTACCTTTAGTGCCAGGTGGCTGCAGGTTGTCTCCAGTCAAGGAACACCAGCCCACAGGGAAGATGTCACGGGAGTCAAAGCGGCACCAGTAGTCAAAGGCCCCTCGCCACCCATCGAAAGTGACAAGCACCTCTGAGCCCCGCACTTCCCCAATAGTGGCTGGGCAAATGAAATGGGGGTTCTTCCTGTCCACAGCTTCTAGCTTCATTCCCATTTTGAAGAAGTTGTGAGAAGGTGACGGTGGTTCCTAGATGAGAGACAAGAGATATAGAGACCTAGACACAGAGAGAGACTATGTGTGTCGAGAAACTGGCACTTCATGTGGATGATTAGAAAGTGCTATAGAAGATTTACAGTGGAGCTTTAGACTTTCCTTTACATGAATTTCAAAATATACCAAAGCATTACTTTGTTAATTCTAATATTTTGACATCTTTGCTTCAGGTCTTTTTTTTTTCCAAGAAATAAAAGGTAACAGGTAAGGCTGAATCCTCCTTTGTGCCCTTCTCCATGCATATTTTTATACTTTACTGTGTGTGTGTGTATATGCTGCTGCTGCTACTGCTAAGTCACTTTAGTCATGTCCGTGCCATTTCCTCCTCCAGTGCATGAAAGTGAAAAGTGAAAGGGAAGTCGCTCAGTCGTGTCCGACTCTTAGCGACCCCAGGGACTGCAGCTCACCAGGCTCCTCCATCCATGGGATTTTCCAGGCAAGAGTACGGGAGTGGGGTGCCAAATTATATATATAATTTGTACACTTTAAAGTTTTATATAAATAGTATTATAATAATGAACATATATTCTACAACTTGCTTTTTTTGTTCAACCCTGTTTTTGAAATGTAACCATGTTGTAAATTTAGCTCCAGTTTAACTGCTAATAGTACTCATTATATCACAATTTATTTCCTCTCTTTTGACAGACATGTAATATTGTTTTGAACTGTTTAATATTTCAAAAGAGTTTTCACAGCCATTCTTACAGTTGTTTCTTTTTTCATATGTGGCAGGATTTTTTTCAGTGTGTATACCTAAGAGTAGAATTGTTGGGTTATAGGATGGATATATGGGCTTCCCTGATGGCTCAGATGGTAGAGAACCTGCCTATGATGCAGGAGACCCAAGTTCAATCCCTGGGTTGGGAAGATCCCCTGGAGAAGGGAATGGCTACCCACTCTAGTATTCTTGCCTGGAGAATTCATCTTCCACTTTATTAAATATTGTTAAACTGCCCTCCAAAGCAGCTGTAACACTGTAAACTCTCTCCAGTAGTGTAGCTAGTTCTTGGGTGCTGATTTGCAATGCAGTCGCATAGAGTTTCCAAAAAATCATTGTATACTGTTTCCCTTTGTCTTACTGTCTGATCCTGTACCAATAACATAATCTTATTAAATGGGTATCTGGAAGAAAAAGTCCCCCTATTTTGTTATTGTTCACTATTGTTTTGGCTATTCTTTCTCCTTGATCTTTCATACGAATTTCAGGATCAGTTCTTCAAGTTCCACAGGAAAATCTTATTTGTATTTTGACTAGAATCCCAGTGAATTTATAATTTGGGAAAAAATAACTTTTGTATGTATGATATTGAGCCTTTCCTTCCATGAACATAGCATTTTCTGTATGTTAAGTATTCTTTAATGGAGATTTCATTTTCAGTATAAGTTTAAAAATTCCTTATAAATATCTTATATTTTACTGACATTTTTCTAGCCATATTGTAACCTATTGCTATCTTAAAGAATTGCTATCTTCAAAAATTTCATTTTCAAATCACTTGTTAAATAGGAATGACTATTTTTTAAAACTGATTTAAAATTGATGAGAATTGATGTTTTTGAACTGTGGTGTTGGAGAAGACTCTTCAGAGTCCCTTGGAGAGCAAAGAGATCCAACCAGTCCATCCTCAAGGAAATCAGTCCTGAATATTCACTGGAAGGACTATGCTGAAGCTGAAACTCCAATACTTTGGCCACCTGATGAGACCTGACTCATTTGAAAACACCCTGATGCTGGAAAAAATTGAAGGCAGGAGAAGAAGGGGACGACAGAGGATGAGATGGTTGGATGGCATCACCAACTCAATGGACATGAGTTTGAATAAACTCCGGGAGTCGGTGATGGTCAGGGAGGCCTGGTGTGCTGCAGTCCATGGGGTCCCAAAGATTCAGACACGACTGAGTGACTGAACTGAACTGAACTGATTTATAACTGATTAGCTTATGCTGATTGATACTTTTTTGTCTTGTTTATTTATCAATTATTGAGAGATGTGTATTAAAATATCCTCTAACGATTGTGGATTTTCTAATTTTTCCAAGTAATTCTGTCAAATTTTGCTTTATCTATTTTGAGGCTATGTTTTTTAGGAACGTGTATAACTTTTATCTTCTTAGTGACTTATTTTTTTTTTTAATCATTGGATAGTAACTTCTTTAATGCTTTTTAACACCAAAGTCTTCTTTTCTAATTTCAGTACAGTTAACACCAGCTTTATTTTGATAGAGGTTTGCCTGGTATATGTTTTATATTCTTTTATTTTTAACACCTTTGTGTCATACTTCAGCAATGTCTCTTGTAAACAGCATGCAGCTAGATTTAAAAACAATCTGATCCATCTCTAAACTGATGAGTTTAATTTTTCATAACTGATGTATTAAATTTATTATAATTATCATTTCTAAATATCGTTTCTATTTACCTTGATTTTTCAAGTTGGCACCTTTAACTTCTTTTTTCTCTGTAACATTCAACTGAATTTTCCTCCCTTTTCCCCTTTCCATTGATTCAGATGTTAATCATTCTATATTTAATCTTTTGGTGGATCCCCTTCAGATCATAACTGTAAGCTGACATAATTAAGCCTAAAATTCATCCTTAATTAAACAATACTAGGACCTCTGAATATTTAAATTACTCCTGAGTTAACAGGTGTTGGATAATTTAGTTCCACACTGTTATACTGCCAACTGATCACTTTTGCTACTATAACTGTTTATACAGTTATAGTCAATGATTGTTTAGTTACACTCACATGCTAACCTATCTTTCCCTAGCACTACATTTTACATCTCATTCTTACTTTCCAGGTTCAATTATCTTCTTCTTGAAACATATTCTTCAATTGTTCTTTCAGTGAAGATATTTATATTAGTTTGCTGAAACTGTCTTGATTTTGCATTCATTCTGAAATAATAGTAGAATTAGATATAAAATTCTAGGTGGACAATTATTTTTTTCTTAATTCTTTGAAGGTATTATTCTATTACCTTTTGCCTTGTACTACTGCTGTCAAGAAATGTGTTGTCAGCCTAACTGCAATGCCTTTGAAGGTTCAGTCTGCCTCGTGAAAGTTGCTGATATGGAGAGCTTGCTGTACTATACCATTTTATACAAGGGAGTTGAGTGTGTGTGGATCTTTGTATTCAGGGGTTCCTGTAACCAGTCCCCCATAGATACTGAGGATGACTGTATTCTGTGTGATTTGCTCAGATCTTTTGACTTCAGTTATTCCACAATGTTTTAAAGTATACATTTGTCTTTATGACACATTCTGGAAAATTCTGTCATTATCTTTTCAAATATTGACTCTTTTTTATTCTGGAATTCATGTTCAGCATATATCAGACCTTCTGATATTATCTTTATCTTTTCTCTTTAATGTTTTCCATCTCTTCATCTCTCTGTATTGCACTCGCAAGAAATTCCTCACACGTCTTAAAGTTAATTCTTATCTAGTTCTAAGTTGCCTAAACACCTATCTATGATTTTTATTTTTAATTTTTAAAAGATTTTTAAATTTAATGGTTTCATCTTAGATATTCAATTTGCTTTTTTAAACTTTGTCTTTAAAAAATAGAGGTTTGTACTTTCTCATTTTAAAATTTCTTTAAAAATTTTTTTAAAAATATAAATTTATTTATTTTAATTGGAGGTTATTACTTTACAATATTGTATTAGTTTTGCCATACATCAACATGAATCCACCACAGGTATATATGTGTTCCCTATTCTGAACCCCCTCCCTCCTCCCTCTCCGTACCATCCCTCTGGGTCATCCCAGTGCACCAGCCCCAAGCATCCAGTATCATGCATCGAAGCTGGACTGATTCTTTAATCATTTTCAAATAATTCATTTAAAATTTCTATCTGATGTTTCTATTATCGGAAACTCCTTGAGGTTATAGTCTTACTGTTTGTTGTGTCTACTGATGTTTCCTCATGAAGAATTTGTTTTGAGAGTTCGAGGGCTCTGTGATTATGAACTGAACTGAACTGATTTTCAATGGTACTTCATTTTTGGGACTTCTACGACACCTAGGTTGAAAAAAACCAAACCCTCTAGAGAGGTTTTGGGTTTCCTCTGCCAGACACTCAGAAATATCCCTTTCCAATTTTGGGGTTCTGAGACAACACAGGCACTATATCTGAACCTTGGATTTCCATGGCGGAAAGCTTTTATCAGAAGAATGACTCAGTTCCCCTACTCATGGCCCAGGCAGAGACTCTTCCTCATCTTTTCACTGAGGAGTAAACATTTGAGGGATCCATTTGTTTTTTCCTGTGGCTGTCCCAGGTCCATTTTCTGCCTTGCATGGGGCCAAGGCTTCAACTTCTATCTAACTCTAGATGTTAAAAGGCAAGGTCCTTAAAAAGTAAGACTGGCAAAGCCCCTTAAGGCATCAGCACGTTCAGTAAACCTAACACTCTGGTTTTCCTTCTTCATTTTGGCCTTGGAGAATTCTCTTACTTCCCAGTAAGATCAGTAAAGCATTTAAAAGAATACTTGTTGGCCCCTACCTCCCACCATTTTGAGGTACTCTCCAGTGGAAGGATTTCAAATTGCCCAGTATACTGTATTCTGGGAACCATGGTGCTCTCAGGTTTTAGATTAAATGGCATCATGTTATGCTAAGTCGCTTCAGTCACGTCCTACTCTTTGCAACGCCAAGGACTGTAGTCTTCCAGGCTTCTCTGTCCATGGGATTCTCCAGGGAAGAATACTGGAGTGGGTTGCCATTTCCTTCTGCAGGGGATCTTCCCAACCCAGGGATCAAATCTAGATCTCTTACATCTCCTGCATTGGCAGGAGGGTTCTTTACCACTAGTGCCACCTGGAAAGCCCAAATGGCAGCACAAGTAATGCTAATTCAGTCTCCTTTATAGTAACTCCAACCTCATGAAAGATCAACTGAGAGGAGACTCACTGCATTTTCCCTTGAAAAACCAGGAAAAACAAATACAGGTTTTTAATTCCTGTTTTACCACTTACTAGTCATGCGATCTTGGGCAAGCTCCTTATTTGAGTGTTTTGTTTCCTTAACTACTAAACCAAAATAATAATTCTTGCTTCATAAAGTTAACTGTGGGTATTAAATGAGATAGTGTATATAAACCCCAAACATACTGCAGGCACTTAAAAAATAGTCTCCTTCCTTCCTCTCTGTTTAGAAGATGGACGTTATGGAATTCCATAAGAATAGCCTTTAGATTTATATTACATTTTACATGTTTTACTGACAAAAAATGTTTAACTTCTTAATAACGCTGCAAGGTAGACAGAAATCTACATTATAGATGAGATCAAAACTTATTATCAGAAGAGAAATAAGAAATCCACAAACCCAGAAATCCTACCTTACAATCTAGTATTTCTCTGGGGATAATTGCTGCTTCATAAGGCACTTTAAAAATCCTTCTGCTGAACTAGTTTCTGAAAAGGCATCCTCAGGCCATAAATATAATACAGACATCAGAGGCTCGGTAATTGAAAGGATGTACACATTTGACCTTAACTAATTTGGAGCTGGTGATAGCTGAGGAACACCGTACCTTGTGGAAAATCCTGATGGGAGCCATCTCTGCCCCATTTAGCGTCTTCAAAAGGAACATGGGCCAAGAGGAAGCATTCAGCGAAATCCTGCAGCAAACATAACGGGCAACAGATAAAAAATACATCTCAAAGGGAATTACGATACCAAGTTTTCCTTTGGGAATCCAGCTACTCCTGCCACAACCTATGCTGTGATAGTTACAGACTGTTAGGAAAGGACTTAAAGGTTAAGCAGAGAAAGTGCCTCATTACACAGATGAGAAAAAGAGGCATGTAAGAGGGAATGTAACTTGCTCAAGGTAATGTTGCGAAGGTAGTAGTAAAGTCCCCAACCAAGTTTCTTAACACCAAGACAGGTATTATAGAACATACATCAGAATGCCTGAAAGGTTTCCTTGAAAAATCCAAAATAGATGTGTGATAGGAATAACAAATACTTAGACATTATCTAGACAGTACAGTGTGAAAGGGGATATAATCTCTTAAGAAGAAACCAAATATGTCTGATAAATCCAATATACAAGTAAAACTTTTTGGTTTATCTCAATATAAATACACTTTCACTCTCTCACTTTCTCTTTTCCCCTCTCTCACACATATACAGAATACAAAAAAACTTTTGGATATTCATTTTTACTTAACGAAGGATCAGGCTTCATAACGAAGATGAAAGGGGTTATTTTATTCAAAAATATTCATTTTCCAAAAGAGTCAAAGGAAGCCTAGAGAGGTTAATTGTCCATTGTCATTCCTCAATGACAAGTCATTGGAAGAGATCCTGATGTTGGGAAAAACTGAAGGCAAAAGGAGAAAGGGGAAGCAGAGGACGAGATGGTTAGATAGCAACACCGACTAAATGGACATGAATTTTAGCAAACTCTGGATGACAATGGAGAACAGAGGAGCCTGGTGTGCCACAGTCCATGGGGTTGCAAAGAGCTGGACATGACTTAGTGACTGAGTAACAACAAGTCAAGAATATACTATCTAATCAATAAATTGTAAAAATAAGATCATATCATATTTTCCAATTAGAGCTCCAAGTGCTCTCTTCAATTTGGCTTCAACCTTCGACTTGAGATACCAAAATCTAGTGCCTTTTATAGTCTCCCAGTCAACCTCAGCTCTCCTGTTCTTGACAAAGGACAGACAGGCTGAACCACACAGCTGCACAGCTGGAAACAGCAACAACATCTGATTACTGTGTACTTCACTGTAGGCCAGATACTGTGCCAGGCACTTTCTACTGGTTATCTAATTTAATCCTCAAGAAAACCTAGTGAGGTAAAAATTATCTTCATTTTATAGATGAGAAGAGAGGTATAAAGTAAACTGCTTAAGATTTCAACATGAACAAATGACAAAGAAAGGACTGAAACCCAGGCAATCTGACTGTTGAGCCCATGCTCTTATATACTATGCTAAATTATCAATGTGCATGGGAAATGGAAAAGGAAGAAGCAGCTTTTGGGATTAAGTATTAATTAAGAGCTATAATTAAATTAAAGGGGGGAGTGTGAGAAGAGAGAAAAAGATGGAAATAAGAAAAGAGGTACTTCCCCACATGATTTAAATGCTTAGTCTCAAAGCTGGCTAGGCTAAATGGGGTTTCCCAAGGTCAGAAGACTTCTTGGGATAGCTCATTCTTATCAACAGTGGAGACAGCAATTTGTACATTCCTATCAAACTGCTACCACTTCCTTTTTTGCCTGTCTAGCCTTTTTTCCTTTTGCAACTCCCCCCCTACTACCCCACTCCAAACCCTGATTTCAGGTGATTTGGTGGGGATGTCTACAGTGGGCTCTACCTACCTACCTGGCTATTGAATGCAAGATAACGCCATTTAAGAGCATCACATTCCCTTTAGACCAAAATATGTTATGGTATGTCCCAAATTGGCTCAACTGTTTTCTGATACGATATGCATGTTGGAGAGCTTTTCCTTCTCTGAGATCATATTTGCAAGGGTGTTTGTAGATTTGGCACTGCAACATAACTGAGAATAAAGCCAACTCAGAGCAGAAGATGGAGAGACATGAGAGTATTTAAAACAATTCTCCTTAGGTCAAGAAATGGCTGAAGCAAGCCAAACCTAGACCAAATCTGCCATGAATAGTTCACTACCCTAAGGATAAGGCATAGTAAGGCACAGATGTTCTAGAGAAATGTTCCCTACACCTTTGTAAAGTGGAGGAATAGGGAGGAGTGACTACACAATTAGAAAATTTAGATTCATGCCCTCAGTTTCCAACACCTAGAGTGCCTCACCATGTAATTCTCAATTTTTCAGAAGTGGGTTACTGAGAGGCTTCTATCTCACTTGGTACCTGAGCTAAGAAAAAAAAATCCTCTCACTCTGGAAACACTTATTATAATAGTAGCTAATATGTATTGAATGCTTATCACGTACTACTTTACAGGTATCTCTCTCAGGATATTTCAAATAATACCATGAGAAGTACACTATCATTATCCCTAGTTTGCAAATGATAAGCGAGAAACTCAAGAGAAGTAGCTGGTCCCAGGTAGTAAGTGGTGGAAACAGATTCTACTATATAATGGTCTTACTCCAAACCTCATGTTATTAACTATGTTTCCCTACCTCCTAGCAAGCTTCTTCAAGAGAAGAAGGGCAAAGCAGAAATGCTGCCAACCCAATTACTGAGTACTTTATCCCCTAACCCCCTGGTTCTCTTTCACTATACCATGCTACTTCCCACAAAAAAACATTTATTATGCTCATATTATGTGCTAGCCTCCAACTGCTAAGTACTTTTAAATGGGCTATCTCATTTAATCACTTCTACAGCTCTGTGAATTTGGTATGAGAAAAGCAGCACTGGTTTTGGATCCAGGCTGCCTAGATTCAAATTTAGCTCTGCTACTTAGCTGGTGTGTGATATCTGGAAAATAATAAGGCCCCTTTTTGGCTTTAGTTTCCTCAACAAAAAAGTGAGATAAGACTAGTAACTACTTCAATGGGTTGTTTTAAGGATTAAAACAAGTTAATATAAATACACATGAAGCACTTAAAAAGATACCTGGTATATAATAAGTATTAAATAAATGCTGCCAACCCAATTACTGAGTACTTTATCCCCTAACCCCCTGGTTCTCTTTCACTATACCATGCTACTTCCCACAAAAAAACATTTATTATGCTCATATTATGTGCTAGCCTCCAACTGCTAAGTACTTTTAAATGGGCTATCTCATTTAATCACTTCTACAGCTCTGTGAATTTGGTATGAGAAAAGCAGCACTGGTTTTGGATCCAGGCTGCCTAGATTCAAATTTAGCTCTGCTACTTAGCTGGTGTGTGATATCTGGAAAATAATAAGGCCCCTTTTTGGCTTTAGTTTCCTCAACAAAAAAGTGAGATAAGATAGTAACTACTTCAATGGGTTGTTTTAAGGATTAAAACAAGTTAATATAAATACACATGAAGCACTTAAAAAGATACCTGGTATATAATAAGTATTAAATAAATGCTGGCTTTTATTTTGACTATTATAGATAAAAGACTGAGCTAGTCAATAGCAGCTACTAAGTCACTTCAGTCATGTCTGACTCTGTGCAACCCCATAGACAGAAGCCCACCAGGCTCCCTCGTCCCTGGGATTCTCCAGGCAAGAACACTGGAGTGGGTTGCCATTTCTTTCTCCAATGCATGAAAGTGAAAAGTGAAAGTGAAGTCGCTCAGTTGTGTCCGACTCTTAATGACCCCATAGATTGCAGCCTACCAGGCTCCTCTATCTATGGGATTTTCCAGGCAAGAGTACTCGAGTGGGGTGCCATGCAGAGGAGGATTTAAACTGGACTCTTCTGTCTCCAGAGCCTTCATTATTAATTAGCACATTAATGTCTTCAAGCATTTAATCATTCAGTTCTACCATGCTATCTCTCTTGGTAAAAGAGTTGGAGTTGTACATTTGTGCAAGAAGGAAAAGGAAAAGACAATAATTTGAAGGTCTCCTCAAATTAAACAATTGCGTGCAAAAAAAAGGCCAGGTGGGTAAGAAATCTTAACTTCTAACGTGGGAGTACCTCAGTATCTGGCCACTGGTTCTCTCTTCTTTGGTCTGTACTCCTTTCCCATCAATGATGACTGCCAATTTATATCTCTAACCCAAACCTCTGTTCTGAGTTTCATGCTCATATTTTCAACCGCCTTATTCTATAATTCTTGGATGCCAAGAAATCTCAAAATGAGTGAGTCTAAAACAAAACTCTTGATTTTACAACCCCCTTTCCTCTAGTCACCTCATCTTGGTTAACAGCACCAGTTATTTAAACCCAGCTTCTGAGACCAAACTTCTGGGGCTTCCCGGTGGCTCAGAAGGTAAAGCATCTTCTGCAGGAGACCCGGGTTCGATCCCTGGGTCGGGAAGATCCCCTGGAGAAGGAATAGCAAACCCACTCCAGTATTCTTGCCTGGAAAATTCCATAGACGGAGGAGCCTGGTAGGCTACAGCCCATGGCGTCGCAGAGTCGGACCTGACTGAGCGACTTCACTTTCGCTTTTCTGAGACCATAAAGCCTGGAAGTCACTCTTGGTTCTTCCATTTCTACTGCCTCTCAAATACAATTAATCAGCAAGTATTCATGGTCCTTACATCGAATATATTCTAAACCAAACCCATTACTTGCCATTCTGTATTTCTCCCCCAACTAACACCCTAATCTAAGCCACAGTCAGGCTCTGCCCATCCTATGACAACAGCTTTCTAACCACTCTGCTTCTATTTTTGCCTCCCTACTGTCTATTTTCCACACAGCAATCAGAATGATATGGTTATGTTTCTAAAAATATAAATCAGATCACATCACTCTTATGCTTACATTTTATACCACAAAATAAATCTAAAGTCTTTATGTATTTAACAAAACTTACAAGATCTGGAACTTGCTTACGTCTTATAATTCATCTATCTCTCCCCTGCCCTTTGAGTACCGGTCTTTCTATTTTCCAAGCACACCAAATGTGTCCCTCTGCCTCCAACACCCTTTCCTCTTCTCAAATCTTTTATTAGTTCTTTGCTGAAATATCACCTCCTCAGAGTGGCATTCCTAGACGACTCTACCTCAAATAGCCTCCTAGATTCTGCACCTTATTATCCTGAGCTTTCATCAGTGTCTAAATTTTCTTTTTTCCATTTAATGTGTGTTTTTTCTAACCAGAATATAAGCTCCATAAAAGTTTTACTAAACAAAGGGAAAAAATCTCCACTTATTAAATGGATGCTAGGAAATGCTTTATCATGTTATCCCATTTAATCCTCACAAAAATTGTGTGTGGCAGAGTTTATTAATGATCTGGCAGGTCAGGCACCTGAAACCGAAGGTTAAAAGTCAAGGTAAAGCAACTTACCATTGGCCACACAACTAAACTAGTAAGTGGCTGGGGTAATATTATAAAGCCAGGTCTTCATTCTAACCCCAGGCACTTGTGAGTATTCTGCGCTTAACTACGCTTTATTTTAAAAACACTTATACACAACCAGTTTCAAAGAACTTTCAGATGCTCCTAAGACTGTTGGACTACTGAATAAATTAAGGTTTGTCTGTTTAAACAGTGATCTGAGCGAGCTCTGGACTTCAATGTAGATAAGCAGGCTAGAATCTAATCGCAGTTCATGCCCTCTGGCGGCAGGTAATAGAACAGCACTCATTCCAGGAAGCACATGTATATGTGAACATGTATGTAAAGCTCCTCTGGGAAGAGAAAATGATTCGAGAATCATCTTGACAGTTATAGAGTCTAAAGCTCCTCTAAGTTATTAGACTCTATGGCTCTCAAGATGATTCCTAAATCATTTTTCTCTTTCTAGAGGAGCTTTACATATATGTACAAACACAAATATAAACACAAACACAAATGTCGAGAAACATGCCACTCACTCACTCATAACCTTGGACAACTCACTTCCCTTTCCCAGTTTCTGTATTCGTCAGCTGATGACACAACTAAAGCAGTGCTTCCAAACTGAGTTTGGGTGGGCTAAACCTAAATTATACCTCGAGAGGGAGAGAAATGAGAGCTGGGAGAGAGAGGTGCTGAACAAACTCTCTTCCCCGAGTTAAGAAGTGAATGTTCAGCCAGGCTGTATTTGGGAAGGACTGCTAGAATTCCTTTTGGTTCTGCCAGGATGCTGTCACCACTTTGCTACTCCACTCTCATATACACACTCAAACACAAGTTGATACAGATTTATTTAATTGGGGGTGGTTGTGACTAGTCTTGAGATAAGTGTAGGTTAAGATGGGTCTGGCATTATTCAATGTCAGGGGCCTTTCTGCAGAGAAGAGAGTTCAGTGACTATTTTTAAAATTACCTTTATCATATCAGTATTTAAGATACTGTAATTAAATTATCATGTTAAAGTGTTACAAGTCACAGCAATGACAGGCTACTTTTGTCATTTACAATTTAATTAGATTTTAAACATGCCTGTATGGTTTCACTCTCATGCCTTTAGAAAAAATACTGCTAGTTCTTCAAGGTGTATAGAAAAGACTTTTCTAAGATTAACTGATAAATTTTGTTTACTATCTGATAAATTGGTAACAGACTGGAATTTAGTCTACTCTCTATGTTAAGAGGACAAAGTTTTCTTAGAATGAATCTTTCAATAACAGAATATGAATTTCTTTGCCTTTGTTTTTAAAATCTTTTGTTACTTTAGTAAAGTAAATAAATGTTATTTAAGATTATGGTACACGTAAAAGCTCATTCTATGGCACCCCACTCCAGTACTCTTGCCTGGAAAATCCCATGGACAGAGGAGCCTGGTGGACTGCAGTCCACGGGGTCGCTAAGAGTCGGACATGACTGAGTGACTTCACTTTCACTTTCATGCATTGGAGAAGGAAATGGCAACCCACTCGTGTTCTTGCCTGGAGAATCCCAGGGACGGGGGAGCCTGGTGGGCTTCTGTCTATGGGGTCACACAGAGTCAGACATGATTGAAGTGACTTAGCAGTAGCAGCAATTAAATTTACTTCTCTCTAAAATTTTACCCCTTCCATCAATTTCTAGAAACAGAGTTCAAATCTCCATTACCATAAGTGAGATGTGGATCTTTTAAAATCCCCCTTTTCACTGACAGACTCTGGAGGTTATTGACCATATGAGAAGACTGATTAGTGTTGGGAATATAAGAGTTCCTTTCAAGTCAATGTCCCCCACACACCACAGTATGTGATCAAGTTTGCTGAACAGGTCGTTTATACTGAGATCCTGATACAACTGACTAGGGGCCTCACTAGAGGCCAGCTCTGATCTAGACTAGGGACTCTCAATCTTGAACACTGGAATCCCCTGGGGAGCACCAAAGAACACATTATCCTACCCCCAGAAATTCAGATTTAATTGATATGAGGTAAGGCCTCATTCTAAAGGAGATCAGTCCTGGGTGTTCATTGGGAGGACTGATGTTGAAGCTGAAACTCAATACTTTGGCCACCTGATGCGAAGAGCTGACTCATTTGAAAAGACTCTGATGCTGGAAAAGATTGAGGGCAGGAGGAGAAGGGGACGACAGAGGATGAGATGGCTGGATGGCATCACCGACTCGATGGACACGGGTTTGGGTAAACTCCAGAAGTTGGTGATGGACAGGGAGGCCTGGCGTGCTGCATTTCATGGGGTCACAAAGAGTCAGACTGAACTGAACTGAAGGTCTAGGCAGTGAAATTTTTGAGAGCTGCGTAGGTGGTTCTAACTGGCAGCCATGTTTGAGAATTAGTGATCCATATGGTCCTGTTTAGAAGAAATAACCTCAGACTAAGTATAGAACGGACCATTAAAACAAGAGGATGTGAGGAAAAGATTGACATTATCCGAGAATCATTCTACCTTTTCACCTGGAGGACTATGCAATGTTCCTATTTGAACAGAACACACACACACACACACACACACAAACCACACAAGATTTTAATAGAGAAGAATGGTTTCAAGAGCAATGCTTCCTAAATATAAACCAGCTGTGTCAGAGTCTCGGGAGAGCCATTTTACCATGCAGAATCCCAAGCCCCACCTAGAGATTCTGATTCAGGAACTCTGGGGAGAGGTTCAGAGGAGGCCTGGGAACACACAAACATATATACATGTAATTATATTCATAATTTATTTAAAATTTTTTAATTAAAAAAATTTTAAACCTAGAGAAAAGTACAAAAACAGTACATGAACAAACCATACACCCTTCACCTGGTTCAGCAACTAAATACTACTTCACCACAGCTGCTTTCCACCTATCCACACAGTTTTCCTTGAACTATGTGAAAGTTAGAGACATCATGATACTTCACCTCTGTATATGTCAGGACATGTGTCCTGGCAACAAGGACATTCTCCTTTAAAACTGCAATGTTATCTATCCAAGAAATTTAATTAAAAATATTCTCAACTGTCCCCAAATCTTTATAGCTATTTCATTTTAAAATACACCATAGATTCAGTTCAGTTCAGTCGCTCAGCTGTGTCTGACTCTTTGTGACCCCATGAATCGCAGCACGCCAGGCCTCCCTGTCCATCACCAACTCCCGGAGTTCACTCAGACTCACGCCCATCGAGTCCGTGATGCCATCCAGCCATCTCATCCTCTGTCGTCCCCTTCTCCTCCTGCCCTCAATCCCTCCCAGCATCAGAGTCTTTTCCAATGAGTCATCTCTTTGCATGAGGTGGCCAAAGTACTGGAGTTTCACCTTCAGCATCATTCCCTCCAAAGAAATCCTAGGGCTGATCTCCTTGAGAATGGACTGGTTAGATCTCCTTGCAGTCCAAGGGACTCTCAAGAGTCTTCTCCAGCACCACAGTTCAAAAACATCAATTCTTCGGTGCTCAGCTTTCTTCATAGTCCAACTCTCACATCCATACATGACCACTGGAAAAACCATAGCCTTGACTAGACGGACCTTTGTTGGCAAAGTAATGTCTCTGCTTCTCAATATGCTGTCTAGGTTGCTCATAACTTTTCTTCCAAGGATTACCTATTGTATTTGGTTGTCATGTGCCTTTCATCTAAAATAGTTCAGTTGCTTTTTGTTTTTCACGAAACTACCTACTTTTGAAGAGTCTGAACTGTTTTATAGAATGTCCCACAATTTGGATTTCTTTCTGATTGTTTCCTTATGACTACATTCATGTTAAATAGTTTTGACAAAAGTACTACACAAATGATGTTTACTTCTCACTTCATTGCTTTAAGAGGTATATATGTTGGTCTAATCACTGATGATACTAAATTTGATCACTTGTTAAGGAATCACTGACAGATTTCTTTATTGTAATTCCCCCTTGTAATTAACAGATAATCAGTGGGGAAAAACTTCAGGACTATGTGAATATCTTATTCTCCAATAAGCTTTTCTTAGCATTCATCGATTGTCTTGGCTTGATTCTTTAAAATGGTGATTGCCAAAACAATAATTTTCTATCATTTTTAATATTTATTAGCTGATATTCTGCAAAGAACTTTCTCTGCAACTTTTTTTTTCTAGTGTTTCACTAGGGACCCATGGTGCTACTATTATATTTTAATTATTCTTTTTGATGTTTTTATTTTTCCAGTTTTGGTTAGTCAGAGTCTCTTTAGGCTGGCTCCTATATCCTTTTGATATGTACCCATCATTCTTTGAAACTGTTTCCTGGCAAAATAAGATGTTCCAGATTCACCTGTTGCTCAGTCCTGAAATCAGCCATTGCTTCAAGGAGTCATGATTCCTTTCAGTGGAGAATGGGATTTAGAAATCAACTAATTAGGAAATTTAGAAATCAACTCTTTACATTGCTACTGAGGAGTCATTGTTTCTAGCCCTTTCAATAGAGCTTGGAACATATACATACATACACATATACATGTACCATCTTGGAATATATACATATGCAAACATGTCTATATTCTAAGGGATATGTATTATATATGCATATTTTAATATATATATAATTATAGATTTATATACCTATTTTAAGTAAAGAGTTCATAAGATACCTTCAATTCAAATCCTACACTGCAAGGTTCTTTATCTTTTCCAATTCCATATTTTGTATCTTATTTACTCATTACATCTATCTTCAATACACAAAAAATAGTTCCAGATTATTATGGAAAAACCACTAACATTATTTTAAAAAAGTCAGAACTTCATCTTCCTTTAAAATATCTCCCAATGAGGGTGTACTGTAAGGGTTCTGATTGTTGGAATTTTTCCAATGTGGCTATGATGATCATCTGATACCGAGTTCAGTTTGTTTCTGTTTATATATTGTCACCTTGCTTATTTAACTTATATGCAAAGTACATCATGAGAAAGGCTGGACTGGAAGAAACACAGCTGGAATCAAGATTGCTGGGAGAAATATCAATAACCTCAGATATGCAGCTGACACCACCCTTATGGCAGAAAGTGAAGAGGAACTAAAAGCCTCTTGATGAAAGTGAGAGAAGAGAGTGAAAAAGTTGGCTTAAAGCTCAACATTCAGAAAACGAAGATCATGGCATCTGGTCCCATCACTTCATGGGAAATAGATGGGGAAACAGTGGAAACAGTGTCAGACCTTATTTTTGGGGGCTCCAAGATCACTGCAGATGGTGACTGCAGCCATGAAATTAAAAGACGCTTACTCCTTGGAAGAAAAGTTATGACCAACCTAGACAGCATATTCAAAAGCAGAGACATTACTTTGCCGACTAAGGTCTGTCTAGTCAAGGCTATGTTTTTTCCTATGGTCATGTATGGATATGAGAGTTGGACCTTGAAGAAGGCTGAGCGCTGAAGAATTGATGCTTTTGAACTGTGGTGTTGGAGAAGACTCTTGAGAGTCCCTTGGACTGCAAGGAGATCCAACCAGTCCATTCTGAAGGAGATCAGCCCTGGGATTTCTTTGGAAGGAATAATGCTGAAGGTGAAACTCCAGTACTTTGGCTACCTTATGCGAAGAGTTGACTCATTGGAAAAGACCCTGATGCTGGGAGGGATTGGGGGCAGGAGGAGAAGGGGACGACAGAGGATGAGATGGCTGGATGGCATCACTGACTTGATGGATGAGAGTCTGAGTGAACTCTGGGAGTTGGTGATGGACAGGGAGGCCTGGCATGCTGCGATTCATGCGGTTGCAAAGAGTCAGACACGACTGAGTGACTGAACTGAACTGAAAAGTTAGCCAATTTTAGTATATGCCTGTTCATCTATTTTTGATTTAATTTTATGTAATAAGTAACACATTCAAATAATTCAGAAGTCAAAAGAATATAAATGGGTATTCTCCAAGAAGTCTCTCATTTCTATTCTTTCCACACCATTCCCAGACACTCCCCATAGGCAACCTTTTCATTATTTTCTCGTTTTAATAGTCCAGTGTTAAAAATAAGTATATAAATATATATATAAGTTCATGTACATTATATATATGTGCATGTGTGTATACACATATATTTCCTTTTTCTCAAAAGTAAATGGTATTAAGTATGTTCATATCAATGTGTAATCATCACCATCATGTATTTCCAGAATTTTTTCATCTTCCTCACATGAAACTCCGCCCATTAAACAGTAACTCCTCAGTCCTTTCTCCCCTCTCCCATTTCCTTGCAAACATCATTCTTTTTTCTGTAGGTACTCAGTGGAATCATATAGTATTTGTTCTTTTGTGACTGGCTTATTTCATTTAACATAATATCTTTAAGGTTCACTCACACTGTAGCACATCAGAATCGCCTTCCTTTGTAAAGCTGAAGAATATTCTACTATGTGTATATAGCACATTTTATTTACTCATTCTTCTCTCAATGGAAACTTGGGCTGTTTCAGCCTTTTGGATATTATGAATAATGCTGCTAAATATGGGTATGAAAATATCTCCTTGAGTCCTTACTTTATACTCTTGCCTATCTATCCCAGAGTGGAATTGTTAGATCATATGGTAACTCATGGTGGCTCAGACGGTAAAGCGTCTGCCTACGATGCAGGAGACTCGGGTTTGATTCCTGGGTGGGGAAGATCCCCTAGAGAAGGAAATGGCAACCCACTCCAATACTCTCCCCTGGAAAATCCCATGGACAGAGGAGTCCGGTGGGCTACAGTCCATGGGGTCGCAAAGAGTCGGACACGACTGAGCAACTTCCCCTCCCCCCTGCCACGGTAATTTAACTTTTTTTTGTGGAAACACCATATTGTTTTTCATAGTGGCTATGCCATTTTTCATTTCCAATACTCACCAATACACAAAGTTCCAATTTCTCCACATCCTCACCGACACTTGTTATTTTCTATTTATTTGATAATAGCCATTCTAATGGGTGTGAAGTATTATCTCATTGTGATTTTTATTTCTCTAAATGATTAGCAATATAGAGTATCTTTTCATGTGCTTATTGGACATTTGTCTATCTTCTACAGAGAAATGTCTATTGAAGTCCTTTGTTTATTTTTCAATCAAGTTGTTTATTTGTTACTGTTGAGTTAAAAAGTCTTAAAAAATATATTCTGGATAGTAACCCCTGACCAGATATATGATTGACAAATATTTTCTCCCATTCCATGAGTTCCCTTTTCACTCTAACACTTTCCTTTAATAAACAAAATTTTTAATTTTGATGCAGTCAAATATAACTATTATTTTTCTTTTGTTGCCTGTGTTTTTGATGTCATATCCAGATACCACTGCCAATTTCAATGTCATGAAGCTTTTCCTCTATGTTTTCTTCTAAGTTGAATGGTTTTAGCTCCTACATTTAGGTTGTTGATCCATTTTGAATTATTATATAAGAGTGTAAGGTAAAGGTCCAATTTCATTTTTTTGCATGTAGATATCCAGTTTTCCCAATATTCAGCATACAATATCATATGTTGAATTGGTTTATGTGAGTTTGAAAAAATAATAGCTTTATTGTGGTGAAACTCAATTATGCTTTTAAGTATCTGATTCAGCGGTTTTTAGAGTTATGCAAAGATAATTCTATTGACTTCCTTTGGTGGCTCAGAAGGTAAAGCATCTGCCTGCAATGCAAAAGACCTGGGTCCGATCCCTGGGTCAGGAAGATCCCCTGGAGAAGGAAATGGCAACCCACTCCAGTACTCTTGCCTGGGAAATCCCATGGATGGAGGAACCTGATAGGCTAGTCCATGGGGTCGCAAAGAGTTGGACACGACTGAGTGACTTCTCTAAAGGTAATTCTACCTAATTTTGGAAGTTTTTGTTTTTTTTTTTTAATCATTCCTCCACTCTTCCCGTTCTCAGTTTATCCCAGTCCCTGGAAACCACTAACCTCTCTGCCTTTTTAGATTTGCCTATTTCCTCCCATCGTGTGGGTTGTCTTTTTACTTCCCTGACAGTGTCTCTGGAAGCAAAATTAAAAACTTTTAATTTTGAGGTCTATCAGTTTTTTTTCTGTTCTTTAGCTTTTGGAGCCAGATCTAAGAAACCAGTGCCTAATTCAAAGTCATGAAGATTTACTCTCAGGTTTTCTTCTAAGAGTTTTAGGTCGTTATCTACTTGCAATTAATTTTTGTATATGGTGTGGAAATGGCAACCCACTCCTTGGATGGAGGAGCCTGGTAGGCTACAGTCCATGGAGTCGCAAAGAGTTGGACACAACTAAGCGAAAGAAACACAAAAAACAAAACTATGGTGTGGAGGTGGGGTCCAATTTCATTTTTTTATATGTGAATATCCAGTTGTCTCTGTGCAGGTTGTTGAAAACCCTGCTGAATTATCTTGGCACCTTTGCTGAAAATCAACTGAGGATAAATGTATGGGTTTATTTCTAGACTCTCAAATCTCATCCTCTTATCTATAAGTCTATATTCATTTTATGCCAGTACCACAATGTCTTGACTACTGTTGTTTTATAGTAAGTTTTGAAATCAAGAAATGTGCATTCTCACAAGTCTGCAGAGTTTTGTCAAAGTACATATGACTTTCTTCCTTTGCTATTTTAATATGGTAAAGTCCACTGATGAGTTCGCTCAACTTAAATCTTTTCATTCTCCCCAAACCCTTATTACTTTGTCTTGATGAATCACTGTTTTAAATATGTATATTCTAATTCCTAACATTTTATTTAATATTTTTATAATAATACTCATACATGACAGGGGGTGTGTGTGTGTGTGTGTGTGTGTGTAGAATTCAACATATTTAAAACAGTGATTCATCAAGACAAAGTAGTAGGGGTTTGGGGAGAATGAAAAGATTTAAGTTCAGTGAAATCATTAGTGGACTTTAACATATTAGAATAGTAAAGGAAAGTCATATGAACTTTGACAAAACTCTGTAGACTTGTAAAAATGTACATTTCTTGATTTCAAAACTTATTATAAAGATGGTGTGTGTGTGTTTAAATCAGGTTTAAGTATCAAAGTTCTGAAGTGAAGTGAAGTTGCTCAGCTGTGTCTGACTCTTAGCGACCCCATGAACTGTAGCCAGTCCACGGGATTTTCCAGGCAAGAGTACTGGAGTGGGTTGCCATGTCCTTCTGCTTATAAAAACAATTTGGCTATTTTCTTCTTTTTCTATGATCCAGAAGTGCACTGTCTAATACCATAGCCACCAATTACATAGGTTTTCAACTTTAAATTACAAGTAAATAAAATTAAAAATTCAATTCTTTAGTTGCAGTAGCCACATTCCAAGTGCTCTACAGTCACATGAGGCTGGACACGTGTCATACTGGACAGCAAAGACACAAAACACTTCAATCATCATAGAAAAGTTCTGTGGGTATCACTGATCTACAGCAACTTGTAGGTCATTAAGAAGAATTGAGACTATTTGGTATTCAAGGTTTTGTAGGATTTCCCTGTAAAATAATCTGTACATAGTGCTTTGATGTAGGTGTTCTGAAAATATTTTTTCTATAGATGTTTAAACATTGTGGTCCTAACTAGCTTTTCTGGTTTATTACACTATTGCTCCCTTTGTCATTTCTACTTCTGTATATCTGCTTTGATGTAGGTGTTTTGAAAATATTTTTTCTATAGATCTGTTTAAACATTGTGTTCCTAACTAGCTTTTCTGGTTTATTACACTATTGCTCCCTTTGTCATTTCTACTTCTGTATATCTGCTCTAATTGCTTTTTTTTCTTTATTAGGCTAACTAGTGGCTTGTATATTTTGTTGATGCTTTCTCCAAAGAACCAGCACTTTGATCTTCTGCTTTTCTATTTTTACCTCATTAATCTCTTTTTATCTTTACTTTTTCTATTTATTTCTCCTTTGTATTTTCTTTGGGTAATAACTTTTTCTAGCTTTCTGAATTGGGAGCTTAAATTTTTAATATTTATCCTTTCATTTTTATTTATGACAAGTATTTAAGGCTATAATTTGTTTTCCAATCACCCCTTTGATTGTATCTCAGACTTCTGATGTGATGTTTATTATGACTAGGTTAGGAATTTTGAAATTTTGGCTTATATATCCATTTTCCAAGCAAAAATTGTTTAAACAAAGAGCTTTAAATTTCAAGGTGGAAGGGTATTTACCATGGTATACAGTTTGGTATACATACATAATATATACACACACACAACACACACACACACGATCTATCTTATTCTTTAAAGTCTTCAGCACCTTTACTTTTTGTACTGTTAGCCTGTCTTGAGAGATGTGTGTTAAATATCCTATTAGTGTGTTTGTCTATATCACTTTGTATCTACTGTAATTTCTGTTTTATGAATTCTACCATGTCTAAAGGGCTTCCTATGTGGCTCAGTGGTACAGAATCTGACTGCAATGCAGGAGATGTGGGTTTGATCCCTGGGTAGGGAAAAACCCCCTGGAGAAGAAAATCACAACCCTTTCCAGTATACTTGCCTGGAAAATCCTATGGACAAAGGAGCCTGGCGACCTACAGTCCATGGGGTCACAAAGAATCAGACACAACTTAGTGACTAAACAACAACAACAACCATCATGTCTGATAACAGAACTGTAACCTCTGCTTATTTAACTTATATGCAGAAGTACATGATGCAAAATGCTGGGCTAGATGAATCACAAGCTGGAATCAAGATTGCTAGGAGAAATATCAACCACCTCAGATACGCATATGATACCACTCTAACAGCAGAAATTGAAGAGGAAATAAAAGGCCTCTTGATAAGGGTGAAAAAGGAGAGTGAAAAAGCTGGCTTAAAACTCAACATTCAAAAAACTAAGATCATGGTATCTGGTCCCATAACTTCATGGCAAACAGAAGGGGGAAAAGTGGAAACTGATAGATTTTATTTTATTGGGCTCTAAACTTACTGAGGATGGTGACTGAAGCCACAAAATTAAAAGACGCTTGTTCCTTGGAAGAATAGCTATGACAAACCTAGACAGGATATTAAAAAGCAGAGACATCACTTTGCTTAACAAGGTCTGTATAGTCAAAACTATGGTTTTTCCAGTAGTCATGTACAGATGTGAGAGTTGGACCATAAAGAAGGCTGAGTACCAAAGAATTGATGCTTTCAAGCTGTGGTGCTGGAGAAGACTCTTGTGAGTCCCTTGGACTGCAAGGAGATCAAACCAGTCAGTCCTAAAGGAAATCAACCCTGAATATTATTGGAAGGACTGATGCTGAAAGCTGAAGCTCCAATACTTTGGTCACCTGATGCAAAGAGCTGACTCATTGGAAAAGACCCTGATGCTAGGAAAGATTGGAAGCAAAAGGAGACATGGGTGGCAGAGTAGGAGATGGTTAGATAGCATCGTTGACTCAGTGGACATGAATATGAGCAAACTCCGAGAGATAGTGGAGGACAGAAGGGCCTAGTGTGTTGCAGTCCATGGGGTCACAGGGAATTGGGACATGACTTTGTGAATGAACAACCTCTGCTACTATATTGTTTGAAGTTGCTTCATACATCATTTGTCATCTTTTACTTTTAGCCTTCCCAACTCACTTTATTTTAGGTATGTCTCCTGTACAGTGTAAAGCTGGATTTGACTTTGAGCATCAATCTGAAATGTTTTAACAGGTGAGCTAAATGTAAATATTCATTTACATTATGTATACTCTGTATAAATTACACTCAACTTTACACTCTGTATAAATTATATATTTGTTCTCAACTTTATCACAGTATGTTTTATTTACTGCATTTTCCATAGTTCATCTCTTTGTGTCATTTATTTCCTGACCATTTTGTTCTTTTGGTATTGAGAAAGTTTGAGAATTTTGTTTCAGTGGTTATCTTTATACTAACATACTTTATAATGTCCTTAATTCCCCCATTTCCTCATTTAGGCTACTACTATCTGATTTATTGGTTTTAAATGATATCCTTTGACCCCATCTAAAGATATTACAGGAGGAAAGGGACTTGCTTTCTGGTCCCACTGCATTTGCTGGCAGGCTTCTGCAGCCCTCCCATCTCCTTGGGTGCCCATGTCCTGGAGCACTGGATAGTTAGTAGTTAAGTATCCAGTGGCCAGTAGCAGCAGCAGCTCCGCCTCCACCACCTTCTCCCATCTTAAATGGTTTTGTAAGAGTTTCTACAGAGAGACACACCTCTCCATGAACAGTCTTCTCCACACTATAGAAGGCAAATTTCCAGCAAGTTCCCTGCTGTGGCACTAGTGATTCTCTCATCCAGTGAGCAACTGCGCCCCCTCCAACACGGCTTACATCTCGGGCCTGAGATGGGGGAAGAGAGGCTCTTCCTTGGGCTGTCTATCTCTGCCCCAGTGTAGTGGCTTCTCATTATGTCTGCTCTTCATACATTCCTTAGAGTTCTCTGCCTTTTGACTAGCCAATCCCTCATTCCAACTCTCTGTTAGAGTTACAATTTCATTAAACTATCTGTGTTCCTTCTTCACTGGACCCAGACTGATGCCATACTATTCTACTCTTGTCCCTATCTTTGCTTTTCTTAGATATATCATCTGGTATTTGGATGAAGCTCTTTCCATAATTGATTTAGGAAGGGGCTGGGTCACAATATTTCTTGTGTTCTTGCACATTGAAAACTCTTTCAGTATAATCTCAGCACTTGAAAAAACAGTTCGTCTAGATATAAACCTGTCTTTTCTTTCCTCAAATTTCTTAAAAATGCTCCTCCATTTATAGTCTTGCTTTGCATTTTGGCGTTGAAAGTATGATGGAAACCTGACTTTCTTTGCCTTGAAAATAATTTGGCTGTTTTGCTGGAGGCTTAGCTGAATTTTTTTTATTCATAGAGTATAACTGTTTTACTAGAAAAGGTCTTAGAGTTGACAATTTTCCAGGAATAAGGTAGGCTTTTTCAATATGAAGGTTCAGGTATTTTCCCATTTTTGAAACATTTTCTTACAATTTTTGAATCCTGTTTATCTTCTTCAGGGAATCCAAATATACATGTTCACATATATATACCCAGAGGACCTTTCTGACTACATTCTATATCTAACAGTTCCTTTCTGATACTTTTAAACCTTTTTCTTCTAATATTTAGTTTTATTCTTTTGACTGTTTTATTTCTTTTCTCAATGTTTCCTATCATATTTTCCATTGAATATATTGTCCCAATGGGTTCCTTGGAACTGAGTCTTCAATTGAGATTATTTTTCTTTCTTCATTCTTTTCCTTGAGTTTGCACAATTCTATTTTCACATCTTCCTATTTACGTGCATTTCTAGTCTGACTTAAAATTTATGATTCAAGGTATTTTTTTTTCATAGATGTCAATACTTATTTAATTCAAGATGGGTCATTGTGCAACAGTTTTCCTCTGATTAGTCACTGATTTTTGGCTTAGAATTTTCAGTAGTTAAAATGGTTTTATCTTCTACTTCTGTTTTTCCTCATGTAGAAGTTTTTTATGGATGTTGACTGCTATTTCCTAATGATTTGAAATCTCTTATATTTTCTTGGGCTAGCAAAAAACAGGATGTTCCATTTTGTCAGGGATCTTGGGTCATGAGTTTTCTGTTGGCATAATGAAATGTAGCTTCTTTAGTGGAGCCTGTTTGGGATGCAGTGGGAGAGGAAGACCCGAATGTCTTCTCATTTTATGATTCTCTTTGTTTCTGTGTAACTCTCAACTACTACCCATGGCTTCCTTCTTTTCCTTCAATATTATGTCTATCTCTCCCATGAAGGTAGTTATCAGCCCACAGCTGCTATCTCTGGTTCCTCACACTCTTTATTCATTCTCTTTCTTCTGATTCTCCAGTAGACAATGCTCTAATCAAGTAGCTCTTAGTTCTCTTTCAGTATTTCCCACTCTGGACAGGTCTATCTTTTTCTGGAAGTGATTTTGGCTGTGTTAGGCTCCCATTGCCCTCTGCCTTTTTAATGTAGTTTTTATCTACATAAAACTCTTCATTCTGGTATGGGGTGGGTATTAGTTTTACGGGTTTCAGATCTTTATATCAGAACATGTAGATAACATGTTATTGAAATGTGTGGTATTCTTGATTCCTAGTTATGTTTAGGAATGAGTTATGGGTGGCTTAATGTGCTTTCCTTTTTGAGCTATATGTTTCCGGAGAACTTGTGGAAAAATTTTGATGTAGATGGTCACCATTATCCCTGGTAACTTATAGTTTGTAATAGTCTATCAAGATGCTTCTAAACTGTGGTTCATAAAATCAGTTGAGAACCTTATGGTACTATGCAGCTACAAAAAGGAATGAGAAACATCTCATACTAAGAAGTCGTTTTGAGGACATATTGCTAAATGGAAAAAGTAAGATTGATAAAAGTATGTATAGTATGTTGTCATTTATATAAGAAGGGAATACATATGTATATATATGTACACATACACACAGATATATTTGCTTATTTTTTAAAAAATGGAGTATGAACTATGAAAAGAAAGTGGTTACTCTATGGCAGAAGAAAGGGATAAGGTAAAGGGCATTTCTCTGAATATATTGTTTTACAGATTTCAAGAATTATTTATATACATGAGGCCAAAGATGGAACAATTCAAGAATCAACAAGGATAATTAGTGCAATGGAATGAAAAACATCAAATATGTATGAATCTTTGAGTTTATGATATTAAATACAACAATAGCAATAAGACTAAGTAATTTTGGAGGATAATGGCAATCCAATTTATTATTCTGAAAAGTGGTAAACAAAGAAAAGAATCAAGCATTTAAACTGTCTTTCCTGCATGAACTATGCTTCAGGATAACCAAATAGTTGAAAGTTTATTTTAATAGACATATTCCATTTAATTTATATGGACAGAATGATAATATTAAAGTTTTCTATTTTGCAACCAAAATGAATTGATAGGTCTAAATCAGGGGTCAGCAAACTATAGCCTGAAGGCTGGACAACTTGTTTTGTAACTAAAGCTTTACTGGATCACAGCCTTGCCCATTTTTTTATGTATTGTCTATGACTGCCTTCATATTACAAGGACAAAGCTGACAAGTTACAACGAGAATGTATGGCTTGTAAGCCTAAAATATTTACTATCTGACTCTTTTAGAAAATCTGCCAACCCCTGCTCTAGACTACAAGCAGCAATGGCTGCTACATTATAAAATGAGAGAAAACCAGACCATATATATTTCTTAATAAATGTGAATATCACTACCTATGAAATATTCTTATTGAAAAAAACTAAACCTTAACCTGATCAAGCCTCTATATCTAGTCACCAACTTCTAGGAAGAGAGGTCAGAGAAACATGTTAAATGATACCAGGAGATATAATCAGCAAAATCTAATTGTGGGAAAACTTAAAGAAAATGACTTAGGTTTTTCAACAAATAAATTGCAAGGAAAAAATAAGAGAGAGGAGGAGAATGCATAGATTAAAAGAGGCTTAAGAAACATATCATCCAACTGCATATGTTGATTTTATTTGGATCCTGATTCAAAGAAAATGAAATAAAGAGAGGAAGAGAGAGAGAGACAGACAGTAGGGAAAATTTAAATACTGAGTAAATATTTGTTGATATTAAGAAAGTATCATTATTTTATTCACATGTGACAATGTTATTATGATTATGCTTTTAAAATATTAACTATGAGATAGATACATACTAAATATTTAGTGATAAAATGATACTATGTTTAAGCAACTGGGCAGGAGTGGTCAGGGAATGTATATAGCTACTAAGAAAACAAGACTAACTATCAAAGATAAAACATACATGGACTTTCATTCACTGTATTATTTTTTTCTACTTTTGTATATGTTTGAAATTTTAGAAGTAATTTTTTTTAAAGAAGGAAAAGGTTAAATAACCACTTGGGGAGGTCTTTAAAATGACACTTTCCTCTAATGCTCATTTAATTTAGCACAGCCTCCTGAGGGAACACAGCCTATAAGCCATCTCCATCCTCTGGAGAGACTCACTGCAATAGTGACTGATGGTAACTGATGAAATGTGCTAAATCACTCAGGTATACTGACACTAATAAAGGTGAATCTGATCTTGAAGAGAAAAATAGAGTGGTGTCATTAAAGTAAAATAATGCATTTTACTTAATAATTGGTTTAAAGTGAGAAAATTCCAAGGACCAGTTGAGAATTTAGGGGAAAGGAGATAAGGGATCTTTGTAATAGTCATCCTTTCTAATGGGAGATTTTTCTCTCACTGTCTGTTGTAATTGTAGGATTTGATAAAAGCTCCACGGTTTTTTGAGGCAAGTTTAATGGCAACACCTTCTTCCATCCTTTTTCTCATGGTAAATGGGACCTGACAAAGAAGGATGCAGGGGTGGTTTCTCATTAGAAAAAGAGGAGCTGAAGAGAAGCATGGATATTACAAGTTAACGAAGAATGGAGAGGTCCAGATTTCATGTTAGGTGGACCTTTTGGATCATACGAAAAAGAAGGGATGGGCAGATGACCCTATGTTTTCTTCTAATACAATGTACAATTTGAGGAAGATAACTAATGGGCTAGGGAGAGCTTGGGTCCAGTTACTCACCCAGAGGGGGCTGCAGCATACCCCCATTCTTCTCACAGTTCCCGATAGGCTGAATCTCAGCTGAGTCAACCAGCCGCCAGAAGTCATTCTTGTTGTCGCTGCCATCAAGGCGAAGGCGGAGGCGGGCACCTGTCAGTCCAACTACTGTGGCAATACAGGTAGATGTGGTGTTCCTGGGGTCCTGCGCTTCCAATTTCATGCTGATCTTGAATTCGTTGCTTGGAGGTGTGTAGGACTAAGGAGAACAAGCCATGGGGATTAGCCAGACTAAGAATACATGGCATTTTCAGTAAGGATATTAGGTGATGGAGCCTGAAAACTTACGCTTTGGATGCAAACTGATTACAGCTGAGTCAGGGACAACCCTCATGAATTTTTCCTAATACCTAGGAAGGGTCTCATGAAAAAGAAACACTGAAATGTAAAGTGAAGGGAAAAAATTACTTTCCAGTGAAGCATCAAATACTGACTGACCAGTAAGAAAAGGATAAGAATATCTCAAATGGTCCTTGCTTAAATGCTGTTTTTTACCCTATCCTCTCCAATTCCCTAACCCTCCAGGTGTTCTTAATATTTTCTTTGCAGAAATCATCCTATTAAACTATCATATCCTTAGTGTTTCTTCATGGAGTCTTCAGTATGTCTACCACACAGACTAACCAATTGGAATAGATTATTTTTTTTTACTTTGACATTAACTTAGAAATCAATTCCTGTTTTTTTTTAAAAACAACTTTAAGTTATAATTGACATACAATAAACTACACACTTAGGTTAAGTACTGACATATGTACACACTCATGAAACCAATACATCACAACACTCTGGAAACCATCACCACTATCAAGATAATGAACATGGACAAACTATCAAGTTTTGCATATCCCTTTAAGATCTGTCTAGCCCTTCCCAGATCTCTCTCTCTCCAGGCAAACACTGCTTTACTTTCTATCAGTGTAGACTGTTTTGCATTTGGCATTTCTAGACTTAAAATGGAATCATACAGAATATCCTTTTTTTTAAATCTAGTTTCTTTCACTCAGTATAACCATTCTGATATTCATCCATTTGTTGAATGTATCAATAATTCATTTCTTTTTCATTAAGACTCACTTTTAAGAGCAGTTTTAGGTTCACAGCAAAACTGAGAGGAAGATGGAGAGATTTCCTATAAACATCCTGCTCCAACACATGCAGTGTCTCCTCTGTTTTCAGTTATCTCCTAACATAGTAGTACATTTATTACAACAGATAAAACTACACTAACATATCATAATAACCCAAAGTCCATTATTTACAGTAAGGTTCTCTCTTGGTGTTGTATACTCTATGAATTTGGTCTAATGGAGACATGTATCTATCATTATAGGATCATACAAAATAGTTTAACTGTACTAAAAATCCTCCATACTTGGCCTACTCATCCACTCAATTCTCTGGCAACCACTGATCATTTTACTGTCTCCATAGTTCTGCCTTTTCCAGAATGTCATATAGTTTGAATCACACAGTACATAGCTTTTTCAGACTGGCTTTTTTCCTCATAGTTAAGATACATTTAAGTTTCCTCTATGGCTTTTCATGGCTTGATAGCTCATTTCTTTCTAGGGCTGAGTAATACTCCATTGTCTGGCTATACTACAGTTTGTTTATCCATTCAGCTACTTAAAAAACATCTTGGTTTCTTCCAAGTTTTGGTGATTATGAATAAAGATGCAATAAAATCCACACATATATATATACACACACATACACACACACACACATTTTTGTGTGGACATAAATTTTCAACTTCTTTGGGTAAATATCAAGGAATGCAATTGATGGATCAATCGTAAGAGTATGTTTAGTTAACAAGAAGAGAGGTCACCAAACTACCTTGTAAGATGTCTGTACCCTTTTGCATTCCCACAAGCAATTAATGAGGATTCCTGTTGCTCCACATCCTTGCCAACACTTGGTGTTATCACTGTTCTGGGTTTTGGCATTACAATATGTATGCAGTGGTATCACACTGTTGTTTTAATTTGCATTTCTCTGACAACATATGATGTAAAACATCTTTTTTATGCTTGTCATCTGACCGTCTTTGGCGAGATGTCTGTTAAGATCTTTGATCTTTTTTGAGTTATTTTCTTACTTTAAGGTATTCTTTGTATATTTTGGGTCACAGTCCTTTGTCAAACACATCTTGTAAAAATATTTTCTCCCAGTCTGTGGCTTGTCTTCTTATTCTCTTGACAGTGTCTTTCATATAGTAGGTTTTATTTTAATGAAGTTCAACTTATCACTTCTTTCTTTCATGGACTGTGCCTTTGGTTTGCACCTAATAAATCACTGCCACACCTAAGGTCACCTTCAGTTCAGTTCAGTCGTTCAGTCGTGTCTGACTCTCTGCGACCCCATGAACTGCAGCACACCAGGCCTCCCTGTCCATCACCAACTCCTGGAGTATATGCAAACTCATGTTCATTGAGTTGGTGATGCCATCCAACCATCTTATCCTCTGTCGTCTCCTTCTCCTCCTGCCTTCCACCTTTTCCAGCATCAGGGTCTTTTCAAACATCGGTTCTTCACATCAGGTGGTCAAAGTATTGGAGTTTCAGCTTCAACGTCAGTCCTTCCAATGAATATTCAGGACTGATTTCCTTGAAGATGGACTGGTTGGATCCCCTTGCAGTCCAAAGGACTCTGAAGAGTCTTCTCCAACACCACAGTTCAAAAGCATCAATTCTTCAGCTCTCAGCTTTCTTTATAGTCCAACATTCACATCCATACATGATCACTGGAAAAACCATAGCCTTGACAAGATGGACCTTTTGTTGGCAAAGTAATGTCTCTGCTTTATAATATCTGTCTAGGTTGGTCATAACTTTTTTCCCAAGGAGTAAGCATCTTTTAATTTCATGGCTGCCTGTCATCATCTGCAGTGATTTTTGGAGCCCCCCAAAATAAAGTCTAACATTGTTTCCACTGTTTCCCCATCTATTTGCCATGAAGTGATGGGACCAGATGCCATGACCTTCGTTTTCTGAATGTTGAGCTTTAAGCCAACTTTTTCACTCTCCTCTTTCACTTTCATCAAGAGGCTTTTTAGTTCCTCTTCACTTTCTGCCACAAGGGTGGTATCATTTGCATATCTGAGGTTATAGATATTTCTCCCAGCATTCTTGATTCCAGCTTGTGCTTCCTCCAGCCCAGCATTTCTCATGATGTACTCTGCATATAAGTTAAATAAGCAGGGTGACAATATACAGCCTTGACGTATTCCTTTTCCTATTTGCTATCAGTCTGTTGTTGTTCCATGTCGAGTTCTAACTTTTGCTTCCTGAACTGCATACAGGTTTCTCAAGAGGCAAGTCAGGTGGTCTGGTATTCCCATCTCTTTCAGAATTTTCTACAGTTTATGGTGATCCACACAGTCAATGACTTTGGCACAGTCAATAAAGCAGAAATACACGTTTTTCCCAGAACTCTCTTGCTTTTTTGATGATCCAACAGATGTTGGCAATTTGATCTCTGGTTCCTCTGTCTTTTCTAAATCCAGCTTGAGCATCTGGAAGTTCATGGTTCACGTACTGTTGGAGCCTGGCTTGGAGAATTTTGAGCATTACTTTACTAGGGTGTGAGATGAGTTTGAGCATTCTTTGGCATTGCCTTTCCTTGGGATTGCAATGAAAACTGACCTTTTCCATCTTAGTCTTCTCCTTTGCTAACTTCTAGGAGTTTTAGTTTTGTGTTTTACAGTTAGGTGTGTGGTCTGTTTTGAATTAATTTTTTTGAAGGGAGTTAAGCTCTGTATCTATCATCTTTTGATTCATGTAAGGACTGTGTGACCTTTTTTGTGATGAAATTACTGTATTTTTATCTGATAAATCCTTTGCCTCTGAAATATACTTTGATATTAACATGCTATTTCAGCTTTATTATATTTTTGATTCTTTTATTTTTAACCTGTTTGTGTCTTTACATTTAAAGTAAAATTGTCTGCAGGCAGTATATAATTGGGTCTTACTTTTTATCCGATATGACAATCTCAGTTTGTTAACTGAGGAATTTAGATAATTTATAATTGGATTATTGACATGGCTGGATTTAAACCTACCATTCTGCTGTTTTCTATTATTTTAGTGGATGCTTTGGGGTTTAAACATATTTAAATTATCAGTCTATTTTCAAGTAATATTATACTACTTCATGTGTAAGAATTTTATAATAGGCAACTTAAATTTCTCTCCCTTAAGCTATTGTTGTTATACTTTTTGCTAATACATTTTATTATATCTACTATACAATGTTATTATCATTATTTATAGTCAATTATCTTTTATAGATGTTTAATAAGAAATAACATTTTAAGTATTTACCCTTGCAATTATCATTTCTAGTAACTTTCATTCCTTTGTGTAGATCTGTATTCTATCTTGTAATATTTTCCTTCTGCATGATGGACTCTAACATTTATAAGAGTGAGTTTGCTGCTGCTGCTAAGTCACTTCAGTCATGTCCGACTCTGTGCGGCCCCAGAGATGGCAGCCCACCAGGCTCCCCCGTCCCTGGGATTCTCCAGGCAAGAACACTGGAGTGGGTTGCCATTTCCTTTTCCAATGCATGAAAGTAAAAAGTGAAAGTGAAGTCGCCCAGTCGTGTCTGACTCTTCGAGACCCCATGGACTGCAGCCTACTAGGCTCCTCTGTCCATGGGATTTTCCAGGCAAAAGTACTGGAGTGGGGTGCCATTGCCTTCTTCACAAAGTGAGTTTACTAGTGATGAATTCCTTCAGTTTTTATGCATCTGAAAATAATTCTATTTTTCCTTCATTTTGGAAGATCTTTTTGCTGGATATAAAATTCATAGTTGATAGTTTTCTTTTGATACTTTGAAGATTTTATTTAACTTCTTCTTGTTTGCATTATTTCAAGAAAATATAATGTCATTCTTATCTTAGTTTCCCTGCACAAAAGTGTCTTTTTTCCTCTGGCTGCTTTGAAGATGTTCTCTATCACTAGTTTTGATAATTTATGACATGCCTTAGTATAATTTTATTCTCGTCTTTTTTTTAGGAGATTCATTTAGCTTTCTGAATTTGGAGATTTTTAGTTTTCCTCAACTGTGAACAATTTTTGGCCATTTTATCTTCAAATGCTTTTCCAGTTCTCATCTCTTTTCTTTTGGATAGTCTGATTACATGGTCTATGATGTTATCCCATGCTTCACTGATCTCTTTTTCATATTTTTAAAATACTTTTTTCTGTGTGTTTCATTTTAGGTATCTTCTACTGCTTTCATATTTATTAATCTTTTCTTCTACCATTAATCCCATCTAGTGTATTTTTCATTTTGCTCGTCTTTTTTTTAATATACTTCACGTCTCTGCTTAACTTTCAAACATATAGAACATAATTAAAATAATTGTTTTAATGTTTTAATCTGCTATTCTAAGATTTGCAAAGGTTCTAAGTCTGTTTCAACTGGTTGATTAGTCTGTTCATTATTAGTTATGCTTTCCTGCCTCCTTATATGCCTGATAATCTTTGACTGAATGCCAGACATTTGACTTTTACCTGTTAGGTGCTGGATATTTTTGCATTCTCTTCTTGTGCTGTGTTCCCAGATGAAGTTAATTTACTTGGAAATAATTTAATCACATTGAGTCTTGCTTTTTAGTTTGTTAGGCAGATTCAAAGCTTGCTTATCCTAAGGCTAATCATTTCCCACTACTGAGCAGGATCTTCCCAACTATTCCACATGAATTACGAGATTTTCCAGTCTAGCTGGTGGAATCAGGCACTATTCCCAATCTTGTGTGAGCACTAGGCTCTATCCTTTTACTATCCTTTAATCCTTTCAGACAGTGTTTCCCTTGGCTTTGGATGCTCACATGCATATACAGAGCAACAGTACTTTGATGAATACTTGAGGGGGCTCTCTGCAGTTTTCTTTCTGTGCCGCATTCTCTTCTCTGGTACTCTGTCCTGCAGATTCTATCCCTGGGTTCTCAGTTCTATCTCCCTAATTTGATAGGGAATCTTTCAGGCTTAGTCTGGGTTCTCTTTCCCAGGGCCATGGTCTCAAACTATTATAAAGCAGTAAATCATAAGAGGCTCAACTCATTTGTTTTTTCACCTCTCAGAGATTACTGTTCTTGGCTGCCTGATCTTCAGTAACTTGAAAACCATTATTTAATATATTTTGTCTTTTAAAATTATTTCAGGTGGAAATATGAATTCAGTCCCTATTATTTCAGGTGAGCAAAGTCCTATTTTGTACATTTAGACAAAATTCAAACTCAAAGTGAAATGTTTACAGTTTGTGGAAATAACAATTTAATACTAAAAAGGAGGGAGATATAAACCATTTCCTGATGTGTAGCTCTGTTTAGCAGCAGTACACATCTCTGCTTACTACCCTTATCATGTACTGATAGTCAACATCATCTGTGCATTGTATGGGGAACTTAATCCTACGTGGGAAGCTCTAAATGACCTCCAATGAACTCCTAACATACTCCACAATGGGATTCAGTGCCAACATTTTTATGGAAAGATAAGATTGTGGCAGGGGAGCTGAATTCAGAGATATGAATACTGCTCCACTTTCAACAGTTGTCTAAGGGCTATAACTCTGTTTCCTATCTGCCTGAACTAAGAGCTGTAGTAAAAATTAGTAATTGTTTTCAGTAACACAGGGTATCTTCAAGGAGGTGAAGAAGGAAAAGGTGTTACTTGGGAAATTGGGGAGAATGTTTAAAACTCACAGCTGAGTTTTGAGTCTTGAAGTTATATTCTTCCCATAGATGTTTATTCTGGGGACCTCAGGTGAGAAACCCAAAGGCTTCCACTTCATGTTTTGCTTGTCTAAGGACCAGAAAAATTACTTGCCTCCCACCTTCTAAAGATGCTGAGAATCAATTACCTGCTTGAAGCAATGGATAGGCGCTGGACTGAACATGTTTCTTTTAGGTATTTGTCCCAGGTAAAATGACCTGTAAAGGAAATAAAAATCTCTATCACAGTCAACTTCCTAAAAATGCTTTCAAGATGTGATCTACCCTAAACATTAGGCTATTTTCAGGCTTGTTTGGAGCATAAGAAAACTTACATGGCCCTGTTTGGACTCAAAGAAGTATATTAGGGGGAAGAATTGAGATGACCTGAGTGGATCATTTTAGATCAATGTTTTTTGAATCACCGTCTAGATGACCTAAGGAATCTTTCAAGCCAGTCTCTAAAATGATCCAAAATGTTACACCAAGTCATACCAGTGTCTCAAAGAAGTATTCAGGAAGCTCATGGAAAACAGAACAGAAGAGGCACAAAGTGGGTGGGAAGATTCCTTCGGAACAATCTGACTCCTGTAAAGGTCCCTTATTGCCATCAAATAACTGATTTTAACACCCAATGTGGCAGAATCCCACCATCTCAGCTCAGAAAGAAAAGAGAAGAGGCCCTGGGTAAGAGGAATTGTTGGGGGCAGGAAAAGCCAGAATGAGATTATACTTGAATTTTCACTCTAAAAGATGTTTCTCTCTCACCCACCTCAACCCTCTCCTATTCCAGTCACCGTTGCATTGCTCTGAGGTGCAAAATGATCAAGGTTTGTTAATTTAGAGAAAAGTAGATCCTCAGTAGCATTTCTGCTGACAGTAGTTAAGAATAAGTTGGCAAATTTAGAGAATCTTTGTAGCCTCTTGAAGTGGCCCTTAAGGTCTCTCAAAGTTTGAGGAACACTGTGCTAGAGAAATAATCTTTAAGGTGACAGTTACCTGGTGTCAGGGAAAATATTTTAAAGGGTGGGTTATTAAACACATATCTTACTGAACCACAAAAGATTACCAGGTTCTTTATTAAAGGTTAAATCAATTACAAATATCCCCCTAATACCCACCTAGAGGTGACCCCATGATGGAGCAGGTAAGGTCCCAGAGACTTTCACAAGCTAAAACACTGTAGCAAACCAGCATTCTTGAAGTTTCCTCTGCAGTGGAGCAGCACAGGGCCCCTTTGGGCCATGAAAAAAGCACTAGATGCTGGGAATAAAAATGAGTCATGGAATGATGAAATCTCAGTCACTCCAAAGATGATGCCAAGACTTTATACTCTATTGACTTTATAGCTTCTGTTTTAAAACTGGTTCCTTTCCCACAATCCTAACCAAGCCAAATAGATTTGGCCAGAAATCACAGTCAGTTCTGAACTATTTAATGAACTGGCTATGACTGTGTGTGTGCATGCTAAATTGCTTTAGTCCTGTCGGACTCTTTGCAACCCTATGGACTGGTGCCTGCCAGGCTCCTCTGTCCGTGGGATTCTCCAGCAATAACACTGGAGTGGATTGCCATGCCCTCTTCCAGGGGATCTTCCTGACCCAGGGATTGAACCCTAGTCTCTTGCACTGGCAAGGAAATTCTTTAGCACCAGCGCCACCTGGTAGCCATCCCCTTTGGTCAATAATTAATCATTTTGAATAGACAGTCCAAGGGTAAATGAGATGAGTATTTCCTTAAGTCAAGATTTAAATAGCTTATTAGAATTTAATAAAGAGTTTGCTCTTAGCTGAGATGGCTTCTAAAGCAAAGAGTTTCATCACTATTGGCTGTTAGAAAAAGAAAACATCAAGAATTATTATTCCATTCTTGCAAATAAATAAGTCAAATAGTAAGTCTTGGATTTGACTAGGCTGCACCTCTTGAACTCTAATACATACAGCAGTTCTACCCACTAAAACTTTCTCTGATAACAGAAATGTTCTGCATCTATGCTGACCAGTAAGATAGCCAAAAGCTGCATGCCACTATTGAACACGTGAAATGTGGCTAGTGTGAGTGAGAAACTAAATTTTAAATAGTATTTAACTTTAATGTAAACTTAAATACCTATATGGGAATTACTGTAGAAGGCAGTACGGAAGAAGTTAGGTCAGTTCTGAGTTGCTTGTTACTCTTTTGAGTTCTGACCAAAAACACCCAAGAGACTTTGGCTTTAAATGTAATTACAGCAGCATCAGGGTACCAAAATAATTAGGGTATTATAGTTCTATATTATACATAACAACTATGGTAATCAATTTCTATTACATAGGTTAAGAAATCCCACATCTTCCCATTTACTATCAACTGAATGAAAAAGAACCTCTTTGTTAAAAGCAGTTCATCCACTGAGGGTTCACTAGCTTCAACCATACCTAGATTAGTATTTTTTCTTAAATTTGACTGCTTAAGCTGTTTATTGTTTACTATCAATCAGGTAAGCTGCAAAATAAGTTAATTTTTATGGACTCACTAAGAATATCTGAGCACCTATTATAATACTCCATAAGGAAGCCAAACATCAAACCTACCACACTGCCAAGCACTAAAAATACCACAAAAGAAGTAGGACAGGCAACAAAGTATAGATTAGGAGTTGGCAAATTTTCTGTAAAGGACCAGATAGAAAAAATTTTACCCTTTGTAGGCCATTCGGTCTCTGTCACAAATACTGAACTTGTACATGGTAGCATGAAAACAGCCACAGGCAATATGTAAAGGAGTGAGCATGGCTGTGTTTCACTAAAACTTTATTTATAAAAACTGGCAGTGGGTTGCATTTGGCCCCTAAATAGCAGTCTGTCAAATCTTGGGATATATCATTCTCAAATGCTACTTACCATAAAAATATACTAAATAATTTTTCTAACTTCTTTTTACATTCTGAGACCATCTTCAGAGGTTCTCATTCAGTAATCTCTTGAGTGTGGTCTGAGAATCTGTATTTTCAAAGCCTTCCTAGGTAATACTGATTAAATTCCATGCCTAGAAACTAATGGGATAATTGAAAGAATGTGATATTGAGAGTTAGAAGATGGTGGTTGAAGTCTTGTTTCTATAGCTAACTGCTACTGCTATTGCTGCTAAGTCACTTCAGTTGTGTCCAACTCTGAGCGACCCCACAGACAGTAGCCCACCAGGCTCCTCTGTCCCTGGGATTCTCCAGGCAAGAATACTGGAGTGGCTTGCCATCTCCTTCCCAATGCATGCATGCATGCTAAGTCACTTCAGTCGTGTGCAACTCTGTGCAACCCCATGGACAGCAGCCCACCAGGCTCCTCTATCCACAGGATTCTCTAGGCAAAAATATTGGAGTGGGTTGCCATTTCCTATCTTGAATAAACTACTTAATCCTTCCAAGCATCAGTTCATTTATCTGAAAGAGACATAATATCCCATAAGATTATATACACACTCCTTCATTCAATAAATACTTATTAACCTCCTTCCAAGTGCAAAAGCACAGTGTTAAATATTAGGGAAACAAGATAGACATGGTTCTGAAAGTCATGGAGCCTACAGTTTAGAGATAAGCAAAAGTAGTAAATTAAGTAATAATACAAATAATCTGCCACAATTATGATAAATTTAAGTTAATGAGGTAGTACAGACTGCCTTGAGAATGCAGAACAGGGAAATCTAATTCATACTTGGGTCAAGATTATTGTGAAGATTGACATTATTAACTAGTATAGTACTTTATAATTTCTGGAGTGATTTCAATTATTCATTCAAATGATGTTTGAGTACCCTGTATGTGCCAGGCACTTCTTTTAAATGCTAGGATAAGGCAGGAAAGTCCCTGCCCTTATGGAATTTACATTCTAGTGCATAATGAGGCACAATTAACACAAAGTCAAATAAATAAGGTAGTAAATGACAAGTATTTGAAGGACATAAAATAATGATGTGTGACAGAGACTGGGAATCATCTTAGATGGTGAAATTACAGACAGATGCTCTAGACAGGAAACATTTGGGCTGAAACCTTATAGATGAGAGATAGTCATCTCATTTATGCTGCTGAATAATACTTATGAAAGTATTTTATAAACTCTAACATAATACTACCATATGACAGTTATGTCTATTATTAGGAACTAAGATTGGCTTAAAACTCAACATTCAAAAAGCTAAGGTTATGGCATCCGGTCTCATCACTTCGTGGCAAATAGATGGAGAAACAACTAAAACAATGAGAGACTTTATTTTCTTGGGCTCAAAATCACCGCAGACAGTGACTGCAGCCATGAAATTAAAAGATGCTTGCTCCTTGGAAGAAAAGCTATGACAAACCTAGACAGCATATTAAAAAGCAGAGACATTAGTTTGCCAACAAAGGTCCATCTAGTCAAAGCTATGGCCTTTCCAGTAGTCATGTATAAGAGTTGGACCATAAAGAAGGCTGAGCGCCAAAGAATTGATGCTTTCGACTGTGGTGCTGGAGAGGACTCTTAAGAATCCCTTGGACTTCAAGATCAAACAATCCAATTCTAAAGGAAATCAACCCTGAATATTCATTGAAGGACTGATGTTGAAGCTGAAGCTCCAGTACTCTGATCACCTGATGCGAAAAACCAACTCATTAGAAAAGACCCTGATGCTGGGAAAGATAGAAGGCAGGAGGAAAAGGGGACAACAGAGAACAAGATGGTTGGATGGTATCACTACTTCAATGGAAATGAGTCTGAGCAAGCTAGGAGAGATGGTAAAGGGCAGAGAAGCCTGGCGTGCTGCAGTCCATGGGGTTGCAAAGAGTCAGACATGAATGAGCAACTGAACAACAATAACAAAGATTGCTGCCCTGAAGGGATTTATAACTACATACAAATACTTTAAAAATTAACAGTTCCCTAAATTGTAAAACACAAAAGATCCACCAGTTGAACGCATGAATTCCTTTCTCTAATATTCACTCATTCAGCAAATATTTACTGTGCAACTATTATATGCCAAGCTCAATTCCAGGCACAGGTGATACACAGCAAAGAACAAAACAGCCAAAATCTCTGCCCACATGGAGCTTACATTCTAAGAGGGAAGAGACACAAAAATAAACAAATAAACATAATTCAATTGATCCAGAAAGTTAGAGAAACCACATAATAACTATCAATTTCTGGCCCTTTTCAAATAAGGAAAAAATAAAGCAAAGTAGGAGAGGAAAAGAGTGCTGAGAGTATTTATGCTATTTTAGGCAGGATGGTCAAGAAAGGGATCTGGTGAGGTGATATAAAAGCTGAACCTGAATGGTCCTTCCAGCCTCTAGTTAAATAATTCCAATGATGAGAAATTTATTATTCAGCTATGGTTCAACAGCACAAATGGATTATTTTAACCATTAGAATCAGCCAAAGTCTACCTTCTTCTAAATCTTTACCTACTGACATTAGACATATCTATCCCCTAAATATGTTCCAAATCCCTCAACTGCTCCTAATTTAAAATGGTTACATCAGGCATTTCCATTCATGATGGCCACTGTCCTGTTCACATTCCTCTACAAGAACTCTATTTAGTTCCATCTAAAGTGTGGAACCCAAATCCTTTAGAGCAATAGAGACAGTCACAGTCTTTATTTTTGGCCATGCTGTGCAGCATGTGGGGGTCTTAGTTCCCCAACCAGGGACTGAACCTGTGCCCCCTGATTTGGAAGCTCAGAGTCTAAACCCTGGACTGCCAGAGAAGTCCATTTTATGAACCTTAAAAACCTTCACTGTTTAACCCAGTACCTGAAACTTGAGAGAGGCACCATAAAAGTTTGAAAAGTGAGTGAATGAAAAGAAGCAAGCCAGTAATGGTCCTACTCTTTTCTGGACTAGTGAAATCACACCTGGGAAATTAAACATTATGGGAACTAGTCCTTGAGAGGGACAGAACAAAGCAACACCTAAATGGTGATCTAAATGATCAAGAGAAACAAAAGCATGTCACATGAGGACCAGCTAAATGAAGAAGCAACATTTAGCATGAAAGTCTTAAAGCCACTTCTTTATCCATCCATCCAACAAGTATTTGTAGTGTAGATCAAGGAACAGTGCTGGAGATACAACCATGATCAAAATATTGTCTTGCCTTCACAAAGCTTCAACTTAAGGCTTCCAAGTTAAAATGTAAAAGGATAAGCAAGGAGGACAGAAAGAAAATCATGTATGAGCGCCCAGAAATGAAAAAAAAAGCAGTTCTCAAACCTGAATCGTTCAGTATGGCTACAGGGTAGATAAAAATGGTTTAGAAAAGAGGTTGTCAATAAAAGCAGTGCTTGGTTTCAGAGTCTCATATGCAACACTAAGGAGAAGAGGAAGCACAAAAGGGTTTGTAAGAAAAAGCATCCTGTCTACAACGTGAAGAATGGATTGGAGGAGGGTAAGGCTGGAGGCAGGAAGCTTTTTTATTAGAAAGCTTTTCTAATAAACTAGCTATGAGATGATGGTTGCTTGAACTAGGAAATGTAACAGAATGGCAGTGAGAAAGCAGTCCTTAGAGCTGCTTTCAAATACCTAGAGGCTGGTCAGTGAAAATCTGGCTAAACCTATACATATGGCTCTGAAAGTTATAGGTAGGACTAATAGAATTGACAAAGAAACAGATTTTGGCCCAATAAATATTTGTTTAAACATGAGTGAGTTGCTTGAGGAGGTTTTAAGTCCCTAACAACTTTGGAGAAAGTTCAAGACAAGACATTTTACAAGAAATACAAAATGTTGGAATTTTGAAATGCAGGCCAAGGTAGATTTTTTAAGGCCTCTTCCAAACTCTGAGATTCTAAAAATCTACTGAATTTTCTTTCAGTGTGGTATTTGAGGCTACCCTCTATGCTTGATGGACAAAATGAAATGCCCAAGATTACTTTATCAGAGACTCTGCCTGGCTTCACTATCTCTACTCCCACAACAGAAAACATACTTTCACATTTTAACATCACTTTATGTAAATATTTTAAACTGAATATCCACTTTTCACAATTCTGTCAACAAAACAGGTTGTTTACAACATACCTTAAATATCACTGAACTAGAACTATTATCATCATTCACATTACCAACAAATCCCCAAACTGCAGCAGCTATCACTGAGTACCTTCTGTTTGTCTGCATCATGCCACACTATGTTCAATATTTCCCCTGTTAATTATAACCCAAAAAGTGGGTTTTATTCTCATCTTAAAGATGAGGAAATGGACTCAGAAAGATCAAGTATTTTTTCTGAAGTCACAAAGCTGGTTAGTGAGGAAAAGGAATATGAACCCAGGCCTGTCTTATGCTATGCTTTTTAAACCACACACCAAACCTTAGAAAGCATGAGAAAAGTTTTAAGAAAAAATAAAAAGTGACGATCATTTATTGTTTATTAAGTATCAGGCCCTTTACCTGCATTATTTCATTTCATTCATTTCTTCAGCTCATAATCATAGAATGCTTCACTTCAAAGAATGTCACAAGATTTGACTTAAAAGGCTGAGGATAGTTGCTGAACAAATGAAAATAATAATCCTCCAAAGTTGAAAAGTATTTGAGAGTTTTTAAGATGTTTTCACATCCATTAGTTCATATAATCTTCTTAATAACCCTGTGAAGTAGGTAGAAAGGGATTATTATCCCCATTTACAAATCAGAAAACCAAGGATTAGTGTCACAAACTTACTAAATGGCAAAGTTGGCCTTCAAAGAATCCAGAAATTCTGACTTCTAGTCTAGTGTTCTACTACTTAACATCACCATCTTTGTCAGTGGGCAATGAAAGTAATATGTTGTCAGAAGAAAAGGAAAGAGGGAGCAAATGGAAAATGATGATAATAGGATTGAACACAAGAAGTTGCGGTAACAAAATATGTAACAATACTTCAACAAAAACTGATAAAGGTATCAGGATATCAATATTTAAATAAAATGCAGGATTTTAAAGAATGCTTAAGAAGTTAAGACTGACATTTATTGAGGAACTTGGAAAGCTGATTGAAAAATATTGCCATTAGTTTCATTTCTGAAATCCTAGTCCTGAAAACCAAATGCAGTACCAGGCTGACTCCTGTTATTTGACATCTTAATATTTTGGTTTTTATTTAGTTAAAAAAAATTTAGAAAATCTTTAGGTTTAATTTTAATTCAATATATCTCATGAATAATTTCTTTTGGGAAAATGCCATCAAATTCTGATTTACGGACAAAGGGGCTTTGTTTTAGCTCTAGATTTAATGAATTAATAAGAAGTAACTTGCAGTTTGGTTTCAGTTCCCATTCCTTATTATACTCATGTAATTAACCACCCTTTTCCCTTTCGTTAGCTTAGTCTGTGGCCTCCTGATAAGGAGTCTGACAGGACAGCAAAGGAGAACTGCATGGGCTCATTAGGCAGACAAGAGCACAGGATTCATGAGCTCATGAGACAAAGACACATGGAATTCTTTTCCTAGTTACTATCTAATCCCTCAGTAATTTCCCATATTTAACAGAAACACAAGAAAAATATCTTACCTAGCTCCAGGATGTCAGTAGCTTCTATTAAAGAAAAAAATGTTACAGCATAAGTCATCATGAAAAACACAGCAAAATGACAGAACAGTGAGATTCTGGGGTAAAATGAGGGCTTGACAGTTTGTATAGTTCAATTCTCTCATTTTAAAAGACACTAAGTTTATTACTAGTAGTTGTGAAAGTATACCACTCAATTCTGCCTTATTAAAAACTGGATATCCAGAGAGGCTAAACAACTGTACCTAAAGCTAATTTGGGATTGTCTGAACTCACAATCTAAATTTCCTGATTTCATGCTCAAACCAATGTATATTACTTTTGACAGATACCTCTACAAATTATATTTGTTTGTGTTTTAACTCGTGAGTTCTTGGTATATTCAGACCTCCAAGAAAAAAGGCTTTGTGGTAAGAGATGTCAAATTAAAATTTTCCATGCTAAATAGAGCTTTTTCTTACCTTGATACTGGGATGCAGACTCTGACAGATGACCATATTTATGTTTTCTAACATCATTCCAGTCTATTACTGTAGGAAGAGAGAAGACAGTCATGTGGAAAGAAGTAGAAGTGTCAGTACTTCTCCAATTTAGCAGTATATTGCGGCAGTTTCTGATAAAGTAATCTACTTTTGAGATTTTGGTCTAAAGAAATAAGCCAAAGTCTAGAAAAAGAGATTTTATCCAAAAAAACTTCAGTATTCTTTATAATAACAAAAAATTGGGGTGGAAGGTGTGCTTAGATGTTCAACACAGAAGACTGATTAAGATACTGAAATACATTTGTTATTTGACAAAGTATTTTGCAGCCGTTAAATTTTTACAAGTCTAAGTGGGAAAATGTTTGAGTTATAATGTTACAGGTAAGATAAAGGATTAAAAAATATATGCAAGGAATAACCACAATTACATAAGAAACTGAAGACAAAGAACACCCATGTTACAGGCTGCATTGTGTTCTCTCAGAATTCATACTGAAGTAATCATTTCTCAATACTTCAGAAGGTGACTTTGGAAGTAGAGTCTATGAAGAAAGAAGTGAAGTCACTCAGTCATGTCCGACTCTTTGCGACCCCATGGACTGTAGCCTACCAGGCTCCTCTGTCCATGGGATTTTCCAGGCAATAGTACTGGAGTGGATTGCCATTGCCTTCTCCAAGGGATCTTCCCAACCCAGGGATTGAACCCAGGTCTCCCGCATTGTAGACAGACGCTTTACTGTCTGAGCCACCAGGGAAGTCCCATGAAGAAATAAGTAAGTTAAAATGAGATCTAATTTTAGAGTGGACCCTAATCCAATATGACTGGTGTCCTTATAAGAAGAGGAAAATTTGGACCCAGACTGATAGAGAAAAGACTATGTGAAGGCACAGAGAGAAGACAGACATTTACAGGCCAAAGGAAAAAACACAACCCTGCTGACACCTTGATCTTGCTCTTGTAGCCTCTAGACTGAAGAAAATATCTGTTGTTTAAATCACCCAGTCTGTAGCCTTTGTTATAGAAGGTCTATCTAGTAAACTAAAACAACCCTTAAAATTATCACTAGAAAAAAGAGAAGTAAACAAATCAAATATAAACAACTGGTTATCTTTGGGTGGTGATACTGTTTTTCTCCTTTCTAATCTCAAATATTTTCAGATTTTTTTTTTTTATACAGAGTATCAGTTCAGTTCAGTTGCTCAGTCATGTCCGACTCTTTGTGAGCTCATGAACCATAGCATGCCAGGCCTCCCTGTCCATCACCAACTCCTGGAGTCCACCCAAACCCTTATCCATCGAATCAGAGATGCCATCCAACCATCTCATCTTCTGTTGTCCCTTTCTCCTCCCGCCCTCAATCTTTCCCAGCATCAGGGTTATTACTTATATAATAGAAATAATTTTCTTTGCTTGAAAATTTAGATTAATCTACTGACCCCTGTACTTTCTTACCATTATTTACCCATCTTCTTTACCACTGAATGGTACCACTTTTTTTTTTTTTTTTAAACCATTATTTACCCATCTATCCACTTCTCTTCTTATTCAGATCAGATTCTATGGTCCCTCACTAAAATCACTCCCTGGCCAAGTCTTCAACTCCTTCACACCTTTTTTTTTTTTTTTTTGGTTAAACTTGACTACTAAAGCCTCAACCCTAACTTAGCTAAAACCACTTATCTGTCTGTATCATGCCTACCCCAACAGATCACAAGTGCTAAAGAAAAACAAGTGGAACCTTACTGGTCTCACCATAAACTCATGGCTACAATCTCAATGCTAATTATCACTGTCTAGGAATCAAACCACATTTCCCTACCATGCTTCCTCTTCTCCTTTCCAAAAATATAAATTCACATATTCTTCTCTCTAATGCTGAAGAAGCTGAAGTTGAACGATTCTATGAAGACCTACAAGATTTCTTAGAACTTACACCAAAAAAAGATGTCCTTTTTATCATACGGGACTAGAATGCAAAAGTAGGAAGTCAAAAAATACCTGAAGTAACAGGCAAGTTTGGCCTTGGAGTACAAAATGAAGCAGGGCAAAGGCTAATAGAGTTTTGTTACAACAAACACCCTCTTCCACGAACACAAGAAATGACTATACATGGACATCACCAGGTGGTCAGTACCAAAATCAGACTGATTTTATTTACTCTTTTTGTAGCTGAAGATGGTGTAGCTCTATACAGTCAGCAAAAAAAAAAAAAAAAAAAAAGACCTGGAGCTGACTGTGGCTCAAATCATCAACTCCTTATTGCAAAATTCAGGCTCAAGTTGAGAAAGTAGGGAAAACCACTAGGCCATTCAATTATGACCTAAATCAAATCCTTTATGATTTATGCAAAAGTAGGAAGTCAAAAAATACCTGAAGTAACAGGCAAGTTTGGCCTTGGAGTACAAAATGAAGCAGGGCAAAGGCTAATAGAGTTTTGTTACAACAAACACCCTCTTCCACGAACACAAGAAATGACTATACATGGACATCACCAGGTGGTCAGTACCAAAATCAGACTGATTTTATTTACTCTTTTTGTAGCTGAAGATGGTGTAGCTCTATACAGTCAGAAAAAAAAAAAAAAAAAAAAAAGACCTGGAGCTGACTGTGGCTCAAATCATCAACTCCTTATTGCAAAATTCAGGCTCAAGTTGAGAAAGTAGGGAAAACCACTAGGCCATTCAATTATGACCTAAATCAAATCCTTTATGATTACACAGTAGAGGTGATGAACAGATTCAAGGGACCAGATCTGGCAGACAGACTGCCTGAAGAACTATGGATGGAGGTTTGTAACACTGTGCGGGAGGTGATGACCAAAACCATCCCCAAGAAAAAGAAATGAAAGAAGGCAAAGTGGTTGTCTGAAGAGGCCTTACAAACAGCTGAGAAAGGAGGAGAAGCAAAAGACAAAGGAGAAAGGGAAAGACAAATCCTTTAGAGTTCAGAAGGTAAAGAACACAGAGTTGCAGAGAATAGCAAGGAGAGATTAAAAAAAGAAAAAAGCTTCTCAAATGACCAATGCAAAGAAACGGAGGAAAACAACAGAATGAGAAAGACTAGCAATCTCTTTAAGAAAACTGGAGATACCAAGGGAACATTTCAGGCACAATAAAGGACAAAAACAGCAAGGACATAACAGAAGCAGAAGATGGTAAGAAAAGGTGGCAAGAATATACTGTACAAATTAAGAACTGTACAAAAAAGCTCTTAATGACCCAATGAAACACGATTATGTGGTCACTCACCTACAGCCAGACATCCTGGAGTGTGAGGTCAAGTGGGCCTCAGGGCCTCAGGAGCATTACTACAAACAATGCTAGTGGAGGTGATGGAATTCCAGCTGAACTATCTCAAATCTTAAAAGATGATGTTGTTAAAGTGTTGCACTCATTATGTCAGCAAATTTGGAAAACTCAGCAGTGACCACAGGACTGGAAAAGGTAAGTTTTCCTTTCAATCCCAAAGAAAAGCAATGCCAAAGAATGTTCAAATTACTGTATAATTGTACTCATTGCAAGATTCTGCCTAAAATCCATCAGGTAAGCTTCAGCAGTATGTGAACTGAAAACTTCCAGATGTTCAAGCTGGATTTAGAAAAGGCAGAGGAACCAGAGATCAGATTGCCAACATATGCAGGATCACAGAAAAAACAAGGGGATTCCAGAAAAACATCTGCTTCTGCTTCATCGACAATGCTAAAGACTTCGACTGTATAGATCACAACAAACTGTAATATTCTTAGAGAGATGGGAACACCAAATCACCTTACCTGCCTCCTGAGAAACCTGTATGCAGGAAAAGAAGCAACAGTTAGAACCGGACATGGAACAACGAACTGGTTCAAAATTGGGAAAGGAGTATGTCATGGCTATATATTGTCACCCTGCTTATTTAACTTATATGCAGAATACATCATGCAAAATGCCAGCCTAGATGAATCACAACCTGGAATCAACATTGCCAGGAGAAATATCAACAACCTCAGATCTGCAGATGATACCACTTTAATGGCAGAAAGTGAAGAGGAACTAAATAGCCTCTTGATGAAGGTGAAAGAGGTGACTGAAAAAGCTGGCTTAAAACTCAACATTCAAAAAACTAAGATCATAGAATCCAGTCCTATCACTTCATTGCAAACAGATGGGAAAAATATGGAAACAGTATTGGATTTTCTTGGGCTCCAAAATCACTGTGTAAGGTGACTGCAGCCACAAAACTAAAGGATGCTTACTCCTTGGAAGAATAGGTATGTCAAACCTAGATAGTGTTTTAAAAAGCAGAGACATCACTTTGCCGACAAAGGACTGTCTAGTCAAAGCTATGGCTTTTCTAGTAGTCATGTATGGATGTGAGAACTGGACCATAAAGAAGGCTGAACACCAAAGAACTGACACTTTCGAACTGTGGTGCTGGAGAAGACCCTTGAGAGTCTCTTGGACTGCAAGGAGATCAAACCAATCAATCCTAAAGGAAATCAGTCCTGAATGTTCATTGGAAGGACTGATGCTGAAGCTGAAGCTCCAATACTTTGGCCATCTGATGAGAATAGCTGACTCCCTGGAAAAGCTCTGATTTGGGAAAAACTGAGGGCAAGAGGAGAAGTGGATGACACAGGATGAGATGGTTGGATGGCATCACTGACTCAATGAACATGAGTTTGACGAAACTCAGGAAGATAGTGATGGAAAGAGAAGCCTGGTGTGCTGCAGTTCATGGGGTTCAAAGAGTCGGACAGGACTGAGTGACTGAACTGAACTGAACTGAACTAGCAAATGAACAACAAGACCAACACAATTTTTCACTTTCTTCATATTCCAAATATTCCCTCCTTAACCTTCACTCTTAGGGGATGACATTAATTCAGGGTTTACTGAGAACAACAAAAATAAGACATGAGAACCTTCTATATGCCACACATTTCAGGAAGATTCAGACTTAATCTTGCCTAGTGGTATGTCTCCAAAGCATAATATAGTAAGCAGCAGGTGTTCAGTTAATAATTGGTGATTTAATGAATCTACTTATTCATCATTCTTTCTGACTTTTCTCCTACTTCTGTGGATGAAGCGTCTCTGATTTTAGGCAACAGCCCACCCTACGTTTTTGCTCCAGATCCCATTTCCTCTCATCTTCTTAAGAACTTTGCAAGTATTTCCTCTATAACAGATCATTTACATCAGTATTGTTATTACTTTGTTGTTACCTATCGAAACAAACACACAAAAAACCCCAATAAATATGCTCTCCCCAACCCTCTCTTAATTCCACACATACTCTTACTGCTCTTTCAATTTTTCTACTCTCTTTCATGGGAAAACTTACTTTAAGAGTTGTCTTAAAGGCAATGAATTATTGCCTCCTCTCTTCCTCATATTATGTCCTCATTTTAATAGGTTTTTTTTTTTTCTCACCACTCCACTGTGATTACTTCCAAATTCATATTTCCAGCACTGGCCTCTACTTGGAATTCTGTACTTACATATACAACTACTTTCAGGCCATCTCTACATGGTTCTCAATCAGATATTTCAAACTTAGCTAAAACAGAACATCGTCTGTCAAGCTGTTCTTCTTTTTGTCCTCCACAACCAGTAGATGGCATCTCCATCACCTAGTTCTTCAAGCCAAAATTCTTCAAATTATCCTTGATTCCTATATTTCCTCTACATTCACATTCAATCCATCAGTAGGTTCTGTTGGGCCATATCCCAATCCATCCACCACTCAATCTCATGATTCACAGTCTAGTTTGAGTCACTATTACCTTTTATTTGGACCATTACAAAGTCTGCTAACTTACCCTGCTTCTACTTTTGCCCTACTCCAACTTATTCTCCACAGCAGAGTGAGAAGAAGCATACTGTATCTGAGAAAGCAGATCTATAAGCAAGAGGAAACCACTGGGAAAGAAGTGGAGGTGAGGGATGGAGGAGATTAGAACATGCTGGTGGCCCATGGAGCCTTGGCTCTGGAGGCTCATTATACTCTTGTTCTTCATGTGGCTTGGTTGTTCAACCTGCTCAGTAATTAAAAGAATTCCAACTGTTTCAAATGTAGAGGCAGAAGAAAAGGCTTCTGAGAAAACACCATGATTTTAGTGTCAGGTGGAAGAGCAAGCTTGACTTAATCTCAGACAAAACTAAAATTTTGTTTAGAATCTAAACTCTGAAATTTGCCAGATATTTTTCTACTAAATTTCACTAATACTATTAAAATGTGATTATAACAAAAGGAAAGAAGGCACTACCTTCCAGAAATGACTATAAATCTTAATGACATTTAAGAAACACAAAGTCTAGCACAGTGCCTAACAGAGAACAAATTCATTAAATAATAAGTTTTCATTTCTTTCTTTCCTAGTAATAATCTCTAGTCTGGCTAAATTGTCATAAAAATATTTCTAGGTATTTAAAAAGCAAAACTTCCAACCTCTACTCACAATCTTGAAAATTGATGCTAACGACAAAAAGACAGCAAAAGAGACACAGATGTATAGAACGGACTTTTGGACTCTGAAGGAGGGTGGGGAGAATGGCACTGAAACATGTATACTATCATGTAAGAAACGAATCGCCAGTCTGTGTTTGATACAGGATACAGGATGCTTGGGCTGGTGCACAGGGATGATCCAGAGAGTTGATATGGGGTGGAGGGGGGCCGTTCAGGATTGGGAACTCATGTGCACCCGAGATGGATTCATGTCAATGTATGGCAAAACCAATACAGTAATGCAAAGTAAAATAAAAATAAAAATTTAATAAAAAAAAGAAAAGGATAACGAGTGACATACTTAGAAATGGGGAATTTCTTAAACTCAGTCCTTGCCAAATCTCTTAACCACCTTTACCTCCAGGATGAGATGGCTGGATGGCATCACGGACTCAATGGACGTGAGTCTGAGTGAACTCCGGGAGTTGGTGATGGACAGGGAGGCCTGGCGTACTGCGATTCATGGGGTCGCAAAGAGTCGGACACGACTGAGCGACTGAACTGAACTGAACTGAACCTCCAGGATAGGGTAAAAATATACTTACCACTAGGCTGCATAGTCAATAGACTACAAACTGGTCAGGGAGTTAAAAGGTTTGGGATTTACCCCTGGATCCACCAATACTTTGCTCTGACCTCTGACAAGTCAGTTTCTCTGTATGTTAATTTTTCCATCTATAAAATGGGGATGGGAGGAAGGGGGACACTTATTACCCTGTAAAGGATTGAGACTCCACTAGTATTAACACACTGGACTACATTACAAAAAAAGTAGGACATTTACATATAATATTTTTGCTTATTTGAATATCTCAGGGTTGGAGAGTACCTTATGGTAAGTACCACAGGTTAAATTTAACTAAGCCTCAGTCTTCACAGAATAAAAAATACAATATTCGCCAAATTTGGTCCCATGCAAACATCAAATTTCCAACTAATCAGGGTAAACAAGAAAATAAAAAGATACTAAAACTGCATTAAGATAGTGTTATAAACTAAATTATGCTTCCCACCCCAAGTGATATGTTGAAGTCCTAATCCCTCAGTGTGACTTTATTTGCAGATAGGACTTTTACGAGCTTGTTGTTCAGTATTTCAGTTGTGTCTGACTCTGCGACCCCATAGACTGAAGCATGCTAGGCTCCCTGTCCTTCACTATCTCTTGAAGTTTGTTCAAACTCATGTCCATTGAGTCGGTGATGCCATCCAATCATCTCATCCTCTGTCATCCTCTTCTCCTCCTGCCTTCAATCTTCTCCAGCATCAGGGTCTTTCCCAATGAGTCAGTTCTTCTCATCAGGTGCCTGAAGTATTGGAGCTTCAGCTTCAGCATCAGCCCTTCCAATGAATATTTAGGACTGATTTTCTTTAGGATTGACTGGTTTGATCTCCTTGCAGTCCAAGGGACCCTCAAGAGTCTTCAGCACCACAGTTCAAAAGCATCAATTCTTCAGCGCTCAGCCTTCTTTATGGTCCAACTCTCACATCCATACATGACCACAGGAAAAACCATAGCTTTGACTAGACGGACCTTTGATAGCAAAGCAGTGTCTCTGCTTTTTAATACACTGTCTAGGTTTGTCACAGATTTTCTTCCAAGGAGCAAGTATCTTTTAGTTTCATGGATGCAGTCATCGGCCACAGTGATTTTGGAATCCAAGAAAATAAAGCCTGTCGCTGTATCCACTGTTTCTCCATGTATTTACCATGAAGTGATGGCACCAAATGCCATGATATTAGTTTTTAGAATGTTGAGTTTTAAGCCAGTCTTTTCACTCTCCTCTTTCACCTTCATTAAGTGGCTCCTTAGTTCCTCTTCACTTTCTACCATTAGGGTGGTATCATCTGCACATCTGAGGTCATTGACATTTCTCCCAGCAATCTTGATTCCAGATTGTCCTTCATCCAGCCCCTAATTTTGCCTGATGTACTCTGCATATAAGTTAAATAAGCACAGTGACAATATACAGCCCTTGAGGTACTCCTTTCGCAACTTTGAACCAGTTTGTTGTTCCACGTCCAGTTCTAACTTTTCTTCTTCTTGACCTGCAGACAGGTTTCTCAGGAGGCAGGCAAGGTGGTCTGGTATTCCCATCTCTTTAAGAATTTTCCATAGTTTGTTGTGATCCATACAGTCAAAGGCTTTAGTGCAGTCAATGAAGCAGAATTTTCTGGAATTCTTTTGCTTTTTTCTATGATCCAATGGATGTTGGCAATGTGATCTCTGGTTCCTCTGCCTTTTCTAAATCCAGTTTGAACATCTGGAAGTACTTGGTTCACATAGTGTTGAAGCCTAGCTTGAAGGATTTTGAGCATTATCTTGCTAGCATGTGAAATGAGCATAACTGTGTGGTAGTCTGAACATTCTCTGGTATTGCCTTTCTTTGGGATTGGAATGAAAACTGACATTTTCTAGTCCCGTGGCCACTGCCGAGTTTTCCAAATTTACTGGCACACTGAGTGCAGCTCTTTAACAGCATCATCTTTTAAGATTTGAAATAGCTCAGCTGGAATTCCATCACCTTCACTAGCTTTATTTGTTGTGATGCTTCCTAAGGTCCACTTGACTTCACACTCTAGAATGTCTGGTTCTAGGTGAGTGATCACACCATCATGGTTATCTGTGTCATTAAGATCTTTTTTGTACAGTTCTTCTGTGTATTCTTGCCACTTCATCTTAATATCTTCTGTTTTTGTTAGGTCCATACTTCTTCTGTCCTTTACTGTGCCCATCTTTGAATGAAATGTTCCTTTGGTATCTTTAATTTTCTCAAAGAAATCTCTAGTCTTTGCCATCCTACTGTTTCCTCTCTTTCTATGCATTGCTCATTTAAGAAGGGTGTTTGCTATGACCAGTTCATTCTCTTGGCAAATACTCTGTCAGCCTTTGTGCTGCTTCATTTTGTACTCCAAGGCCAAACTTGCCTGTTACTCCTCAACTTCTTACTTTTGCATTCCAGTTCCCTATGATGAAGGGATATCTTTTTTTGGTATTAGTTCTAGAAGGTCTTGTAGTTCTTCTTGGATCGTTCAACTTCATCTTCTTTGGCATTACTGGTTGGGGCATCGACTTGGATTACTGTGATGCTGAATGGTCTGCCTTGGAAACAACCAAGGTCATTCTGTCGTTTTTGAGACTGCACCCTAGTACTGCATTTCAGAGTCTTTTGCTGACTATGAGGGCTACCCATTTCTTCAAAGGGATTCTTGCCCATAGTGGTAGATATACTAGTCATCTGAATTAAATTTGCCCATTCCCATCCATTTTAGTTCACTGATTCCTAAAATGCTGATGTTCACACTTGGCCATCTCCTGTTTCACCACTTCCAATTTACTTTGATTCATGGACCTAACATTCCAGGTTCCTATGCAATATTGTTTTTTACAGCATTGGACTTTACTTTCACCACCAGACACACCCACAACTGGTATCATTTCCTCTTTGGTTCAGCCTCTTCATTCCTTCTAGAGCTGTTTCTCTTCAATAGAATACTGGACACCTACCGACCTGAGGGGTCCCATCTTTCAGTGTCATATCTTTATGCCTTTTCATACTGTCTATGGGGTCTCAAGGTAAGAATGTTGAGTGGTTTGCCATTTCCTTCTCCAGTGAACCACATTTTGTCAGCGTTCTCCATCATGATCCAACAGCCTTGTGTAACTCAGTGAAACTCTAAACCATGCCGGGTAGGGCCATGCCTACACGGCATGGTTTAGAGTTTCACTGAGTTACACAAGGCTGTGATCCATGTGATCATTTTAGTTAGTTTTCTGTGATTGTGTTTCCCACTCTGTCTGCTCTCTGATGGATGAGGATAAGAGACTGGTGCAAACTTCCAGATGGGAGGGACTGGTGGTGGGGAAAACTGGGTCTTGCTTTGATGGGCAGGCCATGCTCAGTAAATCTTAATCCAATTTTCTGCTGATGGGTGGGGTTGTGCTCTCTCTACAGTTTGGCCAAAGGCAGCCCAGTCCTAGAGTCTGCAGTCTCTATGGTAGGGTATAGACTTTATGGTAGGAGTAGTGGTGACCTCCTTTAGTCCATGGGGTCACTAAGTCGGACCTGACTGAGCGACTTCACTTTCACCTTTCACTTTCATGCATTGGAGAAGGAAATGGCAACCCACTCCAGTGTTCTTGTCTGGAGAATCCCAGGGACAGGGGAGCCTGGTGGGCTGCCATCTATGGGGTCGCACAGAGTTGGACACACTGAAGTGACTTAGCAAAACAGTGGTGACCTCCTACAAGAGGATTTACACCAGCACACTACACTTCCCGAGACTGCTGCTCTCAGTCCCCCTGACCCCGTGACAGGCCAATGTCCACACACGTCTCCACCAAAGACTTCCTAATGAAAAAGAAGAGATACCAGAAACTGATTGGTCTCTCTCTCTCTCAATCCAACTCCACCCTCCACCAACACACACAAGGAAAAAGGCCAGGTGAGCACACAACCAGAAGGTGTTCTTTCTATAAGCTGAGGGAAGCCTCACCGTAAACCAACCCTGCTAGAATCTTGATCTTGGACATCTAGACTCAGGAACTGTGAGAAATAAGTGTCTGTTGTTTAAACTACCCCACTTGTGGTATTTTGTTACAGCAATCTAAACACACGAATAGACATGGTCATAGAACAAATGAGGCTATAGAAGTTCTTTGAGAGTATCTCGTATAACACTACTTAATTTTCAAGTTGTCTTAAAGAATCTTCATCCTTCCTTTCACTACAGTTGGATTGATGGAAAAATAGAGCATAACAAAATAAAAATAACAACCAAAAAAACAAACTGGAAGTTAAAATTTTATCCTCTTTTGAATCTCAAGACTATTTTCTCTTAACAATTTTAGGCAAGTTGAGTCTGCTTTTGTAAAAATATCAGTAAAATTGGGATGATCATTCTAGTGCTACTTGCTTCACTAGGCTGTGAAGAGCAAATAAAAACTAGGCTTTAAACGTGCATAATAAAGATAATAGGGATTATTAAAGGAAAACTTGCTGTTTTCTACCTTTCTTAGGGGGAAAACTCAGATCCTGACTAACATAATGTATGCACTTACAAAAAGGACATAGGACATTAGAACCTCCTGCTACTAGTTAACCCCTATGGATTCTCATATTCACAACTGAATTATCTGCTAAAGTTACTTTTTTTAACTGGAGTATAATAGCTATACAATGTTGCACCGGTTTCTGCTGTACAATGAAGTAAATCAGCTATTGTTCAGTCGCCAGTCATATCAGACTCTTTGTGACCCCACGAATTGTGGCACACCAGGCCTCTCTGGAACAAAATCAGCTATATGTATACATGTATCTCCTCTCTTGGACTTCCCTCCCACTTCCCCCATCTCACTCATCTGGATCATCACAGAGCACTGAGTTGAGCTTCCTATGTTACACAACAGGGTCCCACTAGCGATGTATTTTTACACGTGTTCATGCCATCCCACCCCCACCCCCCGCTCCTGTGTCCACACGTCCTTGCTCTACATCTGGCTCTATTCCTGTCCTGCAAATAGTTTCATCTGTACCATTTGTCTAGATTCTACATATATGCATTAATATATGGTATCAGTTTTTCTCTTTCTGACTTACTTCACTCTGTATGACAACTTTGTCCTTTCTCCCTTTGGCTTCCCCTTACTGTGCACTGAGATCTTTAAAGATTATGGTAATGCATTCTTCTCAGGAGAAGTAAAAGTGCCTGTATTTATTTCAAAAGACATTTAACGACACTAGGGCTGGGGAAAGAAGAGTAACTTGAATCCTTAAAATGGATGTATGGAGCCCTGAAATACTTAAGAGGGCAATCTGTGAACATCCTAGAAAATACACCCTCTTTGATTTCTAAGCAAAGAGCACAACAGCACATTCTAGTAGTATCCAAAGGAATGCTGTCCAATAGGACTTTCTGTGATAATGGAAATGTTCTATATCAGTGTCATCCAATGGATAACCACTGGCCACACAGGGCTATTTAGCATTTGAAATGTGGCTGGTATGACTAAAGAGTTGCATTTTTAATTATATTTAATTCCTCTTAAATTTAAATAGACATATGCAGCCAGTGGCTACTATACTGAGTAGTGTAAATCTACAGAATGTAAAGACTCCGGCATTTCAGGAAACCCTTGAGGGGAAGATAACACATAATAGAAAAATCTTCAAAGCTATGGAAGCATCTTTTCAAAATGTGATAAAATAATCATAATGGTTCATCCCCTGAAGCAAGGAAAAGTTGAAAACATTCTTACATATTGAGAAGAAATTCAGTTATAAATTATTACTATATATTTACAATAGCAGTACTGTAATAATTATTAATATTGTATAGCTCAAAAATAATATTTTTAAGTGTTTACTCTGCACCAGATATTGTGCTAAGTATTTCAATAACATCATCTTGTGGTATTCTCTCTGGTATATTACTTAGTCTGATATCATTACCCCTTTATATTAATGAGGAAATAATATTCAGAGAGGTTGAATACATTTCTAAAAAGTTACAGTCAGTAGAAAGGTCAGGATCTGAACATAAACTATGTTCTTAACTACACTGCCTTCGACTCAAAAAACAAAAACAAAAAAGGTAACAAAAAAATAAATTTTACAAATGTTTCTGACATAAAGTAGCCCAGCTTGAACACTCTTTCCATTTTACTATAGTAAAAATTGAAGCACTGGTGCTTACTACCTTGATCCGGATGCTAAATAATCTGAGACACAGTCTGGGATTTAACGATGTAAAACTAGATTAAATGGAGGATGTTCACAGGTACCATGTTTCAAATACGCACAGAGCTTGGAAAATACAAAGCAAGTAATGCAGGTTTATATGCACATAAGACAGCAGGGATAGGCAGGAAGGAAAGAAAGGAGCAGGAAAGGAGAGATGCTCCCTTCAGAAATGGAAAATAGAAAAATCAAATGTACTTCTGAAAATACATTAAGACAACACAGAACTCCTTTAGCAGTGAAAGCAACCGTGGTTTTAATAAACCAGAAACCTATGCTGATGAGCAGAGATCAAAACAGAAAAGCTGGAAGCAGAACACCTGTCCCACTGTGGTCATGGAGCACAAGCTACAGGGGAGGTGGGAGATAGAAATGGAACTGGTCTGGAGTGTGCCATTGATCAGCCACTCCCTCTAATTAGCAAGTACTCCTAGGGCCTCTCAGTTGATTCTCTGCCTCCAGCTCTCCTTCATTTACCTCTATTTCATTCGGAGATAAGTGTGAAGAGACAGTATTATTCCTCTGGGATATCTGTCAGAAAGGGGGGAGGGGAAGCAAGCTAGGCAATCCCTTCCTCCAAGAGCCATAAATTCTGTCTTGTACATGTAGCAGATGTGAACAAAGAAGATGAAACAGATCTCTTCTTGGCAATCATCCCCACCCCCACTCCATCTTTTGCAATTATATATCTGCACGTGCAGACAGAATCCCAGAGAACATCAATATTTCCTTTAACAAGCAAAGCAGCTAGCAATGAATGGCTAATGAAAATGCAGAAAAGCCATAACTCCTTTTGTCTTATAGGCAGTCCTAGTAGACTTCAACTATATATAATGTTTACCCTTTCCAGAGCCTTATGGATGTGTGAGCCAGGGCACAGAAGAGCTAACGCTTTTTAAAATGCTTCCGACTCATGTTTCTTGAACACTGAAAAAGTTTAGTGATATCAACGGTGCCACATCATACTTTCTGGCAGACATAAACGGACCTGATATTATGAAATAAGTAAGGTACAACCATCATCATCATTCTAGTGTGTATTAGGAATGAAGCAGACGACTGTACTGGATGGTCTACTCTACTAGTCAGAATACTCAAGAGGACTCTGACTGAGTTTTATCTTCAAATCTAGGTCCTAGACTCTGAATGAGATAGAGGCACATAACTTCATTTAAAGGAAAACAAGGATAGTAACGGTTTAAAAAACTGAGGAGATTTACCAAGAGAAGAGAAGACTCAGGAGGAGCGGGAAAGCTTTTTGCAAATCTCTGGAGTGTTCTCATGAAGATAAGAGATTTGCTTTGCTTGTTTAATAGCTGTGGGTGGAAGCTACGGGCAGATAGACTTCAGCTCACCACTAGGAAACACTTTCTGAAAGTTGGAGGTATACAACAGTAGGATGCGCTCTCTGGGAAGTTCAGTTCAGTTGCTCAATCATGTCCAACTATTCGCAACCCTATGATCTGCAGCACGCCAGGCCTCCCTGTCCATCACCAACTCCCAGAGTCCACTCAAACCCATGTCCATCGAGTTGGTGATGCCATCCAGCCATCTCATCCTTCATCAAATCTCTGCCACATGACCCTGTCATGGGTGGGATTCCTCACGCTGGCTTCCGGCAGCTGATCTCTGTGCCCTGTTTTCCCAGAGGGTCTCTTTGATGTCTTCCATTGATTCACTGGATCTAAATCAGTCTTCATGTTGCAAAGTGTCTGCCACAAACCAGAGGCTGGAAGATAAACAAAATTTTAAATTTAATCAAGATTCTGGATTCAGGGCCCATTCAAAAGAAGAAGAAGAAGAAAAAAAAAGTATTTCATTGATCTCCAGGTTCTTGATGGAGTTGTCAGAAATGAGAAAACATAGTTTGCCAAGTGCCACACATTTCATTCAGAGCCCAGGACTCTGTAAAGTGCCTCTGTTTGTAAACCTCCAGTCAAAAACTGTAGACCCTTTAATTTTGCCTTTTCTTATTTTGATTATTAAAGAAAGATTTCAAGTGCTTAAGATGTATTTCCCCTATGTAGCAGTAAAATTTGAACTATTAATGACAATAGACTGACTGGTTGTTTTTACCGTGTTTTTGTTGTTCAGTAGCCAAGTCATGTGTGACTCTTGCAGCATGCCAGTCTTCTCAGCCCATCACTATTTCCCTGAGTTTGCTCAAACTCATGACCACTGAGCCACTGATGCCATCCATCCATCTCATCTCTGTCACCCCCTTATGCTCTTGCCCTCAATCACTCCCAACCTCAGGGTCTTTTCCAATGAGTCAGTTCTTTGCATCAAGTGGCCAAAATATTAGAGCTTCATCTTCCCCATCAGTCCTTCCAGTGAATATTCCTTTAGGATTGATTTCCTTTAGAACTGACTGGTTTGATCTCCAAGGGACTCTCAAGAGTATTTTCTAGTACCACAGTTCAAAAGTGTCAGTTCTTTGGCACTCAATCTACTTTATGATACAACTCTCATATCCATACATGACTAATGGAAAAACTATAGCTTTGATTATACAGACCTTTGCTGGCAAAGTAATGTCTCTGTTTTTAATATACTGTTTAGGTTTGTAATAGGTAATATCCCAAAGATCAAGTGGCTTTTAATTTCATACCTGCAGTTACCATCATCATTGATTTTGGAGCCAAAGAAAATTAAATATGACACTGTTTATATGTTTTCCTCATTTATTTGCCATGAAGTGACTGGATATCATGATATTACCTTTTTTTAAATATAAATTTATTTATTTTAATTATAGGTTAATTACTTTACAATATTGTATTGATTTTGCCATACATCGACATGAATCCACCACAGGTATACACGTGTTCCCTATCCTGAATCCCTCTCCCTCCTCCCTCCCTGTACCATCCCTCTGGGTTGTCTCAGTGCACCAGGCCCAAGCTTCCAGTATTACATATTGAACCTGGACTGGCGATTCATTTCATATATGATATTATATATGTTTCAATGCCATTCTCCCAAATCATCCCACCCTCTCCCACAGAGTCCAAAAGACTGTTCTATACATCTGTGTCTCTTTTGCTGTCTCTCATACAGAGTTATCATTACCATCTGTCTAAATTCCATATATATGCATTAGATAGTAACTTTTTGAATATTATGTTTTAAGCCAGGTTTTTCACTATCCTCATTTGTTTTCATCAAGAAGCTCTTCAGTTCCTCTTCACTTTCTGCCATTAAAGTGGTATCATCTGCTTGTCTGAGGTTGTTGATATTTCTCTCAGCAATCTTGACTTCAGCTTGTGCTTCATCTAGCTCAGCACCTTGCATGATGTTTTCTGAATAAAAGTTAAACAAACAGGATGACAATATTCACCCTTGACACACTCCTTTCTCAATTTGGAACCAGTCTATTGTTCCATGTCTTTTTCTAACTATTTTGCCATACATCGACATGAATCCACCACAGGTATACACGTGTTCCCTATCCTGAATCCCTCTCCCTCCTCCCTCCCTGTACCATCCCTCTGGGTTGTCTCAGTGCACCAGGCCCAAGCTTCCAGTATTACATATTGAACCTGGACTGGCGATTCATTTCATATATGATATTATATATGTTTCAATGCCATTCTCCCAAATCATCCCACCCTCTCCCACAGAGTCCAAAAGACTGTTCTATACATCTGTGTCTCTTTTGCTGTCTCTCATACAGAGTTATCATTACCATCTGTCTAAATTCCATATATATGCATTAGATAGTAACTTTTTGAATATTATGTTTTAAGCCAGGTTTTTCACTATCCTCATTTGTTTTCATCAAGAAGCTCTTCAGTTCCTCTTCACTTTCTGCCATTAAAGTGGTATCATCTGCTTGTCTGAGGTTGTTGATATTTCTCTCAGCAATCTTGACTTCAGCTTGTGCTTCATCTAGCTCAGCACCTTGCATGATGTTTTCTGAATAAAAGTTAAACAAACAGGATGACAATATTCACCCTTGACACACTCCTTTCTCAATTTGGAACCAGTCTATTGTTCCATGTCTTTTTCTAACTCTTGCTTCCTGACCTACATACAAGTTTTGCAGGAGGTAGGTAAGTTGGTCTGGCATTCCCATCTCTTTAAGAATTTTCCAGTTTGTTGTGATCAACACAGTTAAAGGCTTTTGCATAGTCAATGAAGCAAAAGTAGATATTTGTCAGAAATTCTCTATTTTTTCTGTGATCCATCAGATATTGGCAATTTGCTCTCTGATTCTTCTGCCTTTTCTAAATCCATCTTTCACATCTGGAAATTCTTGGCTCACATACTACTAAAGCATAGCTTGAAGAATGTTGAGCATAATGTTGTTAGCATGTGAAATCAGTACAGTTGTACAGTAATTCAAGCATTCTTTGGCATTGCCCTTCTTTGGTATTGGAATTAAAACTTCCTTTTCCAGTCCTGTGGCCACTGGTGAGTTTTCCAAATTTACTGGCATAATGAGTGCATCATTTTAACAGCATCATCTTAATATTTGAAATAGTTCAGCTAGAATTCTATCACCCTCACTAGATTTGTTCATAGTAATGCTTCCTAAAGCCTGCTTCACTTCAGTCTCCAGGATGTCTGGCTCTAGGTGAGTGACCATATCTTCAGGATAACTGGGTCATTAAGAGCTTTTCTGTACAGTTCTTCTGTGTATTCTTGCCACCTTTTCTTAATCTCCTCTACTTCTGTTAGGTCCTTTCCATTTTTGTCCTTTAATGTGCCTACCCTTGTATGAAATCTTCCCTTGGTATCTCCAAATTTCTTAAAGAGATCTCTAATTTTTCCCATTCTATTGTTTTCCTTTATTTCTTTGCATTGGTCACTTAAGAATGCTTTCTTGATGTATGGCAAAACCAATACAATATTGTAAAGTAATTAACCACCAATTAAAATAAAAAAATTTATATATATATATATATTTTTTAAAAAGAAGTCTTTCTTATCTCTCCTTGCTATTCTCTGGAACTCTTTATTCAGTTGAGTATATCTTTCCTTTTCTCTTTGCCTTTCACTTTTCTTCTTTTCTCAAACATTTGTAAGGCCTCCCTAGACAACCACTTTGTTTCTTACAAACTTTTTTGGGGACAGTTTTGGCCATCATCTCATGTGCATCACTTCCTGTCAGCTCCAAGATGGCCAATGGCAGCAGCAAGTCCAGGGTGGTCTCTGCTCCTAGGCATCATCCAACATCAGCTCCAACCTCCCCTGGACTCCTTTTACAGCCCCTCCAGCAGGGCCTTTGTCTAAACTCCTGGCCACATATTGATGGACACTGGACTGCCAGTGAAATTTTGAACATTGAACAAGGACCAGCATGGGACAACCAGGGCACCAGGCACATCATCCAGCCACGTTGAGTGGCTGAAGGGCATGTCCCTGCTAGTTAGGTTCTGACCAAATGTGGCCCACTGGAGAAGAGAATGGCAAATCATTTCAGTATTCTTGAATTAAGCACCCTATGAACAGTATGTAAATGTTCTTTTTTGATTGTTATAATCTAGTAACAGTAAAAACTAACTAAAATCTGGCTTCAGTGATATGAGATACTTTAAAAAATTATTTGCTACATTTATCTTCAGAAGTGATAATACAATTATGTAATTGGTTGACATAAGCAGACCTTAATGTTTTGTGTACATGTCACCTCTTACTTGCTGAGGGTGAAATCTGGACAGCCACAGTAGAGAGGCTGGGGCAGCCAGGAAAGCTAACTACAGTCAGTGGCTAGTTATATGAATATTTCAACATGTTTTACACTAGTCATGCTGACCTATTAACAGTACTAAATTTAATTATTTTATATTCAGAATTTAAGCATATCAAAGTATTCATTAAATATAAATGCAAGTAGCTTAGAACCAAATTCTTCTTAAAGATATATGAAACGAATTGCCAGTCTAGGTTTGATGCATGATACTGGATGCTTGGGGCTGTGCATCCAGAGGGATGGTATGGGGAGAGAGGAGGGAGGGGGGTTCAGGATGGGGAACACGTGTATACCTGTGGCGGATTCATGTTGATGTATGGCAAAACCAACACAATATTGTAAAGTAATTAAAGTAAATAAATTTATATTAAGAAAAAGATATTTCTATGAATACTATTTGTAAGATGCATTGAAATCAGTGACATGTCAGTGAGTAGAAATTACACCCATCTTTTAATGGATAAACTGTTTGAGAACACTTCTAATAAAAGAGTGCTGCTTGCAAGTTGAGTTGAAAATATTGTTATAAATAACTGTTGCCGCTGCTGCTAAGTCACTTCAGTCGTGTCCAACTCTGTGCAACCCCATAGATGGCAGCCCACCAGGCTTCCTCGTCCCTGAGATTCTCCAAGCAAGAACACTGGAGTGGGTTGCCATTTCCTTCTCTAATGCATGAAAGTAAAAAGTGAAAGTGAAGTCACTCAGTCATGTCCCACTCTTAGCGACCCCATGAACTGCAGCCTACTAGGCTCCTCTGTCCATGGGATTTTCCAGGCAAGAGTAGTGGAGTTGGGTGCCATTGCCTTCTCCATATAAATAACTAGTGATATATAAAACTATGTTATAGCTAATTATAACAGTAAATGAAACTATAAACAAGGTGAAAAGACAGCCTTCTGAATGGGAGAAAATAATAACAAATGAAACAACTGACAAACAACTAATCTCAAAAATATACAAGCAGCTTATGCAGCTCAACTCCAGAAAAATAAATGACCCAATCAAAAAATGGGCCAAAGAACTAAATAGACACTTCTCCAAAGAAGACATACAAATGGCTAACAAACACATGAAAAGATGCTCAACATCACTCATTATCAGAGAAATGCAAATCAAAACCACAATGAGGTACCATTTCACACCAGTCAGAATGGCTGCNTGTTCAAACTAATGAACAATTGCACTCATTTCACATGCTACCAAATTAATGCTCACAATTCTCCAAGCTAGATTCAATGGTACATGAGCCATGAACTTCAAGCTAGGTTTAGAAAAGTCAGAGTAACCAGAGATCAAATTGCCAGCATCCATCGGATCATAGAAAAAGCAAGAGAATACCAGGGAAAAAAAAAACAAAAAACAAAAAACTTCTATGTCTTCTTCATTGAATAAGTTAAAAGCTTTGAATTTGTAGATCACAAAAATCTGTGGAAAATACTTCAAGAGATGGGAACAGCAGACCAGCTTACCTGCCTCCTGAGAAATCTGTATTCAGGTCAAGAAGCAACAGTTAGAACTGGACATGGAACAACAGATTAGCATATTTATCTTATATCCAGAGTACACCATGTGAAAGGCCAGGCTGGATGAAGTACAAGCTGGAATCAGGATTGCTGGGAGAAATATCAATAACCTCAGATATTCAGAAGAAACTACCCTTATGGCAGAAGGGAAAGAGAAACTTAGCCTCTTGATGAAAGTGAAAGAGGAGAATGGAAAAGCTTACTTAAAACTCAAGATTTAAAAACTAATATCATGGAATCCAGTGCAATTACTTCTTAACAAATAGATGTGAAAACAATGTAAACAGTGACAGGCTTTATTTTCTTGGGCTCCAAAATTACTGCAGATTGTGGCTGCAGCCATGAAATTAAAAGATGCCTGCTCCTTGGAAGAAAAGCTATGAGCAACCTAGACAGCATATTAAAAAGCAGAGACATTACTTAGCCAACAAAGGTCCACCTAGTCAAAGCTATGGCTTTTTCCAGTACTCATGTATGGATGTGAGAGTAGAACTATAAAGAAAGCTGAATGCCAAAGAATTGATGACAAATAGATGTGAAAACAATGTAAACAGTGACAGGCTTTATTTTCTTGGGCTCCAAAATTACTGCAGATTGTGGCTGCAGCCATGAAATTAAAAGATGCCTGCTCCTTGGAAGAAAAGCTATGAGCAACCTAGACAGCATATTAAAAAGCAGAGACATTACTTAGCCAACAAAGGTCCACCTAGTCAAAGCTATGGCTTTTTCCAGTACTCATGTATGGATGTGAGAGTAGAACTATAAAGAAAGCTGAATGCCAAAGAATTGATGCTTTTGAAATGTGGTGTTGGACATGACTCTTGAGAGTCCTTTGGACTACAAGGATATCCAACCAGTCCATCCTAAAGGATGTCCTGGGTGTTCATTGGAAGGACTAATGTTGAAGCTGAAACTCCAATACTTTGGCCACCTGATGCAGAGAGCTGACTCATTTGAAAAGATCCTGACACTGAGAAAGATTGAAGTCAGGAGGAGAAGGTTGTGACAGAAGATGAGATGGTTTGATGGCATCACCGACTCGAAGAACATGAGTTTGAACAAGATCTGGCAGTTGGTAATGGACGCAGAATCCTAGTGTGCATGGGGTCGCAAAGAGTTGGACACAACTGAGCGACTGAACTGTATTGAACATAATTAATAAAATTTTGTTTGTTTTAACTATAGCACAACCTGTTAGGTGAGCAATGCTTCAAAGAATTAGCTATTTACTTCATGATATGAGCAAAGGATTGAATAATTTGTTTAAATCATGTCTGTGTGAATTTCATTAATTCTCAAAATATTTTATCATGTTAGTTTCAGTCAACACAAAGAGCTTTGAAATGATTAGTGCCTATACATTAGAATAGGCTCTGACTCATTTAGAAGCTGTATTACAGATGATAACACCTTTTATATGATATCCTCCACTTTTAATCTTTCCTCATATATCTGCTTGCACATATATATATACTGCTTACCTTTACCTTGAACATGTTCTTACTTTTCCAAAGTTCTCACATAGTTGCCTAATTAAACACATGCCTCATTTCATATGCTTTTCTAGACTTAGTCATTTTTTTTATGACTTAACAAATAATAAGGAAGGAATATACATTGATCGGAATATTGTTTTGTTTGTCCTTTGTCAAGGGTATTTTGAATCTCCCCTTCAAATATTCCTTCTAATGACATAGTACTTGTTTTCACGAATTTTCCAGTGAACTATGAAACACTTTCTTGTCAGGGCCCAGTCTTGTAAGAAACTCCCTCATTTAATCCAGAGCTGATATTGAAGTGTTGCTCCCATTCTTTTTACTCAAAAGGTATGAAAAGATGAGGAGAGACAAGATGCAAATGAGTAACATTATTGCCCTTATTATTTTTATCATCAAATATTTATTAATACTTGTCCTTTACCCAAAGCAATAAGGACTATTGTAGTGATTTTAAAAGCCTCTTACCAATGTTGGAATACTAATAGGCAGAAAAATAAAGCATCAGCAAATGTTTCTTGGAGAGCAGTTGAAAATATACATGTACTATATGATATCCCCATAAAATCTTTCCAAATGATAAGAATATTAGCAAAACAGTTATTAAATGCTTAATCCATGCTTATTTAACCCAGTATGAGGTATATTACATTGTTATCAACTGCTAATCCAACATTTAGTTATGTAGGGTACCTCTTGAGATCAGTATATAATCTAATTACACTTGTTTTATGGTATTTGAAATGTAAATTGAAACTTTTTCATATTTTATCTTTGTATTATCTAGCATTTCCATTTAAATATTGTAAAAATAACTTCATTCTCATATTTGATATTCATATGTCCAACTGTTTCACTATTTTTGCAAATCTGTCATATTTACAGTTATTTCTCTGATAATTTCAATTTCTGTATCATGTTTAGGTTTCATTCCATTGATGACAGTTTTTCTTTTTTTTGTTAAATGCTTCATAATTTTTTGTTGATATACTTTGAAAGAACAATATTGTATATTTCCCTGGATTATTCCTTAAAGAATGGCATTTGCCTGATGACCAAAATGGAAACATTGTATATATCAGTTGAATTATTTTAAGTATTGTCAATAATAAAATAGCTTGTTATAAAATTCTCATCTTGATTTAAAGAAGCTTTTATTGAACTATTTTACTTTGTAATTTTAAATGGTTACAAGTGGCAATTTTAATTTTCACTTATTGACTCCTAAATTGATTAATTGTGTGATTATTATGACTGTATTAATTTTATAAGGTTAGTCATAAACAATATTTTATTATGTAAGTTGTAATAATTTTAAAAATATTATCACTATTTGGGTATATTCAACAGGAAATAAGAAAGTTATTTGATCACTGAAAAACTGAAAAGTTTTGTATTTAACATTTTGCATAAAGTAAAATAGATAAGTATAATCTCTGTTCTCAAATAACTAATAATAAAAAAACAATGGTTCAAGTATAATTTAGGTATAAGCTGTAAAATGTTAATATTTTCCTTAGCTGTTATCAGTGGAAATTTATTAAATAGGCTAGAATTTTGATAAGATCTGAATTAAAAACAAATTTTAAACAAGCTGAAATGTAGACACAACATTCCAGGCAGAACTATCAGGAAAAATAAAATAAACAAGAATATAAGAAAATCAAGTTGATGTATGGCAAAACCAATACAGTATTGTAAAGTAAAAAATTAAAAAAAATAAAAAAGAAAGAAAATACAGTGTTTAATTATAAACTAGTTTTATAAAAGCAGGTGGTCCTTACATCTACCTGGGTTTTAGAAACATCTAGAAATACTTTTTTCTTTTTTAATGCATTTTCTTAGGCCTACTTCTCAGGGACTCAGAATTAGGAAGCTGTAATTTAAAAAACTCCACAGGTGATTCTCTTACTCAACCAGGTTTGTAAACAGAGAACCAGCATAGTGAGAGGAGAAGGCAATGGCACCCCACTCCAGTACTCTTGCCTGGAAAATCTCATGGACGGCGGAGCCTGGTAGGCTGCAGTCCATGTGGTCGCTAAGAGTCGGACACGACTGAGTGACTTCACTTTCACGTTTCACTTTCATGCACTGGAGAAGGAAATGGCAACCCACTCCAGTGTTCTTGCCTGGAGAATCCCAGAGATGGGGGAGACCGTTAGTTTTATAAAAGCAGGTGGTCCTCACATCTACCTGGGTTTTAGAAACATCTAGAAATACTTTTTTCTTTTTTAATGCATTTTCTTAGGCCTACTTCTCAGGGACTCAGAATTAGGAAGCTGTAATTTAAAAAACTCCACAGGTGATTCTCTTACTCAACCAGGTTTGTAAACAGGGAACCAGCATAGTGAGAGGAGAAGGCAATGGCACCCCACTCCAGTACTCTTGCCTGGAAAATCTCATGGACGGCGGAGCCTGGTAGGCTGCAGTCCATGCGGTCGCTAAGAGTCGGACACGACTGAGTGACTTCACTTTCACGTTTCACTTTCATGCACTGGAGAAGGAAATGGCAACCCACTCCAGTGTTCTTGCCTGGAGAATCCCAGAGATGGGGGAGACCGATGGGCTTCCATCTATGAGGCTGCACAGAGTCGGACATGACTGAGGTGACTTAGCAGCAGCAGCATAGTGAGAATGTCAGAGGAATGGTAAAAAAGGCAAGACTGACTCAGAGGTTAAGAAGAAAAATATTTATTTCAGGAGACAGTAAAGACTCCATAAAATATTTTATTAGGATAATACATGTGAAATATAAAATGATTAGGAATCAGAAAATTGATTTTGGAAATCTTCCAAACATATAAAACTAACCAGTGGGGAGAAGTTGAGTGAAGAAGTCTTAGAAAGAAAGTAAGGGAAGGATCAGACGTTGGAGAAGAGTTAGTCAGAGAAAGAGAGTGATGATACATAGAGAGAGATACAGAATATTTATTTGCATATAATATTTGTAGCATAACAGTGTGCATACAAGTACATATCTTACTGAGTAGGCTTCTCAATTTACATGAGTTAATGGCTTATTTCTGAAAATGATTATTTTTTACTTTTAATATAAATGTATTTATTTTAATTGGAGACTAATTACTTTACAATATTGTATTGGTTTTGCCATAAATCAACATGAATCACCACGGGTATATACGTGTTCCCCATCCTGAACCCGCCTCCCTCCTCCCTCCCCATACCATCCCTCTGGGTCGTCCCAGTGCACCAGCCCTGAGCATCCTGTATCATGCTTCAGACCTGGACTGGCGATTCATTTCACATACAATATTATACATGTTTCAACGTCATTCTCCCAAATCACCCCACCCTTGCCCTCTCCCACAGAGTCCAAAAGACTGTTGCATACATCTGTGTCTCTTTTCAATAGAGAGTCAGGTATTGAGGTAGTCTAGTAAAGAGGATTTTAACCCAGCCAGGGACATAGAAAGTCTCTGAATTCCATAGGTAACCATCTACTCTGCTTAGAAATGGAGTTGCCTATGCTATTAATAAAATTGAGAACTATCATTTTAGAACAGAAAATTAAAAATTATTCCAAATATAAATTACTATGGCCACAAAGATCCCAAATCACCCCACCCTTGCCCTCTCCCACAGAGTCCAAAAGACTGTTGTATACATCTGTGTCTCTTTTCAATAGAGAGTCAGGTATTGAGGTAGTCTAGTAAAGAGGATTTTAACCCAGCCAGGGACATAGAAAGTCTCTGAATTCCATAGGTAACCATCTACTCTGCTTAGAAATGGAGTTGCCTATGCTATTAATAAAATTGAGAACTATCATTTTAGAACAGAAAATTAAAAATTATTCCAAATATAAATTACTATGGCCACAAAGCAACTCTCAGCAATGAAAGCATGGAATCCTAACCACTGAACTGCCAGGGAATTTCTGTGAACAAACAAAACTGACATGAAATGCAAGACATAAGCATATACACACACACACAACAGTAATGTGTTTATCTAACATAGATTTCAATGAGTGCCATTCTGAACCAGATATAGAGTCCATGCCCTCAAGCAGGTCTTAAAATGGGGAAGAAAGGAAAAGAAAATAAAAAATGAGTGAATCTTATAGGATGCTAGAAGGAGATTGCTTGCTACTGTGAAAATATGAACATAAAACAGGATAATGGTGATTATGGGTGAAGGGTACACAATTCTGAGAAAATGACATTTGAATAAAGATCTGAATAAACAAAGTAGAGACTCATAAATATCTGTGGAAAGATAGTTCTAGAAAGAGGAATAAAGTGTGTAAGGCAACACAAGGAAGTCAGTGTAACTATAGCAGAGTAGCCAAGGGTGAAGATAGAGCAAGATGAAGTTAAAAGGTGAAAAAAAAAGGACCTGATTTGTATAATACTGAAGGGCCATGCTGTTAAAAATGAAAAAGGTAAACATTTAAAGGTCTAAAATGTTCAGATCAATCAATCATTACATTCTTATTCTCTCTGGACACTAGTTGGGAAGTCAAAGCATAACCACAGTTTAATTAATGAATAAGGCTTCAGGTGAAAAAGTCCCTAAGATAAGGTCCACCAGATACACTGAGACAGCTTGCCTTCCACAGAGAGGAGTCTCCTGACTTCAAAAAGTACTGGATGCACCTGCACAATTCTGCTGCTCACCCTCACCTGTGAGAAAAACACATCATTTCCTCTTAACTGAAAATTTCATCATTGATTTTTCCAGCACTGTACACAGTCCTGCAAAGGAACAGTTCACTTATCTTCTTAATTGGAAGAACATGCTTCTAGAAATACCTACATAAGCTATTTAATATAGCATAATTGTAAAATGTTTCTTAGGAAAATGGTAATAATCAAGTATTCAATGTGTACAAGGCCCTGGGCTAGTTGTTTTAAGTACATGGTTTTACTTTGTGTGTATGTGTGTTAAGTGGCTTCAGCATGTCCAGCTCTTTGTGACCCTATGGACTGTAATCTACCAGGCTCCTCAGGAGATTCTCCAGGCAAGAAAACTGGGATGGGTTGTGATGTCCTCCTCCAGGGAATCTTCACTACCCAGAGATTTAATCCAAATCTCTGGCATCTCCTGCATTAGCAAGTAGATTCTTTTCCACCAGTGTCTATTGGAGAAGGAAATGGCCACCCATTCCAGTATTCTTGCCTGGAGAATTCCATGGACAAAGGAACCTGGCATGCTACAGTCCACAGAATGGCAAAGTTTCAGAAACAACTAAGTGATTCTCAGTCACTCACTCCAATTAGGAAGCTTGGCTTTACTTTATTTTCCCAATAAACTTATGATGCACTAATAGATGATCCTCATAAGTGAGAAGTTTCAATTATTGTGTCTGCACTAAGCTTTACTATTGTCACAAATATCTGCCATTTCCTAAAGAATACCATTAATTCCTGTCCCATTTATGTTGGCTTTGGCCATGTGACTTGGATTGGCAGATTAAATATATACAGTGGATTTAAGAGTCTTTCCTGGTACCTCAGGTGGTGAAGAATCCTCCTGCAACTCAGGAGATATTAGTATGGAAGATCCCCTGGAGAAAGAATGGCTGCCCTCTCCAGTATTATTTTCTGGAGAATTCTTTGGGCAGAGAAGTCTGGCAGGCTACAGACCATAGGTTTAAAAGAGTCACACAATCACTGAGTAACACACACACGTACACATGCACACACACAAACACACACACACACACACACGTACCATGGATTTAAGAGCCGGTGCTGTACCCTCTTCCTTCTTCAACAGTGGTGATGATCTCCCAGATAGAGGATGCTCCATTAAACTGAGTCCCAGCATGAAGATAACATAGACCAGATCTGTAGCTCCCCTTTATCATGAAATATGACAAATAAACCTGTGTGTCATGTGTCATTGAAACTTAGAGAAGCACATTCATTTTTAAATTTATTACTGCAACATAATGTAGTCCGTCATGCCTTTTTATCCAAATACTAAATCTAAATCTTGGTGGTACTTTTAGATATTGATGTATATTTGACCAGTGTGCATACATTAATTTTATGGTATCTTTACTATTTAAAGTTCTTTATAGATAGTGGCAGTTACATTTAAAAAAAGATATAACCATTAAATAATAGGATTTTGACTGAAAAGCTATCTATAGAGAGAATTTCCAGAAATATTTTTGTTCATTGGAAGTTTCATTTGCAATAAATCACAGACTCTTGGTGTGACTACTCTTAATAATGGCCACTTAAATCAAACTTCTGATATGGCATATAAATTAATAGTTAAAATGTCACCTTGTGAAATGGCTGTCATTCTGCCAAGAGCAATGTCCCTAAACTTTAATCTGATATCCAAACAAATACTGATAGTCTTTGAAACTGTTTATTTGAAACTATTTATTTGAATCTTTTAAGAAAAAATTTGGTCTTCAAAAACACTAAGTATTTAGTCAAAGTTAGATTGCATTTAGAAATCTTAGTTAATATTTAAATGATCTGCTAAGACCAATACAGAAAGATTCAAACTTTTAGTATCTGCAAATAAGGATCATTACCAAAAAAAGGTATAAATTAATATTCACAGTGACAATTTATGAAATTCATTACTTCATCCATACACTTAATATGTTCTCTAGAAACAAATAGTTTAAGAAGATTAAGTTTACATTTTTCTTTCCTCATGCACTTTAAATTAGTCTGAAAGTTCATAGACTTAAGAATGTTTAACCTTGAAAAACTATTTTCTTTCACTCGAAGATGTCAAATTATCTTTAATGGAGGGGATCTTTATTTCTTGGTGACATTTTGTGTAATGAACAAACTTTGGAGTTTTGCATTTAAATAGTCTAGCATTTTATCTTGTCTCTTCTAATGTAGGCATCGATTGTGAGGTAAATATAGATGAATGCCTGTCAAAGCCCTGTCTCCATGATGGAACTTGTGTTGATGGCATCAATCATTACACCTGTGACTGCAAGAGTGGGTTTTCCAGAACAACTGTGAAGAGAAGGCAAATGATTGCCTCTTACATCCTTGTCTACATGGCAGGTAGGTATTTTTATTTTTCTGTTATTAAATATAAGAAAGCAAACGTAATTCAAAATATTTAAAACAGAATGTCAAAGAAAAGTTGATGAATGTAATTTTAATTATCCTTTTTTATAAAACAAGAGCTAAGTACAGTTAAAATGACAGTTGCTGCCTGTTTAACTTAATGCAATATGCTGATACATTTTCTCTGCCCTTATTTCTACTCATTAGCATAAAGTAATTTTCCATAAATATTAATCAATTAGGCTTTAGTAATCTTAAAGGTGGCACTCACACTAATAGAAGTATCAGGTAGGATGATGAGTCTATTACTTGCTCTGTAAAGGAATAATGCTCCACACTTAGTATTTAAAATGTTCTTAAGTAGACTAGTTCTTTCAGCCCTATATGCATATAAGGCATTTTTTGACTCTTTATGGAATTGCATTATAAGTGTTCTACTCATGGATAGAATATTAGTTTATGAAAATCTAGAGTGGGGCTATTTCTAGGAAATTCAGGTGGCAAGAGAAAATGATTCATGGGACACTCAGCTGCCTTTGCAGCATTATTTTTGTTTCCCAGTCTTCTACAGACTCTGTAAACCAGGGAAGGAGGATGAAGATGAATAGTTCTTTGAAGTATAATTTGGCCCTAGCTGACTTCAGTTTCCTACATAAGCCCTAAATATATTTTTTATCTTTTAAAACTGTTTTTTTTTTCTATCACCATGGGGAAGATGGCAAAAATGAAAATTGATTTGTTCTTTAAGTCTAGTCACCTTGAAGGATAAGAAAGCAGAAATAGACCCTGCCTTCTTTTGCTCACGAGAATGTGTGTATTTATTTTTTACCTGAACAGAAAAAGAAAAAAAAAATTAAATGATGAATTCTATTGAAATTATACTTTAATTGTTTTACTTATTTAAAAATGTATTTCTATGTTTCATATGCATAGATTTTATTGATAAGTATCAATGTTAATATGACACAGTGGACTAGCTCAAGATATGAGATCAAGATTAATGTAAAGCTTTATAATTTGTATTAAATTTAAAGTCATTTAAAAGAAATACAAAATATTTACTGGATGTCTGGTCCTCTCCAAAAGTTCTTGACATTTGGACCTGCCCAAAACACTGAATAATGAGCACAATATTCCCTTAGACCTTCTGGATAGGACCAAATGTCCTGCAGAAATTAAACTATTTACTTTTTTCTCTTAGTTTGAGAGTCATTATTTCAGCAGATACTGATGATTTAAATGCTCTGTCTCTCACCTTTCCCTTGGATTTTTTTTTCTTTTTGGAATCTTCACTGGCTCCAAACAAAACTAAAGATCACAATTTCATCTCCCCCACCCCATCTCTTGTTATCATAAACTCCTAAATTCCTAATGAGGAATCTAGATTCCTCATTCAGCTAAATCCTGGAAATGATCACTGTCCAAAAAGCTTAGGAGTTTTATGATCTGCCATCTGCTTCCCCCTTTCTGATAGGATTCATGGGTGTCTTTGGATGTATAGGGATGAAAGAAGATTAAATTGATCCATATATCACAAGGAGAAAATAAGTACTGGATGAATATGCCAAGGGATGGGTACATGTAAGAACCTCAATACCTGTAAATGTTCTCAGAACCCGTCTTCAAATCTTTAGGAGAACAACTTGATATGATAGACACATACTGTTTTATGTGTAATGCCTCATCTTCTGAGAAGTTTTGTTGTTGTTGTTTTCTTTTTTCTTTTTATTTTATTAAAAATTTTTTTTTACTTTATTTTACTTTACATTACTGTATTTGTTTTGCCATACATTGACATGAATCCTCCACGGGTGTACATGAGTTCCCAATCCTGAACACCCGCCCTCCCCCCACCTCCCACCCCATATCAACTCTCTGGATCATCCTCGTGCATCAGTCCCAAGCATCCTGTATCCTGTATTGAACATGGACTGGCGATTCATTTCTTACATGATAATATACATGTTTCAGTGCCATTCTCCCAAAACATCCCACCCTCTCCTTCAGAGTCCAAAAGTCCGTTCTATACATCCGTGTCTCTTTTGCTGTCTCACATACAGGGTTATCATTACCATGTTTCTAAATTCCATATATATATGTTAGTATACTGTATTGGTGTTTTTTGAAATTTAATACCATTCTTGGTGGATAAGAATCTCATGAGTTTTCCTGGTTTATGGGAAGTTCTTCAAAATTCTTGGCTGACAGTGACATGGTAAAAGAAGCAAGCACAGGCAATAAAACATCATTCTATTTTGTGAAACTGGATATTTTATTTAAAGCCTTTGTGTCTCTTTCCTTTATTAGTAAAATATAGTTCTTATTTCATAGTCATTCCATGATGATACCCATAAATGTGGGAGCTACTCAGGAAATGATTCTTCTGGAGCGAGAAGCATAATTGAACAGCTATTTTGCTAGTTACCTGTTGTGTTAAAAGTGAGTGTGTCACTTGGTTGTGTCAGACTGTTTGCGACCCTATGCACTGTAGCCTGCCAGGTTCCTCTGTCCATGGGATTCTCCAGGCAAGAATGCTCCAGTTGGTTGCCACTTCCTTCTCTAAGGGATCTTCCCCACCCAGGGACTGAACCCGGGCCTCCCACATTCAGGCAGATTCTTTACCATCTGGGCCGCTGTGTGCTCTAGGACAAATTACTTATAATCTGAAATCATGTTTTAGCTATTCAATGAATGTAATCATAGTAACCACTTCTTAAATTCTCATGTTGATGTATGGCAAAACCAATACAATATTGTAAAGTAATTAGCCTCTAATTAAAATAAATTTATATTAAAAATACAACTCACACATTTTATGACATTTTTTAAAAGCCTAATTATTTATTTGGCTTCCCAGGGGGCTCAGTTAGTAAAGAATCCACCTGCAATACAGGAGATCATCTGTAATGCAGGAGACTCAAGTTCAGTCCCTGAGTCTGGAAGATCTCCTGGAAAAGGAAATACTCCAGTTTTTTTGCCAGGGAAATATAAGAGTCAGACATGACTTAGTGACTAAACCAAACCACCAATGATTTATTGACATTATATTGATTTGATTCTAGATAGTGCAAGCCATCCTTGATGTGGAAAAATACATACTGTAATTAATAAATTCCCTGGTAAAGGATGGAGGTGGCATATATCTTGCCCTTATTGTTGCATATATTGCTTCAATAATCTCTAAATCCCTATCTCTTGAGAGTATAAATGTAGCATACTTCTTCTGAACTAAATATATAAAGAAATATTTTCTTTCATATATGAATTTGTATAAACTCATATACACACCCAGTATTATGTAAACAATTGTTAAAATGCTACTTATTTGCTTCTAGATGATTTTCTTAATGTTTTTATCTTAACGTATTATGGCCAACCTAGATAGTATATTCAAAAGCAGAGACATTACTTTGCCGAATAAGGTCCGTCTAGTCAAGGCTATGGTTTTTCCTGTTGTCATGTATGGATGTGAGAGCTGGACTGTGAAGAAGGCTGAGCACTGAAGAATTTCTGCTTTTGAACTGTGGTGTTGGAGAAGACTCTTGAGAATCCCTTGGACTGCAAGGAGATCCAACCAGTCCATTCTGAAGGAGATCCAGCCTTGGGATTTCTTTGGAAGGAATGATGCAAAGCTGAAACTCCAGTACTTTGGCCACCTCACGCGAAGAGTTGACTCATTGGAAAAGACTCTGATTCTGGGAGAGATTTGGGGCAGGAGGAGAAAGGGACAACAGAGGATGAGATGGCTGGATGGCATCACGGACTCGATGGACGTGAGTCTGAGTGAACTCCCGGAGTTGGTGATGGGCAGTGAGGCCTGAAGTGCTGTGATTCATGGGGTCACAAAGAGTCAGACATGACTGAGCAACTGAACTGAACTGAAACTCATTATGTTTCTTTTTCAGTAACTTTGGGTTTCACTAAGTATATCTTAAGAACTACTCCATTGTAATATAGAGTCCTGGCTCATTCTGTGGAATAACTATAAAGTGTTCTGAATCAGTGTTTTGAGAAACTACATATGTTTAATGAGACTATGGTCATGTCCAATGCAATGAACATGGATTTAGGCAAAATCTGGGAGATGGTGAGGGACAGGGAGGCCTGGGACACTGCAGTTGATGGGGTTGCAAAGAGTCAGACATGGTTGGGCAACTGAACAACACACAAATGGGTATATCAGCCTCCTTAGATCTTATCAAATGAATTTTTTTTAAGTGCTGATTAATTTGATGAGGTGTACACTCGTGGCTGATTCATGTCAACGTATAGCAAAACAAATACAGTATTGTAAAGCAAAACAAAGTAAAAAATAAAAATTAATTTAAAAAATTTGATGAGGAAAATGTAGCGTGTCAGTATTTTCATGTATATATTTTGGATTATTATGAAAATTGAACACATTTCCGGGTGATTATATGCTACATGCATTTCTTTGTTTGCACCTTCATATTCAGTTTTTGACTGATAGTACCTTTCTTTTGATATGCCTTCCCTGTCTTTTCAGATTTTATATATTACTTAAAACTATGCATAAAATCCTCTAGATTCTGCAAAATTACAGATCTAAATTAGAGTTTGATCTCTTTTTTTTTTACCTTTTTTAAATAAAACTTTCAAATAATGAGATTTTCACTTTTCTTTACCTTTTTCTCTATGACACTAAGCTTTGCCTCTTTTTAGATCTTTTCACACAGCAATATGTAAGTCATTTGCTTATATTTTCATCTAGCATAATTTTAGGATTAACAACACTTTTAGTACTTTAACCCATAGTGAATATTTGTATGATTGATAAAATGAATCTAATTTTTTTTTCAAAAATATAATCAATTTTCCTAAAACTTTTACCAAAATATCTAGCATTTCTATACTGTTTCTGGTTGCCTAACTTTTTATGCACTAAATTCCCATATATGGGTCAATTTCAGGACTATTTACTCTGTTTCTCTTCTTTTTGATATATTATTCTGCCATCCATGTTAGCTATTATAGTTAAAAAACTTAAACAAAGTTTTTAATGGTCTTTTTATGAAAACAGTAATTTCATTCCACATATAATTTAGGCCATCCATTCTGTAAATACTAAATATATATAGTTTATGAAAAACTAAGCTATAATAATTATCAGATATAACTGCTGCCTCACCAACTCCATTTGGAGGTGTGCAATGTCCAGATAGTAGCTTCTGAAGGGCATTTAAAGATTGAAGGTTGAGTCTGTATTTCTAATCCAAAGAATCAAGAGCAGTGCTGAAACACAGGCAGTACTGATTGAAAATAACTCTTGGGTCAGTATGTATCTGAGCATCATGGGAAAAAAAAAAAAAAACTCATGCTAGGGCCTCAAACCAAAACAAAAGCAAAAATGTTTGCTTTCAACCTAATAATTTTAGACACTGTTAAAAATATAAAAATTAATGCTGGAGTGCAGTATACTCAGTCATGTCCAACTCTTTGTGATACCATGGACTGTAGCCTGCCAGGCTTCTCTGTCCATGAGATTTTCCAGGCAAGAGTACTGGAGTGGGTTACCATTTTTTACTCCAGGGAATCTTCCCATCCCAGGGATCAAACCCACATCTTTTGGGTCTCCTGCATTGCAAGTGGAACCTTTATGACAAACACCACCTGGGAAGCCCAGAATTAATGCTAGAGAAAAGGAAAGTCATATTGGCTATGGACTGGATGCCATGGTTAGTGAAAAAATGTAATACAACTCTGAGTACATACACACACACATACACCAAAAAGCAAAGAGAATTGAGTAACATAGAAAGTAACTACTTCTATACTGTTAGGACTTAAAATGATAAATGCCTTAAGAGAGCAATGTTTTGCTTTGAATATAAAATTATAAGTATACAAATACTAACTAAAAAAAAGCATATTTTATAATAAAAAGAGATATAGATTCTCAGATGAAGAGAAACTAAGATTTTATCTTGAAGGACTAAAGGAAATTTTATAAACAAACAGAAAAGAAATGACCAAAGAAAAGAACTGAGTGTGTATGTGTTTATTTGTATTTCTCCAAGTGTGAAAAGAAATTTCTATTAAAAAAGGAGTTTTTTATAATGGCAATAATTATTACACAAACAGATTTCACTCTATTAGTGCAGATTATTCTACACACACACACACACACACATATTTCTACTAATATTCTCTTGTATGGAGGCACTGTATTTATTTCATCAGTACTCTCTTGATGAAGACTTAAGATATTTTAAGATTATTTCCCTTAAAATTTATGTATCCTAGATGCAGAAGTTTTTATTTTTTTAAATTTTTTTCTTTATTTTATGGTAAAAAATGATTGTTGATTCTTTGAAAACTATCTTCATGCTTATTTATTTATTTGTTGGTGTATTTCCTTTTCACTTCAAAGTGTATTTTTCCACCATATTTTTGTGTTATTAAGAATTTCTTTTACATATTTTTTTTCTATTGATTCCATTATTTGTCCTGTCCATAAATCTTGAATCTCCAAAATAGGGGCAGATTTTTATCACTACTTCTGAATCAAAAGAATAAAACATTGATCTATATTTCTGTCTTTGTGCCAGTACCATACTGTCTTGATGACTGTGGCTTTGTAGTAAAGCCTGAAGTCAGGCAGGTTGATTCCTCCAGTTCCATTCTTCTTTCTCAAGATGGCTTTGGCTATTTGAGTTTTTTTTTTGTGTGTTTCCATACAAATTGTGAAATTATTTGTTCTAGCTCTGTGAAAAACACCGCTGGTATCTTGATAGGAA
>SJXQ01002300.1:571479-642198 GCA_006408695.1 Aepyceros melampus
TCAAATAGGAAAAGGAGTACGTCAAGGCTGTACATTGTCACCCTGCTTATTTAACTTCTATGCAGAGTACATCATGAGAAACACTGGACTGGAAGAAACACAAGCTGGAATCAAGATTGCCGGAATAAATATCAATCACCTCAGATATGCAGATGACACCACCCTTATGGCAGAAAGTGAAGAGGAACTCAAAAGCCTATTGATGAAAGTGAAAGTGGAGAGTGAAAAAGTTGGCTTAAAGCTCAACATTCAGAAAACGAAGATCGTGGCATCTGGCCCCATCATTTCATGGGAAATAGATGGGGAAACAGTGGAAACAGTGTCAGACTTATTTCTTTGGGCTCCAAAATCACTGCAGATGGTGACTGCAGCCATGAAATTAAAAGACGCTTACTCCTTGGAAGGAAAGTTATGACCAACCTAGAAAACATATTGAAAAGCAGAGATATTACTTTGCCAACAAAGGTCCGTCTAGTCAAATTTATGGTTTTTCCATTAGTCATGTGTGGATGTTAGAGATGGATGTGAAGAAAGCTGAGCACCAAAGAACTGATGCTTTTGAACTGTGGTGTTGGAGAAGGCTCTTGAGAGTCACTTGGACTGCAAGGTGATCCAACCAATCCATTCTGAAGGAGATCAACCCTGGGATTTCTTCGGAAGGAATGATGCTAAAGCTGAAACTCCAGTACTTTGGCCATCTCATGCAAAGCGTTGACTAATTGGAAAAGACTCTGATGCTGGGAGGAATTGGGGGCAGGAGGAGAAGGGGACGACAGAGGATGAGATGGCTGGATGGCATCACCGACTAGATGGACATGAGTCTGAGTGAACTCCGGTAGTTGGTGATGGACAGGGAGGCCTGGCATGCTGTGATTCATGGGGTCACAAAGAGTTGGACACGACTGAGCAACTGAACTGAACTAATAGCTTAGACGGGCTACCCTGGTGGCTCAGAGGTTAAAGTGTCTGCCTGTAATGCAGGAGACCTGGGTTCGATCCCTGGGTCGGGAAGATCTCCTGGAGAAGGAAATGGTAACCCACTCTAGTATTCTTGCCTGGAGAATCCCATGGATGGAAGAGCCTGGTGGGCTACAGTCCACGGATCGCAAAGAGTCTGACACGACTGAGCGACTTCACTTTCACTTTCACTTTCCATACTAAATGTGTGAATATCAACAGGTAGCAATAATAAGGGCAGTGCAAGCAGACAACAGAGTAGAACATGAGACTAAGACCATAACTTAGGAGCCAGACACTGTGGGTTCAGGTCTCAACTCTGCCATTTACTAAGCTGTGTACTTGACACTAAGTTACTTAACTTCCAGTTTCCCTGTTTATAAGATAGAAAAAATAATCACATTCATCTCATAGGATTGTGTGAAGATTAAATGAGTTCAGATATTTAAGCAGTAGGAAAGTCTCACTAAATGTTTGTTGTTACATTTTGTGAGTAATATGGCAAAAACAGATGTATTTATCACCCAGCTGGACCATGGGTCATTCACTCAAGAGCATTTTTGAGTTTGTAGATAGCAAGGCATGAATATCAGGAATCTGTGCTTCACAGAAAGAGCAGACCGATAGATCTGCCTCTACAAAATCTACCTGGGCCCTGGCTCTCCTCATGGAGAAGAGGGTATGGAGGGAATTACACCCATCCTGAGAGCCCTTAAGCCAAAATGAGGATTCACATGGGTCTGAGTCTTATATACTCTATTTTCCCTCTTAGGTAAAGGGATAAGTGTTTTCATATTTCATTTCCCTCCTGAGAAATGAAAATTCTCATTTTTCTGTAGCGCCAAAAGGAATAAGAATCTTGTAGTGTCCTCAACTTCCACCTCAAAACTTCCATGACCTATATGTTACTGTGTATACTTAACTCTATTCTCCAGAGAAGGCAATGGAACCCCACTCCAGTACTCTTGGCTAGAAAATCCCATGTATGGAGGAGCCTGGTGGGCTGCAGTCCATGGGGTCGCCAAGAGTCGGACACGACTGAGCGACTTCCCTTTCACTTTCCACTTTCATGCATTGGAGAAGGAAATGGCAACCCACTCCAGTGTTCTTGCCTGGAGAATCCCAGGGACGGGGGAGCCTGGTGGGCTGCCGTCTACGGGGTCGCCCAGAGCTGGACATGACTGAAGCAACTCACCAGCAGCAGCAGCAGCTCTATTCTTCAACATCACGTTACTGCCTCTCTTACATCATTCACTGTCCTCAGCAACTGACTTCTTTGTTCCCTGAGGAATCCAGGGCCTTTTTTGCCTCAGGACTTTGCATATGGTTTTCCTTCTAACTGAGTATTTTCTCCATAGCTCTTCATACTGTTCTTTGGTCTCAGCTTCAACGTCCTCTTCAGGGAGGACACTGCTGAGGGAGTCTCAACCCTCCCACAAAGCGTCAAGCATGTAACTCTCTCTTCCATAATTTCTTTACTTCTTCTCCTTATTAGAATCTAAGCACCAAAATTACCAAACTCTTTTCCATCTGGTTTTGTGCAATACTGGCAACATCTAGCATAGGTGCTTGTAATAAATATTTGTTGAATAATGAATGGTACAGAAGTAAAGATATACATGCTGAATTCAATTGCATTTTTAAAAAGGGTAGAAAAGTCATTTTAGCCATTTTAAACTCTAAAGATTTTCAAATAAAATATACTCCAAAAAATAGTCACATAAAGGTAGTTAATTTTTTTTTTCTGTCTGTAACAGTGATTTAAAGATATGTCTTATTTTTCCATAAGATGTTACAGAAAAACCCAAACAAACTTTTTGGTTAACCCAAACTTTTTTTTTTTTTACCCAATGATAGAAGTTTATTTAGACAGAAGTTTAGTACATAAAAACAGGGAAGAATACTTTTAGACCGTCACCAGAGTAACATACGAATATTAAAGCTTGACATGTTACAAAAATGCAATCAGCCACAATATTCAATGAAATGTAAAATGCAATAGTATATGAAGATAAGTAGGAGAATTGCTATTAATACCAGTAATACAACATTCTAAACTTGTAATTTTGTGGTTGGGTCATAAATAAACAGTTAATTTCCTCACCAAATACATATAAACTACCCTCTATCCAATTATTATCTTATTTTCTAACTCACCTTTTACCATTGTAATGAGTGTTATTTGAAATACTTTGAGTATTGAAAAGGAAAACATAAGAAATATTCTTTTTAAAATAAATTCCCAATGCTATTTTGTATGATGTAGAAGAATATGCTGCTGCTGCTGCTAAGTTGCCTCAGTCGTGTCTGACTCTGTGCGACCCCATAGATGGCAGCCCACCAGGCTCCGCCGTCCCTGGGATTTTCCAGGCAAGAGTACTGGAGTGGGGTGCCATTGCCTTCTCCGTAGAAGAATATAGTAGTCTATAAACTCAGGAACTTGAAAATACTATTTTTTATTTTTAAAAAGTTATTATAACATTACAGTAGAATTATTATTATTGTTCAATGTATTTGAGTGTTTAACTTTTTTCACTTAGCAAAATGCATTTGAGATATATCCATATTACTGCATGAATCAAAATTTTATTTTTCTTATTGCCAAGTAAAATTCCATTGTATCAGTTTGTTTATTCAACAACTGAAATACAAATTTCTTGATTTCAGTTTTGGTGATTAACAATAAATTTGACATCCATTTAGAAACAGATTTTGGTGTGGTTATACATTTTCATTTCTCTAGGCCAAATATGTCAGAGAAGGTGCGTTACTGGATCATATGTCAAGAGGATGTTTAACTTTACAAGAAGCTGCCAGTTTCCCAAAACAGTTGTATCACTTTACATTTCTGCCACCAAATATGAGATATTTCTCAATACTTGGGAAAATTCTCACAACATACAGTATAGCTAAACACAAAGAGTAGTACACAAATTCTACATTATAACATTACAGTAGAATTATTATTATTGTTCAATGTATTTGAGTGTTTAACTTTTTTCACTTAGCAAAATGCATTTGAGATATATCCATATTACTGCATGAATCAAAATTTTATTTTTCTTATTGCCAAGTAAAATTCCATTGTATCAGTTTGTTTATTCAACAACTGAAATACAAATTTCTTGATTTCAGTTTTGGTGATTAACAATAAATTTGACATCCATTTAGAAACAGATTTTGGTGTGGTTATACATTTTCATTTCTCTAGGCCAAATATGTCAGAGAAGGTGCGTTACTGGATCATATGTCAAGAGGATGTTTAACTTTACAAGAAGCTGCCAGTTTCCCAAAACAGTTGTATCACTTTACATTTCTGCCACCAAATATGAGATATTTCTCAATACTTGGGAAAATTCTCACAACATACAGTATAGCTAAACACAAAGAGTAGTACACAAATTCTACATACTCTGTGAACTCAATTTTTTTAGAGAGAAAGTTTGTTTAGAAATATAACCAATTATTAAAGTAATCATTTCTAGGGGCTTTTTGGAGTATGAGTATTTTAATTTTATATAATCTGCTTTTATGTTTTTTCACATTACTTCTACTGTAAATTATTTTTAATAAGGAAATTTTCTAAAACAACTACATAAAGTTTCTCTTGAGACATTTTAATGGTTGAAAATCAATGAACAGTTCTTTTTACAATGAAAGACTGATATGAATCAGCTGCATTAATTAAACCTCCAGGATAGGAATAAATGGAGGAACAATGGTTAAATAAAGTTTGGACAATAATCTGAAGGAAGTGTTTTAAGCAGTGGGTGGTGCCTGTGTAAAATAACACCCTGCCAAGAGGAGCAGTAGAGCGTTCCCTGGTGCCACTTCAGGAGAACAGAAAGAACAGTTAACAGGAGAGACTCCTGAGGACTATTTTTATATTATGGCTAACTCACTACTGAAGTGAGGTGGGAATTTGGCCAGGACTCTGCTAAATCTCAGGTGCTTGATGTAGCTCCCTTTAGACAACAGGTTTTCTGGAGCCTGTGTAGGCCAAGTTCACAGAATTTGATGGTAGGTGCTTTTTTTGTTGTTATTGTTAGATTTGTCAATTCCAGAGATTTAATCTCACAGGTTCGTTCAAAATTATTTCTGAGCCTTCATATTTGTTAATTTTCAAACATGTAGCAAAAAGGAAGGAAAAAGTCCTTCTTTTTATAGCTCATTCATTCTTACACTTTTTTTTTCTCTGCTCTATCCCTGTTCTATTAACACAAAGACTCCTTCTATTTTATATAGCTGTAAAAACCAGCAGGCTTCTCTCTTAATCTGTGCTGTCTAGGTTCATTGCCTGAGGGCCTAGGTCGTTAGTAATAAAGGTCATTAGTTGCTGTTTCCAACATCCATAGACTGTCAGATGATCCTTTCCTTTAATCTCCCCATGATTAGAAACAGGCCCAAGCTTGTGCTATTTAGTAATTTTATTTTCTTGTTGTGGGAAAAGTAAAAGGTTACCTCTTGGAAACAAAAGCTTTTTAAAACTAATAGCTGCTTCACAGTAGACATGAAGGAATAACAGACTATATATAAAGATACTCAAAGCAGAAGCAGGAGAAAATGGAAGGAATTGGTATCTGCTGCACCCTAGGTTTCTTCAAGGAGCTGAATTAAACCGAGCCATAGGCAGCCTCAACTTGCCTGCCCTCATTACCTTACATCTTAGAGCATTGTCTGATTTCCAGCATTCTAATTGAAAAGACCCTTTGTAGTAAAAAGCTCTGTTTGAGTCACTTTGAAATCATGATCCTTGAGTTTTCTTTCTGACAAATGTTTCTTGGACATCACTAAGCTTATTAAACAGTTCTGTGTTTGGAGGCTTCTGATGTTGGAACAGGCATAATCCAGACACCTTCCTATAAAAAAAAATAGCAGTCAATTCCCTGTGGATTCTTTGGAAAGAAGCTGTGTGCTCTTTCTCTCCCTTGAACTGCATCTTTGGAATTTCAATGCCATGTACACAGGAAATACCCCATAAACAACTCAGTGACAGATCATGATTATGTAATTATTATTATTAATAGAACAAATTGCTTTTTGTTCTGCAGTCGTCTTCATCTTATTTCCTCCATGCCCTCAAAGGAAGAATGGGAACTTGCAAAGCATCAGAAAGTTTTTAAAGGAAAAATAGTTCTATTTGAGTGAAATTTAAATAATCTTTAGGGAGTTGAAGTATTTATGAAGTCTGAACACCTAACAAAATTGTTCATAGTTCATTGTTGAATGTTGAAAAATAAGATTAATGAATGTAATTATAGGCTTGTCTCTCTATTTCAACACTTTATTCAACATTATGTTATAGAATGAATACTGCCATATAATAATTCTCATAGGAAAGTGATTTTTAAAGAAAGGTCTTTGTTTTCATTGTTATTTTTCAGAACAGAAAAATTGCCTGTTTTATTTTTTAAAATTCCTTGAGACAGGCAATACATGAGCCAGTTAAAAAGAAACTGGCAAACATACAGGATTTACAGCTCAAACTGGTAAAAAGCATAATCAGTTGCATCACATGTGGCAAACTTTGATTATATACTGATTATTTATCTCGGCTGAATTAGCTACTCCTGGAAACTGGCTTCTGTTCTCCATAGTTGTGCTGAAGTCCATGGGGTGGCAAAAAAGTCAGATGCGAGTGACTGAACTGACTGACTGACTCTACTTTGTCAGCATCCCTTTGAACATTTAGGGCCTCATTAATGCAAAAGTGATGCAAAGAATTCTGTAGTCACCTGCTTATTGATACATATCATCTTTTATTTTAATCTATTAATTAAAGGATCTATTAATTAAAGGGATTTGTGATTTAAATCAAAGGGATTTGTGGAAAAATAAAGAGAAAAAAAGAACTCTGAGTGGTTGCAGTGAAGAAAGAAAGTACTGGGGCACAGAGGAAATATTGCTGGGAGATCAACCAATAGGATGGTACTTGTGTCAGACCAACGATCGTTCATAGATGTGATCATTCATTTAACTTAGGCACTGGATTCCTAGTACATGTCTTCCACTCTGCTGGTACAGGCCTTAACACCAGGCACCACAGCATTTAATGGGACAAGATGGAAACATGAAGGAGGGAATGACAAAGAAGTGATATGGGCACTGTGATGAGGAGAGACATTGGTGAGGCCCCTAACCAAATTAGTGCTGAGGTGGTGGAAAAAGAAACAAGCTTCATAAAGAATCAAAACTTAAAATGAATCTTGGAATCCTAAATGAAATATTTAAGCGCAGGGTCCACTAGATAAGGAAGAAGATTTATCTTTGGTTCCAGTCTAAAATGTTGGCAGATTCTAGACTGTGATTTCTGAAGGTCATGAACTAGAGAAGATAATTTCTATAAGCCAAATGTAGCCATGGAAATCAACCCTTAATATCCATTGGAAGGACTGATGCTGAAGCTCCAATACTTTGGCCACCTGATGCAAAGAGTTGACTCATTGGAAAAGACCCTATTGCTGGGAAAGATTGAGAGCAGGAGAAGGGGGTGACAGAGGACGAGATGGTTGGATGGCTTCACCGACTCAATGGGCATGAGTATGAGCAAACTCTGGGAGATAGTGAAGGACAGGGAAGCTTGGCGTGCTGCAGTCCATGGGGTCACGAAGAGCCACGCACAACTTAGTGACTGAACAACAACCACCAGAAAGGGAGCTGGAGTAAAAAGCTGAAACCCATTTCACTTTGCTACTGCTTCTGATCAGCAGCCACTTTTAAGTTGTGAATGATACTTTACTATTCACAGACAGAACAAAACAGCTCTATTCTTCTGCATTGGCGTAGGTTATACTGGCTCTTCACTTGTTTTGGATATTTTGTTAGGTAACTGAACTATATAATGGTAATCACAGGCCAGTTGAATATGAATCCCCTGTCTGACAAAAGGTTGGGAAACTATGAAATAGATACCTTTATCAAAGAGATGCCACTGTAAGCAAATTATTCATTATACATTTCAGTTCAGTTCAGTCGCGCAGTCGTGTCCGACTCTTTGCGACCCCATGAATCGCAGCACGCCAGGCCTCCCTGTCCATCACCAACTCCCAGAGTTCACTCAGACTCACGTCCATTGAGTCTATGATGCCATCCAGCCATCTCATCCTCGGTCGAACCTTTCTCCTCCTGCCNTTCAGTTCAGTTCAGTCGCGCAGTCGTGTCCGACTCTTTGCGACCCCATGAATCGCAGCACGCCAGGCCTCCCTGTCCATCACCAACTCCCAGAGTTCACTCAGACTCACGTCCATTGAGTCTATGATGCCATCCAGCCATCTCATCCTCGGTCGAACCTTTCTCCTCCTGCCCCCAATCCCTCCCAGCATCAGGGTCTTTTCCAACGAGTCAACTCTTCGCATAAGGTGGCCAAAGTACTGGAGCTTCAGTTTTAGCATCAAAGAAATCCCAGGGTTGATCTCCCTCAGAATGGACTGGTTGGATCTCCTTGCAGTCCAAGGGACTCTCAAGAATCTTCTCCAACACCACAGTTCAAAAGCATCAATTCTTCTGTGCTCAGCCTTCTTCACAGTCCAACTCTCACATCCATACATGACCACAGGAAAAACCATAGCCTTGACTAGACGGACCTTAGTCGGCAAAGTAATGTCTCTGCTTTTGAATATACTATCTAGGTTGGTCATGACTTTTCTTCCAAGGAATAAGCGCCTTTTAATTTCATGGCTGCAGTCACCATCTGCAGTGATTTTGGAGCCCCAAAAAACAAAGTCTGACACTGTTTCTACTGTTTCCCCATCTATTTCCCATGAAGTGATGGGGTCAGATGATCTTCGTTTTCTGAATGTTGAGCTTTAAGCCAACTTTTTCACTCTCCTCTCTCACTTTCAACAAGAGGCTTTTTAGCGCCTCTTCACTTTCTGCCATAAGGGTGGTATCATCTGCATATCTGAGGTTATTGATATTTCTCCCAGCAATCTTGATTCCAGCATGTGTTTCTTCCTGTCCAGCGTTTCTCATGATGTACTCTGCATATAAGTTAAATAAGCAGGGTGACAATATACAGCGTATTTAAAATTAGAAATTTTCTCTAAGTAGAACTTATAGCTATAGAGGTTCCATTATTTATGGCATTATGTTTAAAATTTGATGAACAACACAATTAAAGAAGTAAATCAAATGTATTTTTATTGTATGCCTGAGAATCACTGAATCTAATGGTCTTGGAAATAATTTAAAAAATACATTGTGTCACTTATGCTTTATGAATTACTGTTTTATGCATGTACTAAAAAAAACTGAAGACAGAACCAACCTTATTATAGGCTTAAAGGTAATTTGGGAAATGAAGCATTAAGACACAACCTAACTTGATACCTATAGTCAATAAGAATTGGCTACTGTGTTTAATGCAAATGATAATATGTGTAAGTGCACAAAAACCCTTTCTAATACTCGTGAATTCAGAAAATGGACATGCTATAAGCATAACAGAATATTCTTTCAAGCATTCTGTAGCATTTCTTTTCTTTTTCTTCCCCTTCCCCTCGCTCTTGATACCGCCCCTCCGTTCTTCAATTTCAAAGGGTGTCTGCCTGTGAGATATATATTGATAGGAATTCAAGAAAGCTTTGATTTATCTCTCATCTTTCCAATCCAATTGAAATTTTAACAGCCCACAAATTCTGCATTCAGAATTACTTATTTAAAATACTGTATCCTGTTAAAAAAAAAAAAAATAAAAAATAAAATAAAATAAATTTACAAAGGGAAAAAACTGGCATTTTCACTTTATGAATCAAAGAAAGTTTGAATTTGCCCCCAAAATAACCTTGTATAGATAAGATAGGCTGAGCAAACTAACCCATGACTGTTGATTCTGGTTTAGTTCCACAGATACCTCACCTCAAAGTCTTATCTGGCTGAGCTGCATGTTTGTTTTAGGGGAGCAAATCCTCAGCAGGAGGAGGCAAATACTAAGAGGGGTCCTTGATGGTCTTTGAAGAAACCAGAAGTACTAGGGTAAGAAAGAATGGGAAAAAAAAAAGAAACCCCTTTGAAAAGGTTTAGTTTGTATGAGGTGCTAAATTGGTAGTAACTTTGGGCCAGGAAAGTGACCTAAGCAATTTTATTTAGAAGTTATCAAAAAGAATGTGTCTGCTTAGAATTTTATGCTGAGTAGGCAAAAGATGGTTTGGGAAGGCGTGCATTAGTCAATAGGTTACTTTTAAATCATGAAGTTATTTATCAGTATCTGAGCTGCTTTTGAACTCATATAGATTTACAGAAAGAAAAAGGCAAATACAAAATCAGGAACTCTTAAGTTCTACTCCAAGAGGCACCATTTATAGAGAATAGAATGGGAATGATGCTTTTGGAACTGTATAATGTGGTAAACTTCTTGAACATTTACAGATTTTCTTGAATATTTACAGTAAATTTCTGCCATAATTTGATATATTTCTGACATAATGTATATCAATCACCAGTATGGAAATTTTAGAAAAAAGATAACTTTAAAACATCTTATTTAATTACTAGACAATCAGTATGCTAATAATATAGAACTGATAACCAGATCTGCAAATATTTAAAGTGACCAAAAATCATAAGTCCTGCCATAGTTTTAGAATTTTGATATAATTTGACATCCATTATGGATGAAAACTCTCATTAAAATAGAGACAGATATAAAGTTCCATATATATGTGTTTGTGTATACATATATTTACACAAAATATATGATCATATATACACATGATGTATAATATGTATCTCAAAGTTAACATATTAAAACACAAGCTCCTGATCATTTCACAAAAATCTTGGTTTATTTACAACCTTCTTCATGTGTGTTAAGTCAGTTCCATCCTTTCAGTTTTTCAAACCAGAAAATTTGGAGTCATACTTGACATTCAGGAAAACCTGTTAATTCTTTCAAATAAATTCTGAATTTGACTACTTTTATTGCTACAAGTTTGGTAGCAAGAATGAGACAGACTAATATTAAAATTATGAAAAGATGTTTATTGATATATAAGTGGAATAATCAAGTTACAAATAATTTTTATGTTACCACTTGTGTTCCATAATTTCTCACTTTATATAGTACTGTATGTATATATGCATTTGTTTTCTTTTGTAAGTAATAAATAAGAAAGAATATCTTTGGAAGACTGATGGCGTTTTTGTTTGGGATAATGAGCTGATTGGTGAAAACATGGGTGAGGCGTTCTTTTAATTGTATAATTTCCAGTACCTTCTGAATTTTATACCAAGTAAACTTAACTAAACTTAACTAAACTTAACTATTAAAACTAAAATTTTAGAAGACTATAATTATTTAAGGAAACATTTAACTTACATTTCTCTTGGAGGTTACTTTATATGGTACTTTGGATGATAAATATTTTAAGATTTTCATTTTAACCATCAAATAGGTAAAATATCAATTCAACATTATGTAGTATAGATAAAATTATGCTTTGATAACTTTTTATTGCTATCTTTTGTATATAATGTGGTTAGAAAGTGTAGATAAATTACTTATGCCATTATAAACTATTTTACCTAGTGAAACTTAGATAAAATTAAGAAAATGAAATGTACATTTTGTGTTTAAATGAAAAAAATCACAAAATCCAGGAATTTAACAATAGGTCAAATGATCTTTCAGGGAGAATAATACAGCTAAATACAGCTATAACCAAAAAGAATAAAGTATGCAAAATATCCTTAAGGGAATAATCATAGTATCACAGAGAAATTACAGGACTTCAGAGAATGATTTCTTTCTTCTTCCTCAGTGATAAAATACTATGATTATGAACAGTAATTAACTCTAAAACAACATGGAAGTTGGATGGAAAGAACTCTACCTAAAATGTTGAATAATTAAAGTGAATGGAATAGGAAGCATGCACTGGGGACATAAAACGTGCTACTGTAGCAGAGCTATTAACTATTGCATTAGAGCCCCTAAATCATATGCTCTTTTTACCTTCATTGACTTAGGTCAAACTGGATCTTTCCACTAAAGGAGCCAAATGAGCTTAATGTTTCAGCTGGTTGATGCCAATGGCAAAGAGACCTTCAGATGCACTTCGAGAAAGATGTATGATCAAGGAGTAATAAGCTTTTCTCCATTAATGTAACAAGTCAAAATATAATTTAATTTATTTCTGGAAGTTTTTTTTTCTTTTTTACTGTAACAGATATAGCTCATCACTTAACTTCATTCACCAAATATTATGCACTAGAATTTTACTATAGTTTTAAGAAGAGAAAGGAAAAGCATTTCAGGGGTGATTCATTGATATTCCTGAAAATAGGATCATTGCTTCAGGATTCTTAAAATGTTAAGCAAGGTGGATACTGAATGTAGTACAAGTGAATATTGAGGTTAAGGTTTTCTGTTGTTATTTTAACTGCATGTTGTACAGATAGATGCTTACAAAATTCACATAAAGCATTTTGAAATTTCAAAGAAGAGATAGAAATCATAATTGATGCTACCATTGAAGGCAAAAGAGAAGCAATGAAAATGGAGTAAAATACCAGTAAATATTAATGTAATACTACTAAATATTCTATGACTATCTGCGCTATATATAATTAGGGTCATTTTCTCATGTCATAGATTATCTGCACAGAATATGCAAGTATATAGGTGTTATCATTTCTAGACTCTTGGTTCCATATAGAAGAAAAAAACTTATTGTGAGTTCAGTTTTTCAGTCATCTTAATTACGTATGGATGTTATGGTATCTTTCTGGTCAAAAACAAGAAGTCTGGGAACATAGAGAAGATAACTGACATAATTTAGATTGAAGTGGGGGGCTAAATGATTATACTGTGAATCTAGATAAAATGGGCATTTATATACAGTATTACAAAAATGAATAAACATAGTACAGGTAGTATAAACAGTTATCAGGTAGTAGTGAAGTATTTTTGCATTGCAGTTTACTGTAGAAATAAGAGAGTTTGGAATTATATTCAGAAAATCATATTTATATCATTTTCTTACTTTGAAAATTGTCATTAAAGTCACTAAACACCTCTTAAACTCTATTTATTTATTAGGAAATAATTCTTACATCATAGGGGTATTATGGATATTAAATTAAGTAATGGGTAGCACTTGGCACAAAATAAATGCTCAATATATTACAGCAATTATTCTGTGCAAATTTTGCTATGTTAAGCATTTCTTGTAAATGTAATTGTAAATGCATTTTGTTTCTTTTGACAGTCAGTGACCTAACTATAACTATTAATCAAGTGTTAGCCTGGTAATGTGTAAGTATGGTATAGGCTTGCTTTCAAAAGAGTGCATGATCATTAAGCCGTATAAAGAAACAGATCTGGCTCTGACTTTTGACAATGAGGTTGACTCTCTTTTTTCTGTCATGCTTCTGAAGCATTTTGCAGTTCCACCTTGTAGATGAACCCCACCACCACCACCTGAAGCCCATTGGGTTTTCCCTCAGAGAAGTATTACACAGTGGTTAGAGAAGGGACTCTCGGAGAAGGTGATGGCATCCCACTCCAGTACTCTTGCCTGGAAAATCCCATGGATGGAGGAGCCTGGTGGGCTGCAGTCCATGGGGTTGCTAGGAGTCAGACACGACTGAGCGACTTCACTTTCACTTTTCACTTTCATGCATTGGAGAAGGAAATAGCAACCCACTCCAGTGTTCTTGCCCAGAGAGTCCCAGGGACGGGGGAGCCTGGTGGGCTGCCATTTATGAGGTCGCACAGAGTTGGACACGACTGATTCTGAAGCATTTTGCAGTTCCACCTTGTAGATGAACCCCACCACCACCACCTGAAGCCCATTGGGTTTTCCCTCAGAGAAGTATTACACAGTGGTTAGAGAAGGGACTCTCGGAGAAGGTGATGGCATCCCACTCCAGTACTCTTGCCTGGAAAATCCCATGGATGGAGGAGCCTGGTGGGCTGCAGTCCATGGGGTTGCTAGGAGTCAGACACGACTGAGCGACTTCACTTTCACTTTTCACTTTCATGCATTGGAGAAGGAAATAGCAACCCACTCCAGTGTTCTTGCCCAGAGAGTCCCAGGGACGGGGGAGCCTGGTGGGCTGCCATTTATGAGGTCGCACAGAGTTGGACACGACTGAGCAACTTAGCAGCAGCAGAGAAGGGACTCTAGTGAAGAGTCCTGACTTTGAATTCCATACTATCTTTGAAGAAGTGACTTTTGTGTAGCTTAACTTTATTATGCTAAAATAAGGATAAAAATAGCAAAATTTTATTTGAGAACTAAATGAAATGATGCATTATATGTGAAAATAATTTACAAAGGACTATCACATAAAAATGTTTGTAAATGTTAGCCATCATCCTTAGTCACTAGGCATTTGGCTTTTCTCAACAATTGAAAAGAGAATCTGGGAATCTAAAAGAATCATGTTCTATCATGAAACCTATATTCAAGTTCTAATGAAGTCATATTTGTATGATTTAGGATTGAATTTGATTATTATTAATAAAATTAAGCACAGTCATTTTAAAACTTGGTAACATTATTATCTAAACTTGATTATAGCTGCACACTCTGACTTGACTTAGAGTTTTACAAACTTGTTTTCCATCAGTTGATTCATCTTATTTGGCTTATTGGTAAAGAAGATGCCTGCAATGAAGGAGATGTCAGAAATATGGGTTTGATTCCTGGGTTTGGAAAATCTCCTGGAGGAGGGCACAACAACCCACCCCAGTATTCTTGCCGGAGAATCCAATGGACAGAGGCGCCTAGTGTCTACAGTCCATAGACCATAAAGAATCACACATGACTGAAGCGATTGAGTACAACTCATTTTGCCCATACTACTCTCCATTTGTAAAACAGATGGCGAATGAATTACAATTTCTTTTTTTCAAATATATAGACATTCCCTTGCAAATTTAGGTACAGCAAAAGTTGACTGTTAAGATACAACCAAGATCTATTCTAAAGGAGATCAGTCCTGGGTGTTCTTTCAAAGGACTGATGCTAAAGCTGAAACTCCAGTACTTTGGCCACCTCATGCAAAGAGTTGACTCACTGGAAAAGACTGATGCTGGGAGGGATTGGGGGCAGGAGGAGAAGGGGACAACAGAGGATGAGATGGCTGGATGGCATCACCAACTGAAGGGACATAGTCTGAGTGAACTCCGGGAGTTGGTGATGGACAGGGAGGCCTGGCGTGCTGCAATTCATGGGGTCACAAAGAGTTGGACACGACTGAGCGACTGAACTGAAGATATAACAGATACAATACTTTTTTATTTTAAATACAAGATGTTTACTTATTTTTTGAATTTATGTAACCAAAGTCATTTTCAGCTATCTATAATTACATTACATACAAGTAACTACTTTCTTAATTGGAGAACTGGAATAATTATCCATTTAATCACAAGTTAATATACGGTAAATTTTAAACTAATTTTGGTTACTTAGTAATTATTTTTTTTCTACATACCATTGTTTATATGATAATTGTATAATATTGGCCTTACTTTGCTAGTAAATAAAGAATCCTAAAATTCTAGAGAAATTTAAACAAGGTTTCCTTGCCATCTTGTGAGAATATATTAAGTAAATATTTTAAAAATTAAAGTAAAATAGAATTAGTTTAAGAAGGACAAAAAAGTTTTAAAAAGACTCAAAAACCCAAGGGAAACAAACTGCTTTGATGTATTTAGTCCAATGTTTGATAAAAATTCTGCTAAATGCATGAAAGGAAATTATATGAAATACAAAACAAATTGGACATTTTGGTGAAACAATTAGAACACTAGATTTACCTTGTTTTTTCTTGGGTAAGGCATAACATACCATGTAGGACTAGAAATAATAGGATGGGCTCATTTAATTATGCTTTCAGAATCTTAGTTTTATATTTAAGTATTATTTTTATTATCCTGTTCTTTGCTTCTCATTAAAACAAACTGTCTTTTCAGAATGTAGAAATCTATTTTAATAGAATAAAGTGAAACTAAATTTGTAGATCTAGGCTACAGAACATATAACTAACTTGAAATCATTTTGAACCAAATACAGTATTAACTTCTGATTACTTCTGTGTTGTAAAAAATTACTGTTGATTTTACTTTTTATCTTATTGCTTATTTTCTTATTGTACAATTAATAACATATATTTCTTGTGTAGCATAGTATTGTTCAAACCAATGGTATAAATAAATGTTTGTGTTATACCTATGTATCTCAACTCATATGATGTATTCCAACTATGGGTCAAACTGAGGGAGATTTTAATTAATTGAATTTTACTTCCTATGTGAAATAATATCTTCAGTTCTCACCAGTATAACATTTTAAGCAACTATTATTTAGAATAGACACTGGCAAACAATAATGGTACTAAAATAAAATTTTGAGTTTTAAAAAGAAAAAGGTTTTTTTGTGTTGCTAAATATTTTCCTTTTTATAAAAATACTAAAATACTGAAAATCAAATCAAATTACGGCTTGATAAAGTTGTCCACTATAGACACAGTCTTAAGATTACCACACACTAGCAATCTACCCCGTTTAAATATAAATCAAAATTCACTCAATGATCATCCATGCTATACATCATACCCTTTAGGTGTGCTATATGGGAATACTTAAGTATTTGAAAAATATAGCTTACTAGGGAGGAACTACAAATCATCAAAGATTGGCTATGGGAAGCAACTCCTAGATTCACTTTACTACAGTAAATTGCCTTACATTTAAAATGAAAAAAAAAAACAACAAACAAACAAACAAACAACAAACAGAAAAAAATGTATCTATCTTGGTACATTTGGGGGACACCTTCTTGGAGTTTGGAGCATGCAGGACCCTGCAAAACAATTTAAATGAAGAGGATCCTGAGGATCATGGAGGCTCCTAAGACCACAAAGCAATCAACTAATCAGTAATGAAAAGATGGTATCTTGCTTTAATAGTTTTGTATACTCATATTTGAAAGGACTTGCTAACCAATGGGTCTGATCATGGTGCATTCGAGCTTCCTCATATTAAAACAAAACAAAACAAAACAAAACTGTAATTTGTCACAAACATTTTTTGGATAAGAGACATTATGAACTAACTTTGGGTCAGTCTTAGAATGTTTATTTTATTTTCACCTCAGTTGCTATTATACCTCTTCCATTAAGCATTAATGCCTCTTACCTCAAGTTCTATCTATTTTTATATTTGTAACTTAGCCTCAAGTAGGAGAACTTGATGATCCATCCATATGAACAATGTTGTGAGCCAGTGATCTTGCCTGGTTCTCTGTCCCTGGGCATGTAACCATAACCCTTCATAAGCTTCCTCCTCAATAAGTTCCAGGCACCAGACCTAAACCCTAGCTCCTGGTACGGTTGTGGTTACAATTGTGTAATAAAAGCAGATGCTTCCATACAATAGCAACAGTTTTATATATATTTTAGAGCAAACAAATTCATAAGAAAAAGTTTATCAGAATGATTAGCAATCACATGTGGTTAACCTATTCTCCCATTCTATAAAATCAGTGGAATAAAATTCATATTTTGTGGAAAGAAAAGAAAAATTTAAGCATAAAACTCTTCCTCCCCTATTTGGGTCTCCTCCCTCATCTTTAGTGGTTACTGTGCATCTGCATTAACTAGACCTCCTTAGGAGATAACATTTCGTTCTTAATCTCATAAAGGGTCACAACTCCTCAGGAGATAACCTCCTTTCTTAATCCTGTAAGAAGCCACAATGACCCATGACCCACTACTTGCTCTGTGAGTTCAGATCTGGATTGTGTAAACTATTAATACATCATTTGATACATAATCTTTTGTCTCAAAACTTTTGCAGCCATGCTTTTATCTCTAATGGAGAGAATAATTCTCAGAGATTTTTGGAAGACTGTCTTCCAGGTTATAAACCTCAGTTCAGTTCAATTGCTCAGTCAGGTTTGACTCTTTGTGACCCCATGGACTGCAGAACACCAGGCTTTCCTGGAGCTAACTCCAGGGAAGTTCACTAACTCCTGGAGCTTGCTCAAACTCATGTCCATCAAGTTGGTGATGCCATCCAACCATCTCATAGTCTGTTGTCCCCTTCTTCTCCTGCCTTCAATCTTTCCCAGCATTAGGGTCTTTTCCAATGAGTCAGTTCTTTGCATCAGGTGGCCAAAGTATTGGAGTTTCAGCTTCAGCATTAATCCTTCCAATGAATATTCAGAACTGATTTTTGAGGATTGACTGGTTTGATTTCCTTGCAGTCCAAGGGACTCTCAAGAGTCTTCTCCAACACCACAGTTTAAAAGCATCAGTTCTTCGGCACTCAGCTTTCTTTGTGGTCCAACTCTCACAGCTATACATGACTATTGGAAAAACCATACATTTGACTATATGGGCCTTGGTTGGCAAAGTAATGTCTCTACTTTTTAATGTGCTGTCTAGGTTTGTCATAGCTTTTCCTCCAAGGAGCAAGCTTCTTCTAATTTCATGGCTATAGTCACCATTTGCAGTGATTTTGGAGCCCAGGAAAATAAAGTCTGTCACTGTTTCCATTGTTTCCCCATCTATTTGCCATGAAGTGATGGGACCGGATGCCATGATCTTCATTTTTTGAATGTTGACTTTTAAGCCAGCTTTTTCACTCTCTTGCACTTTCAAGAGGCTCTTTAGTTTTTCTTTGCTTTCTGCCATAAGGGTGGTGTCATCTGCATATTTGAGGTGACACCAGCATCAGGGTCTTTTCTAATAATCCCCAGTTTGGCTCAAATAAAATTTTCCAATTCTTTCTTAGATAAATTGACTATTGATTAATTTTTTTCATCACCAATGTATTTTTCAATATTTTTTTACATATTGACTTATTTGGCCGTGTTGGGTCCTAGCTGCAGCACATGGGGCATTTGCTTGTCATGGGGCATCTTTTTGTTTTGGAGCATGGACTCTCCGGTTGTGCTGCACAGGCTCAGTAGTTGTGGCATACAGGCTTATTTGCCCCCTGGCATGTGAGATATTAATTCCTCAACCAGGGATTGAGCTTGCATCCCCTGCACTGCAAGGTGGATTCTTAACCACTGGATCACCAGGAAAGTCCCCATCAACAACATAAAACTGTTACATTATTTTCTCAAATGTTTCTGTACTACCTCATAAACACAGGTTTAATAAACCTTCATAAAGTAAAAAAAAAAAAAAATTCCTTTAAGATCATAGAATCCTGTCTAGTGTACATATAATTAGACAGTGTATTTCCAAATTCTAACTGAAAATTCATTCTTATTTAGGATCCTTCTCTCTCTCTTAAAAAAGAAAGTGGTATTTCAGGAAAACACACTTATTTTAAAGATTCTCAAGTCACTGTCAGCTATTTTTATATAGGCCAACATACAGCTTTATGTTCTACTTTTATTAAGAGAAAATGATTTTCTTTCCATCCTCACATAATTTACTTGGAGTCAGAGAGTTGTCTTCAGCACATATGGTTGCAAGACAGAACAATGAGGTGTTTATAACAAACTAATGTTACATAATGAAGCGCTTCAAGTATATGAAAAGTGAACCTCCAAAGAGATTAGAGCTGTAATTTGTATTTGGTTCTGAAGATGAACACCTGTAACAGTCATTTTTTTTCTATATGAGAGCTATCTTTATAAAATTAACAGTGATTTAGATTTGAAGATTAACCCATATTATATTTGTATGCTAAGACAATTTCAAATAAGTAAAAATGCTTTTTCTTTAGGTCAAAAACAAGTATTGTGAGTTTATAAGACTATTTTTATAAATGAAAGGCAAGTTTTAGAAAAATGACATCCATTTCTTTGGCTAACAAGTTTTTCTTTGAACATGCAATGCCTGTAGAGAAAGGACACAAGTAGTGTGTGTTTCTTTGTCATTAACAACTTATTGTGTCTTTGTTCAATCAAATGATTTCTTCTGAACACTGAACTGAGATGATATGGAAGAATTCTTTTGAGATATTGTTATTTTTCATAAAATGCTTTTCTTTGGGTTGATACTAAATGTATATGTATATACTTATCCCCTCTCTACATAGAAACTTATTTGATCTTTGATAACTATGAGGTAAGTATTCAGGCTATTCCTAAACAGTCATTAGGTAAATAAAAGTCACAATTGTATCTGCTGAATTTGATAAATCAAAATAATTCAATAGATACAATTCATATGAAGCTTACATTTGACCATACAACTCATATATGATCACTGACAAGCCATACAGCATGGTAGTTAGAAGCTTTACAGCCCATCTGATGTACTTGCATTGCCTTGAGAACCCCATGAATAGTATGAAAAGGCAAGAAGATATGACACTGGAAGATGAATCCCCCAGGTTGGTAGGTGTCCATTATGCTACTGGAGAAAAGCAGGAAATAGCTCCAGAAGAAATGAAGAGGCTGAGCCAAAATGGAAATGATGCCCAGTTGTGGATATATCTGGAAGTGGAAATAAAGCCCAATGCTGTGAAGAACAATATTGCATAGGAATCTGGAATGATAGGTCCATGAATCAAAGTAGATTGAAAGTAGTCAAACAGGAGATAATAAGCGTGAACACAGACATTTTAGGAATCAGTGAATAAAATTGGCTCTGAGACTCAATGCATTAGTTTAACTTCTTTGAATCTCAGCTTCCTTATTTCTAAAATAGAGATTGATAGCTCTTACATAAAAAAGCTATGATTGGAATTCAGTATATCAGTACAGGTAAAGTTCTCAGAAGGATGCCCAGCTCATAACACAGCAGTTATACTTATCACCACCTCAGAGACAGCACACAGGAGAAATGTAGTGATGTTATATTTTTATCATCACTAAATTAATTTGAAAGTTGGGAGAATTGGAAATTAACCTTTCAGTTCAGTTCAGTTCAGTCCCTCAGTTGTGTCTGCCTCTGTGTGACCCCATGAATTGCAGCACGCCAGGCCTCCCTGTCCATCACCAGCTCCCAGAGTTCACCCAAACTCATGTCCATCGAGTCGGTGATGCCATCCAGCCATCTCATCCTTTGTCATAACCTTCTCCTCCTGCCCCCAATCCCTCCCAGCATCAGGGTCTTTTCCATCACTCAACTCTTGGCATGAGGTGGCCAAAGTATTGGAGTTTCAGCTTTAGCATCATTCCTTCCAAAGAACACCCAGGACTGACATCCTTTAGAATGGACTAGTTGGCTCTCCTTGCAATCGAAGGACACTCATGAGTCTTTTCCAACACCACAATTCAAAAGCATCAATTCTTCGGTGCTCAGCTTTCTTCACAGTCCAACTCTCACATCCATACGAGACTACTGGAAAAACCATAGCTTTGACTAGACAGACGTTTGTTGGCAAAGTAATGTCTCTGCTTTTGAAGATGCTCTCTAGGTTGGTCATAACTTTCCTTTCAAGGAGTAAGTGTCTTTTAATTTCATGGCTGCAGTCACCATCTGCAGTGATTGTGGAGCTCAAAAAATAAAGTCTGACACAGTTTCCATTGTTTCCCCATCTATTTCCCATGAAGTGATGGGACCAGATGCCATGATCTTCATTTTCTGAATGTTGAGCTTTAAGCCAACTTTTTCACTCTCCTCTTTCACTTTCCTCAAGAGGCTTTTTAGTTCCTCTTCACTTTCTGCCATAAGGGTGGTGTCATCTGCATGTCTGAGGTTATTGATATTTCTCCTGGCAATCTTGATTCCAGCTTGTGCTTCTTCCAGCCCAGCGTTTCTCATGATGTATTCTGCATAGAATTTAAATAAGCAGGATGACAATATACAGCCTTGACGTACTCCTTTTCCTATTTGGAACCAGTCTGTTGTTCCATGTCCAGTTCCAACTGTTGCTTCCTGACCTGAATATAAGTTTCTTAAGAGGCAGGTCAGGTGGTTTGGTATGCCCATCTCTTTCAGAATTTTCCACTGTTTATTGTGATCCACACAATCAAAGGCTTTGGCATAGTCAATAAAGCAGAAATAGATGTTTTCCTGGAACTCTCTTCCTTATTCTTTGATCCAGCAGATGTTGGCAATTTGATCTTTGCCTTTTCTAAAACCAGCTTGAACATCTGGAAGTTCGCGGTTCACGTACTGCTGAATGCTGGCTTGGAGAATTTTGAGTTTTACTTTACTAATGTGAGATGAGTGCAATTGTGTGGTAGTTTGAGCATTCTTTGGCATTGCCTTTCTTTGGGACTGGAATAAAAACTGACCTCTTTCAGTCCTGTGGCCACTGCTGAGTTTTGCTGGCACATTGAGTGCAGCACTTTCACAGTATCATCCTTCAGGATTTGAAATAGCTCAACTAGGATTCCATCACCTCCACTAGATTTGTTCGTAGTGACATTTTCTAAGGCCCTCTTTACTTCACATTCCAGGATGTCTGGCTCTAGGTGAGTGATCACACCATCGTGATTATCTTGGTTGTGAACATCTTTTTTGTACAGTTCTTCTGTGTATTCTTGCCACCTTTTCTTAATATCTTCTGCTTCTGCTAGGTCCAGACCATTTCTGTCCTTTATCGAGCCCATCTTTGCATGAAATGTTCCCTTGGTATCTCTAATTTTCTTGAAGAGATCTCTAGTCTTTCTCATTCTCATTCTATTGTTTTCCTCTATTTCTTTGCATTGATCGATGAAGAAGGCTTTCTTATCTCTCCTTGCTTTCTTTGGAATTCTGCATTCAGATGCTTATGTCTTTCCTTTTTCCTTTGCTTTCTGCTTCTTTTCTTTTCACAGCTATATCTAAGGCCTTCTCAGACAGCCATTTTGCTTTTTTGCATTTCTTTTCCATGGGGAAGGTCTTGATTCCTGTCTCCTGTACAATGTCATGAACCTCCATCCATAGTTCATCAGGCAAACTATCAGATCTAGTCCCCTAAATCCATTTCTCACTTCCACTGTATAATCATAAGAAATATGATTTAGGTCATATCTGAATGGTCTAGTGGTTTCCCCAACTTTTTCAATTTAAGTCTGAATTTGGCAATAAGGAATTCATGATCTGAGCCACAGTCAGCTTCCAGTCTTGTTTTTGCTGACTGTATAGAGCTTCTCCATCTTTGGCTGCAAAGAATATAATCAATCTCATTTCAGTTTTGACCATCTGGTGATATCCATGTGTAGAGTCTTCTCTTGTGTTGTTGGAAGATGGTATTTGCTATGACCAGTGTGTTCTCTTGGCAAAACTCAATTAGCCTTTGCCCTGCTTCATTCCATATTCCAAGGGCAAATTTGCCTGTTACTCCAGGTGTTTCTTGACTTCCTACTTTTGCATTCCAGTCCCCTGTAATGAAAAGGACATCTTTTTGGGTGTTAGTTCTAAAAGGTCTTGTAGGTCTTCATAGAACCGTTCAACTTCAGCTTCTTCAGCATTACTGGTTGTGGCATAGGCTTGAATCACCATGATATTGAATGGTTTGCCTTGGAAATAAACAGAGATCATTCTGTTGTTTTTGAGATTGCATCCAAGTATTGCATTTCACACTCTTTTGTTGACCATGATGGCTACTCCATTTCTTCTAAGGGATTCTTGCCTGCAGTAGTAGATATAATAGTCATCTGAGTTAAATTCACCCATTCCAGTCCATTTTAGTTCACTGATTCCTAGAATGTCAATGTTCACTCTTGCCATCTCCTGTTTGACCACTTCCAATTTGCTTTGATTCACGGACCTAACATTCCAGGTTCTATGCAATATTGCTCTTACAGCATTGGACCTTGCTTCTACACCAGTCACATCCACAACTGGGTATTGTTTTTGTTTTGGCTCCATCCCTTCATCTTTCTGGAGTTATTTCTCCACTGATCTCCAGTAGCATACTGGGCACCTACTGACCTGGGAAGTACCTCTTTCAGTGTCCTCTCTTTCTGCCTTTTCATACTGTTCATAGTGTTCTCAAGGCAAGAATACTGAAGTGGTTTGCCATTCCCTTCTCCAGTGGACCACGTTCTGTCAGACCTCTCCATCATGACTCACTTGTCTTCGGTGGCCCCACACAGGTGCTACAAAGTATTTAAGGTGATTTGAGCTTTAAGGTGCTACAAAGTGGGCTTCCCTGGTGGCTCAGATGGTAAAGAATCTGCCTGCAATGCAGGAGACCTGGGTTCATCCCTGTGTTGTGAAGATCCCCTGTAGAAGGGAATGGCAACCCACTCCAGTATTCTTGCCTGGCGAATCTCACGGATAGAGGAGCCTGGTGGGCTATAGTCCATGGTGTTTAACTGAAAATGACTGAATGATTAACACAAAGTATTTAAAATATCCAAGTGTTACGTGTTAAATATTTGCCCCTCCACCCAGTTCATGTGTTGAAATTCTAACTACCATTATTATGAAGATATGGGGTTTTTAAGAGTTAATTGTGTCATAGAGCCCCTCATGAATGGGATCAGAGACCTTATAAAAGAGATTCAAAATAGCCCTCTGGCCTCTTACACTAAATGAAGACACAGCTAAAAGATATCCATCTAAGAATCAGGATCCAGGCTCTCACCAGACGCTGAATGTGATGGAGCCTTGATCTTGGGCTTCTCAACCTCCAGAGTTATTAAAAAAATAATAATTCTGTTTTTTAAAGGGTGCCAAGTCTATAGTATTTTATTATAGCAGCCTGATAGACTAAGACTTGGTGTAGTTTGATTATGACCTAAGATTGAACACAAATATATGTTTTATAGTTTTAAAAACACTTTTATAAGCAATATCTGTTTTAATTTTCCTGAGGTTTTTTTTTTATAATAATATATTTTTACAAAAGTTCTATAAGCAACTAACTATGTTATACAGAATGAAATGACTATAATACTAGGCAAAAAGGCAAAGTAATTACACCATCTTGGAATCATCTTGGAATTTATAATACACATAGAAATGACTGTATAGTCAGATAAACAATTTAGACTTTAGGGTAACTGATCTCAAAAGCTTCAATATAGAATAGGCTTAGATAGGACAGGATATTATAGAATAGAAAGGATATTCTTAAAGGAGTTGGATCAGGAGAAATGTAAAGTAAATTCTTATAAGACAATTTAAAATAATTCAAAAGATAAAGAAATTTGGCAATATTTTTCAAATTATGGTGTATTTACTGTATTCATTAAAATGATGTAGGCTATTTCCTAAAAAGGTGAATTCTAGAATCATACTCAAGTTTGGCTGAGCCATTATCTGGAGTTGAAGTTCAAATTGACATTTTTTTTAACAGTTCACTAGGTGATATTCATGTATGCTAAACTTTGAAGTTGGGAAAATGTGAAGTACTTTAAGTAATACAGGATGAACTGATAAGAGACCAAAGAAGAATCACTCCTTCCAAACTTCCCAAACAAATGCTCTTCAAAATCAAAGGATAAATAAAACTTGGTTGAAAAAATACTTGAATTCCATAAGTGAGTTATTAAACATTAACTTATTATTTAAATACAGTCACTCCTCCATATCTGTGAGGGATTGATTCCGGACCCCTACAAATAACCACATCTGCAGATGTTTAAGTTGCATAGCACAGTGTGCCTTTGGTTCTCCATTCTGTTTCCTCAAAGTCCACCAGTTCAGCACTCATGGATTTTGAATATAGAAATTCAAAGTTGAATCCATGAATATGAAGGCTTATTTTAATTTTCAATTTTTTTCCCAAATAAATTATACTCAAGAAAAAAGAATCTTAATTTCAACCCACTATCAATGATAACAGGGTCTTCCCTGTAGCTCAAATGGTGAAGAATCTGCCTGCAATGCTTGAGACCCAGGTTCAATGCCTGGGTCAGGAGATCCCCTGGAGAAGGAAATTGCAACCCACTCCAGTATTCCTGCCTGGGAAATCCCAAGGACAGAGGGGTCTGAAAGGCATAACTGAAGAAGTATGGATAATTTCAAAAGTAGTAGAGGAGAGTTGTCTACACTTTTTTCTTTCCTTTTTTCTTTGCTTTTTCTCTCTCTTTCCCCCTTTCTCTTTGTCTTCTTCCCCTGCCTCTTTCACTCTTTTCTTGCTTTTTCTATTTTTTTCTTTTCTCTTCTTTTCTTTCTATTTTGTGGAAGCTTATCTCTAAAATACAGAGAAGTGATCTTAGCAACAACCTCAACAAAATTAAATAAAATCATGTCAGTGTTTAGGAAAGAGGATTGGTAGTTATGACTGTCTCTATTCACTGAGAATTTAAAAAATATATATTTTACTTTTACTGGTTTTTTTCCTCCTATTTTTGACAAGATTATTTAGCTGACACAGTGAAGGCTACATGTAACTGTATTTCATTAAGATTGCTTAAGGTGTCTCTTGTTATGAGCTTATGGTTACCAGGGGGAAGGGTGGGGTAGGGGGAGGACAGTTAGAGTGTTTGGGATTGACTTGTATACATGCCTATATTGAAATGGATGACCAAATGCATAGCAAAGGAAACTCTGCTCAATATTCTGTAACAATCAAACTGGGAAAAGAATTTGAAAAAGAACAGATACGTGTATATGTATAATTGAATCATTTTGCTGTACACCTCAAACTAGCAAAAAATTGTTAATCAACTATAATATAAAATAAAAATTGAAAAAAAGAAAAAAAGTCTCTTTTTATGTTTTTATGAGAACACTCTTAATTGAATTTTAAATAAGAATGACCCAGTGGTTTTAATTGACTATAATTCATACTTAGACAGTAGTGAGCTATGGCTGAAAACAGAGGCCACTCCTCTTCATCTTTGACAAGAGAAAGAAAATCAATCATAAGTGAAAGAAATTTTTAAAAATTTACAAAGTCACATTTTTCCCCTTAAGCAATAATTCTCAAACTTGTGTTTTGACTTTTGGTATAAATTTAAGCCTTCCCTTTTATTTTTTCTTCAGCTTCTGGGTGTTTAGCTCATGAAATAAATAAAACTGGAATAGGTCAAATCTGACACTAGTTGCATTTATTTGATGAGAGGGATACCAGGAAATTGTGAGTCGTTCATCAGGGTGAACATCAGGCCTTTGCTATACTGCAGGGGCTCTAAGATGGGGACTTTCTCCTGGGTGCCATGAGGGCAGTTAGGACTCTATGCAGAAACTGGAAAATGTGAGCTGTAAAGAGAAGCAGACTGTTCTTTTAACTCCTGAGAGACCATAAATGACAATCTGTCAGCAATATCATACAATTTAAGAGTTGAAATATCATTACTTCTACTTTTTTTAAATGGTAGTATAACTTGTCAAAGAAAAGTATATCACAGAATTCTAGTATCTAAACCTGACAACAGCCAATATAAAATGGAATTATCTGGTTAAAGTATGAGGGAATAAAAGCCCCACTCAATTCAATCTCCTCCCCATACCCCTAGGTAGACATTATGATTCTCCCAGAAATCTCTGAGTTCCATATGGCCTTGGAATTGACAGAACATGGTTGGAAGCATCTTGCCTATTTCACCTCCTTCTATCTCTTTCCACCATTTTACAAGTTTGGTGCTGGATGAGGAAATTGAGAGCAGAGAGTTCCAATAATTTCCTCATGGTTGCTATTAATGTTAGAGGGAAAAGTGAACTGCTGTCTTTAGTTTGTTGTTTCATTGTACAACACTGTCAACACAACAAAGGGAACGATTCTTAACATTATTTCAAACTCATTTTCAAATCATTTCCCATCTGAATATGTTAAACTGCAAAGAGAGTGGCATTTGTCACATACTTTTGGATTGTTGCAGAAACTGAAGAAAACTATGTTTAATCACTGAGGGAGTAATTTAGGGACACAGAATTGCATGAAAATTCAAGACAACCACAGACAATTCAATCAATAAGAATATTATTTATTCATCATCAAGAGTGTGGACAGGATTTTGAAGATATTAAAGGAACATAAGACATGGCACCTTAAGAAACTATTTTGTTAGACAAACTGTGTGTGTGTGTGTGTGTGTGTGTGTGTATGTGTCTGCATGCTCATGCATGTGCATGGTCCTGTGCATTGTTGTTTTTAGAGGTATCAACTGAACTGTGTAAGATTTAATAAAAATTTCATTGCAGTTTGTGAAAGAATACAATCAAATTCTCTTACTCATTAATTTAAAAAATGAGAGAGAGAAACAGAGACAAAAAGACAGAAAAGTTCAGGAATTTGGTTTCTGATCTTCAAAGCTATCAGTGGGTTGACAGATCTACAACTGTTCAAAGTTTTCTATCCTGTCAAATTCATGGAAAGCAGAAGCCAAAAATTTTACAGAGAAAAATGGGCAGCATGAAATAAAACAGATTTTGTATGAAAAGAAAAGCAGAAATAGAGAATGCAGAAATGGAACTGCAACTTTGGAATGTTCTAACTACTATATTTCCTAAAGTTAGGCTTTGTAAGATTGCCTTCAAAATTTTAGACTCATGAGTCATTCTTTAAGCTTTTGTGAAGGGTTTTAGTTGCATTCAATCAAACTTTTCTTGAATAATTCAGAATAAATGGATATAAATTGCCGGGTAGAATGTATAGTACATTAAAAACAAAACATGATATATACCATTATTACATTGAAATATTGTATTTTTTTATACCCAAGATTTTACATGGTTAAGGTTATAGGAACAAAAAATGCAAAGCTGCTGAGTACATTATGTAAATGGAAAAATACTGAATGGAATTTGGGAGCTGGGACCCTTAGCCTCATTTTTTTTTTTTTTAACCAAGTGTCCCATTGGCCTTTGGTAAGACTAACATAAAGAAGCCTCACTTTTTTTTTCTGATAGATAAAGGAGAAGATGAGTGATTTCAAAGATGTATTCTTATGTAAATCTAGGGTTGAATCAAAGGCGTGGAATAATCTGCAAGCACTTTCTTTATTTGCCTTGTGAAACCCTCCATGCATAGATTTATGTGAAGCTATATATGATAAACCCACAGCAAACATTATCCTCAATGGTGAAAAATTGAAAGCATTTNACCATTCCCTTCTTCAGTGGACCACATTCTGACAGAATGTGGCCCTGAAGTTTAATGGGAGTCTGTTTTGCTCGGCTGTGAATTTCCTTCAGACTAGTGATCCTCTGTTCCTTCTATTCTCACCTTCGAAAAGGAAATGTCTTTCCTAAGCCTGTCCAACCTTTCTATCTTGGAAGCAGATAACTTGTTTTCCAGGTTTTACAGGCCATAGAGAGCAATTTTTGTCTCAGGATGGACCACAGCAAAGTTTCATCAGTACCTGATTTAGATGATATAGAAGGTGAGATTTGAGACTTTTCGAGCTGATTATATTTAGAAGAGATTCTGGACTTGGGTTCGATGCTGGAATGGGTTAAAATTTAGGGGGATACACAGATGGCGGGGTGTATTTTGCACTTGGAAAGGATATGAATTTTGAGGGGCCAGAGGACAGACAGTTACGAGTTACGTTCTTCACACTGTGTACTGCTGGTATCTGTGAATGTGACCTTATTTGGAAATAGGTTCTTTGTGCTCATGCGCTCAGTCACTTCTGTTGTGTCCAGCTCTTTGTGACCCTATGGACTGTAGCCTTCCAAGTTCCCCTGTCCATGGGATTCTCCAGGCAAGAATACTGGAGTGGGTTGCCATGTCCTTCTCCAGGGGATCTTCCTCATCCAGGGATCAAACCCAGGTCTCCTGTGTCTTCTGCACTGCAGGCAGATTCCTTACTGTTGAGCCACAAATGAAGTCATTAGTGTTAGTTGCTCAGTCATATTTGACTCTTTGCGATCCCACGGACTATAGCTCGCCAAGCTCCTCTGTTCATGGGATTCTCCAAGTAAGAACACTGGAGTGGATTGCCATTCCCTTTTCCAGAGGATCTTCCTGACTCAAGGATCAAACTGGGGTCTCCTGCATTGCAGGCAGATTCTTTACCATTTGAGCTACAGGGAAGTCCATATTTGAGGTCATTAGGGTGGGTCCTAAACCAATATGACTGGTATCTCTTTAAAAGAAAGAAAACACCACATAAAGATAGACACACATACACAGAACACCATGGGGCAAAAGAGGCAGAGATCAGAGTGATGCACTGCAAGCCAAGGACTGCAGCCACCACCACAAACTAGGAGGCAAGCAAAGACTCTATCCAGTTTCAGAGAGATCACAGTCCAACTGACACCTTAACTTTGGAACACTATTCTCTAGACTGTGAGAGAATAAACTGCCATTTAATTTGTGATAAATTTGTTACAGCAGCCCTAAGAAACAAAAGTGAAAGTGAAGTCGCTCAGTCGTGTCCGACTCTTTTCGACCCCATGGCTGTGGCCTACCAGGTTGCTCCAACCATGAGATTCTCCAGGCAAGAATACTGGAGTGGGTTGCTATTTCCTTCTCCAGGAGATCTTCCCAACCCAGGGATTGAACCCGGGTAAAAACATCCCTTAATACTAGCAAATATATATTCAAGACTTATTGTGTATTGTGTAAAGTGCTTTACATGCTTTACCTTTAATCTCTACCACAACCCCAGGAAGAAAAGAAATAAAATAAGCTTCTACTACACTACACCTAACTACTATACTAAACTTCTTTTTATATGCCAGGCACTCTTATAATAAGGAATTTATCGGTCTCTGGTTCCAGGTTCTTATCAAAGAGTTTCTAAAACCCCTGAAATTTTCCAAGTGACAGAAGTATTTTTGTTATCCATTAGCCTCTTGGGCATATGTGAGTTTACACTAGATCACTCAGGATGTGGGCTGCGTGCCAGAAAGATCAAACCATGCGATTCAATAGTTGGGGCTTTGAGCCAGTCTGAACTTCAAGGCCTAAATAATAAAACCCCAACCAAAACTCTGGACACTCAAGGTCAGTGGAGTGTACTAATTAGTAAACACACCAATGTGCCAGGAGGGTGCTGTACCCTGATCTATGGAGAGAGGACAGAGAAGCTCTGTGCAGGACTCTGCCAGGTCTTGCTCTATGTGTCTCTTCATTTGGCCGTTCCTGATTTTTATCCTTTATAATAAATCTGGCATTTATATGGCATTTTCCTAGTCCTGTGAGTTGTTCTAGTCAATTACTGAACCTGGGAGCGATCATAGGAACCTGTGTGTCAGATTGTAGTCAGCTGGTTGGAAGCATAGGTGATCTGGGGACCACACTTGAGGCTGGCGTCTGAAGTGGGGGCAATCTTTGGGGGATCATATTCCCTTAAGCCCATGGAATCTGATATTAACTCTGGGTGCTTAGTGGTGGAATTAATTGTAATATACCAGGTGGTGTCAGAATAGCTGGGGTTAAAACAGAATTCTAGGATTGAGTCTTACAGTGACCCAGTATACCCAACAGTAATCAGTGACAGAAAATAGAAAATGTGCCAAAGAAGATACAAATCACTTGGTCTTTCAGCTATTTGACTTTCACACACCATTCTTTCACACATTATATTTTAATCAACACTCAAACTGTTTCTCACATACAGAACTGAGCTTTTCATTTTTTATCTTAAGAAATAATGATTTTGAGCTAAAGCATCAGTTCAGTTCAGTTGAGTCGCTCAGTCGTGTCCGACTCTTTGCAACCCCATGAATTGCAGCACGCCAGGCCTCCCTGTCCATCCCCAACTCATAAAACGAGTGTCTACCGGGGAAAGACCTGGGGCATTTGCTAGATGCTGAGGCAGATTGGCTCATGACAAATCATGAGAGAACTGACTTGTCTACAGATGATATGAATAGGTGACTAATTTTAAGCTGGTAGCATTTAGTTAAAGAGATATACCTATATATTGTCTTAGGAAACATTATTTGCAGCATCTTGACATATCTTACTTGGAAATATGAAGGGGAGAAAGAGACAGAGGGAATGAGAGAAGAAAGTTAGAAGGATGGGAGGAAGAGAGGGAGGGGGAAAGAGAAGGAAGAATGAAAGGAAAACTGAAGGGGAGAGGGGAAAAAGAATGAAAAAAAGAAAAAGAGAAAGATACTGTTTAAGTGTAAAACAACTGCTTTGAGTGCATAGCAACAGGCAATAAATGTGATAAAGCAATGCTAGTGGAGACAGGCAAGGAAAAATTCTTTTGCAAAAGTTACACAAAAACAAATACTGGATTTCCTCAAGATTTTAGATTTTAAAGGCATATAGTTAGACCTATATACGCACATTACTTTCATACAGAAGAACAAAAAACCTTAAGCAAGTATTGTCATACTAATTCTTTACAACATAAAGCTTCTTAGGAATGCACCTACAGCAAAACAGACTGTTCTGAAAATCCTTCACAATCTAAGGGGGAAAACAGCATTATGACAAGGAATTGTGCAGAACTAATACTTAGAAAATCCAGACAGTTGACACCTAGAAGACTCTTTTAAACATAGGCATTAGGATCCAAACAACTAGGCTGATGAGGTTGGGGGCAGAGTTTTCATTTCTGGGAAGGATAATTCAAACACTTAAGAAGGATACTGGCAGGTAATCTAAGCAGAAAGTGAGAATGTGGACCAAGATAGCACACTGGGACTGTACGACTCAGTCATTTTACAAAGGACTGCAGGTGAGTATTATTACTATTCATAATCATACACTAGCAGAGAAAACTACAGATGACCCTGGTCCACAGCAAATCAAGTCCAGATCACACAATTTATCCCTAAAAACTCTGAGTCCTCTTTTAAACCATTATTGTACTCTCTGTTTTCTAAATTAATTAATGAGCTAAATAAAATTTTTGTTCACTTTTATTTGTGTGAATCAAAATTTTACCGTTTTTCCCCCCCTTTACCAACCTCTCTCCATTTCTTCTACCCTCCAGCCCTTGGCAACCACCATTCTACTCTCTGTTTCTAAGAGTTCAATTTTTTTTTTTAAGAGTCCACATAGGAGTGATGTAACTGTCTTTCTCAGTCTGATTTATTTCATTTAGCATAATGTCCTCCAGGCTCATACATGCTGTCACAAATGGCAGGACTACTTTCTTTTTTAAGGTTGAATAATATTCTATTGAAAACATCTACACATTTTCTCTATCTACTCATCCATCAGTGCACACTTAGGGTGTTTCCATATCTTGGCTAAAGACTTCACTCTTTTAAAGAAAACTGCCCTTTAACATCCCCAACAAGCCATTAATTTCATTTGGTGGCAGGGACTGTGAGTTTCAATGTATTGTGGTGAAACTAAAAGTAAACTGGGAAAAGGCCTGGGTTTAGTCTTTATTCAGTAAGTGCTGACCTTGACTAATTTCCAGCATCATTTCTAATTCTCACTGGTTCATATATCAAATGGGATTAATTTCTGCTTTGCAACTTTCAAAGGCCTGTTGGAAGAATTAGATGAGTTAACCTAAAAGAATTTAAGCATTCTGTAAAGATCCCCAGTCCCATCACTCACAAGGCCATTCACGCCATTTTCCTGTAACATGTAAAAGATCCTATGCTCCAAACTCTGTGTCCCTTTTGTCTGCAGGGTGGCGCTGAAGCTCCAAGGAATGTGTGTAGGTCTTCTGGATGATCCAGCTCTCACTCCACTTCCAGTCACTCCTCCTCAACCTTAACACCACAGTGCGTGCATGTGTGCTTCAGTCGTGTCCGATTCTCTGTGACTCTATGGACTGTAGCCCGCCAGGCTCTTCTGTCCAGGGGATTCTCCAGGCAAGAATACTGGAGTGGGTTGCCGTTCCCTCCTCCAGGGGATCTTCCCAATACCACAGTTGCACTCAACTATTTATACAGTCCCAAACATTGCATATTCTGATACCTTCCATCTGGAATGCCCTCTCCTTAGCACTTCAGTCCAACTGATAAACTTCCATGCATCCTTTAAAAAGCAATTTATATATTACCTCTCCTGAGAAGCATTCCTGATACTCTCAAGTAACATTATTCTTCCTCTATATTATAGCTCTGTACAGTGTTAAAATTTGTTTGTTTGTCTGATACTTCTGCTAAATTATATGCCTTGATGGTAGGGTTGCTTCAAGTTTACTTCTTTATCCTCTGAATCTGACACATGGTAAGTGCTAAATAAATACTTAATAGCTAAAATGAAATGTTAGGCATTGCTACTATATCTCCATTTCCCCCACAGCACTGGCACAAAATTAAGCATACACTAGCACGGAGAAGGCAATGGCACCCCACTCCAGTATTCTTGCCTGGAAAATCCCATGGACGGAGAAGCCTGGTAGGCTGCAGTCCATGGGGTCGCTGAGGGTCAGATGCGACTGAGCGACTTCACTTTCACACATTGGAGAAGAAAATGGCAACCAACTCCAGTGTTCCTGCCTGGAGAATCCCAGGGACGGGGGAGCCTGGTGGGCTGCCGTCATGGGGCTGCACAAAGTCAGACACGACTGAAGTGACTTAGCATCAGCAGCAGCAGCAGCACTTAGTAAACAAATAATTAATCTCTATTTCTTGTTACTTATCATTATTATTACCCAATCCTAATTCAGGGTGGGGGTTGAGAAAGCATGTGTGCTAAAGAAAATGTGAATGATTGTTAATCAAACACTCAAGTCAACTGGTTAGACACTTTGTATGAACAACTTAATTCTCACAATAAACCTATGATACAGGTATTACGATTTTCATTTTACAAGAAAATAAGTGAAGATAAAAAGACTTTAACTTCTCTGAAGTCAAGCAGCTGACAGTAAATAGTACACTTTCTGGGGTTTCATATACTCTACTTCATTTGACCCTCAGAACCTTGTGAGTTACAAAGTACAAATCTTAGTATTTCTGCATTACAAATGAAAAAAAAAAAGAAAAAGAAAACAAGATTTAAGTGACTGGCAAAGTTTACAAAGCTAGTAACCACTGGGTCTAGGATTAGAAATATCTATGTCATGTGACTCCAAATCTGGTACTTTTTCCATAGGCCAGTCTCTCTGAACTAAGACGCCTGAGTGTGGAAGAATTGATGCTTTTGAACTGTGGTGTTGGAGACGACTCGACAGTCCCCTTGGACTGCAAGATCAAACCAGTCAATCCTAGAGGAAATCAACACTGAATATTCATTGGAAGGACTGATCCTGAAACTGAAGCTCCAATACTTTGGCCACCTGATGCAAAGAGCTGACTCATTTGAAAAGACTCTGATGCTGGGAAAGATAGAAAGCAGGAGAAGAAGGGGACAGAAGATGAGATGGTTGGATGGCATCACTGACTCAATAGACATGAGTTTGCTCAAGCTCCAGGAGATGGTGAAGGACAGGAAGTCTGGTATGCTGCAGTCCATAGTGTCGCGAAGCATCAGACACGACTGAACGACTGAACAATGGTCTCTCTTGCCACATTGAGTGAATGAAGTCACTCAGTTGTGTCCGACTCTTTGCGACCCCATGGACAGCAGCCCACCAGGCTCCTCTGTCCATGGGATTCTCCAGGCAAGAATACTGGAGTGGGTTGCCATTTCCTTCTCCAGGGGATCTTCCCAACCCAGGGATCAAACCCAGGTCTCCTGCATTACAAGCAGAGGCTTTAACCTCTGAGCCACCAGGGAAACCCCCTCTCTTGCCACAGGAGATCACTTATAGGTCACTCATAAAACTGCATGAACAGACAAATTCAATTAAGAAAAAACAAAACAAGGGTGCTATAGACACGACTGAACGACTGAACAATGGTCTCTCTTGCCACATTGAGTGAATGAAGTCACTCAGTTGTGTCCGACTCTTTGCGACCCCATGGACAGCAGCCCACCAGGCTCCTCTGTCCATGGGATTCTCCAGGCAAGAATACTGGAGTGGGTTGCCATTTCCTTCTCCAGGGGATCTTCCCAACCCAGGGATCAAACCCAGGTCTCCTGCATTACAAGCAGAGGCTTTAACCTCTGAGCCACCAGGGAAACCCCCTCTCTTGCCACAGGAGATCACTTATAGGTCACTCATAAAACTGCATGAACAGACAAATTCAATTAAGAAAAAACAAAACAAGGGTGCTATTTAAAGGATTAGGTTTCAAAATTTTCAATCAAACCAATTTCAAGGCTAATACAGTTTTAACCTTCTTCTCTATATACCCCATACACAGAGAGTTTCAATGCATGAGGATCAATACTTCTATTTTTCTAGGACCAATATTTCAACCTTTATTATATATGTCATAACACTCAGGGATAGGTTCCCTAGTGAAGAGAAAATCATACAGCTTGCCCAAGACCAAACAGAAAGCTTCTATGCCTGAGATATGCACCAAATATTGATGACTTTCCCAATTTACTCACCTAATATTTATTAACTAGTTTATGTGCCCAACCCTAGGCTAGGGGTGTGAGGATGGACAGGACCTGAACCATGTTAATCTATGTGGAGACAGAATTGCCAATACATTATAACAATGTAATATATAGTTGTTAAAGGTGGAGATCAATTTTGTCTAAATGAATTGAAAAGGCTTCACAGAGAAGGTGATTTTTGAACCAAAATTTAGGGAAAGCATCTTATTCCAGATACAGAAGGAAGTTTGGGAAATTCTAGTTAAGCAAAAAGAAATACAAAAGTACTAAGCAGTAAAATGGATTGTGTGATGTCTTGTGGAAAATGATAGATGATTCAAGCATAGGATTCAAATCAGGAAGGAAGCAGTGACTGAATTAGAAAACTAGGTTAGAATCAGATAAAGATTGAGGAACATATGCTGCAGATTAGAAGTTTTCAAACCTTTTTCAGTTAAAGAACATTTTCAAACACATCTTTATGCAAAACATAACAACAATAACTACAGCGCTTATCTGGAAGAAGGCGAGTAGGGAAGCAGAATCTATTCATTCTGCCTCACATTAACACCCTCTCCCTGGTGTTCCTTCACAGAGACCTAAGGCATCTAGTACTTTACGTACAGTTCTCAACAGCAAATGGTTACCAGTTTGTAATAAGTACAGAAACTGAAGAGTAAACACTTAGAAATCTTGTATTATAATTTAATGGGTAACTTCGTGTTGTTAAGTCTAAAAAAAATTTGTGGTTTATGCTTAGATTTTTAGAAATTTCATGTTTCTAGTAACTCATTTTTATTATATTTATAAAATTCTTAGTCTAAGATGAATGAAAAATATTGCTCCTTCAACATAGTGTAAGAAGCACTGCCCTAAAGGTTCCAGAACAGATCAGATTTGTAATTTAGAAAGTTAGAAAAATAACTAGTGACAGTTTAGAAGGGGAAGACCCATTGGCAAATACAAATACTAATAATATGAAAAAAATAGAAAATTTAAAGATGAAATAAGGATGACTTGTGAAAACATTAAGCATCTGGCAAACAATGAATAAGGATTTTTAAGTTCACACAAAAGGGAAATTTCTTCAAGTCAAATGAGGCTTAGATAATAGATTTTTAGAGACAAAAGACCTTAAGCCATCAATCTCCAGATCTAAATTCATTAAGTCAAAAACTTTTAATATACTTATTATATATGTAACACTATTTACTGAAAGACCTATCACATACTTGGTGTCAGGGATACAGTATTGAACTCAGGACACAGCCGCTTTGTTATGCTCCACATGCTAAACTTAGATAGTAAAAAAAAAGACATGGTCCCTCCCACCATGACAGACATTCACCAACCACAGAACATAAATAGATGTTTCCCTTAAACTATTTTAAGTACTACAGAAAACTTACATGGTACTATGAGATCATGTAACACAGAGATTAATAGATTCTAGGAGATGAAGGATTGCCTGAAGAAGTTATGTGTTAGTTGAAATCCAAAGAATAAGCAGAAAGTAACCAGGCAAAAAAAGGGAAAGAACATTCTAGAGAGAGAAAAAGGCATGTAAGGGGATGGGGCATGAGAAGCCCACAAAACAGAAAGAAAGGAAGTACGACTGATGCACAGAAAGCAAGGAGAAAAGTGACGAGGTCAAAAAGTTAGATGAGCTAGTCCATTAAAAGTCCTACAAGCAATAATACAGATAATCTTGAGGACATTATGTTAAGTGAAATAAACCAGTCACAAGAGGACAAATACTGTGTGAGTCCACTTATTTGAGCAATCTGGAGGAGTCAAAATCATAGAGACAGAAAGAATGGTGGGGCAGGGGCAGGAGGGAGGGAGGAACAGAGAACGATTATTTAATGGGTACAGAGTTTCAGTTTAGTAAGATGAAAAAAGATGGAGATGGATGGTGGTGATGCTTGCAAAACAAAGTGAATGTACTTAATATCAGTAAATTGTATGCTTAAAAATGGCTGAAATTATAAATTTTGTTAAGTTAACCAGAGTTTTATTCTATTACTTCCATCCAAAGACCCTTATGAGACAGAAATTGGTACACAGAAGAGGAGTGGTATAAACGAGTCCTTAAAATGTAGAACTGACTGGATCAAGGCTGGGGCCTACACAACGCAGATCTCTCTCTATGCTGAGGTTGGCCATTCTCACATAGTGGGAGATAGTTCATTGAGCCGTGCGTGGTCTCACCAGGACTCACCACTACTAAGGCACACTACAAAAAGAGACGCGGTAGAGAAAACAGGATGCATTGGCTGTACAGATGGATTTCAATCAGCTCCTATAAAAAACAAACTCCTTAATATAAAATAGAGGAGATATTCAAAATATTTACAATCTGTAAGATCATACTAGTGCACATTGGAGATTATCAGTACTGAGTTGAACTGGTCAATCTGAAAGCGGGGAGGAAATACCACTTTTGGAAAATAGATTCCTTTTGCCTAGAGCCTGCACAAGATCCTTGCTGAGTTGGGAAACTACCCAGGGCTAAAATAAGAATGGTACAAAGGCAGAAATGCAGGACCTACAGCTACAGATAAGACCAAAGCATAAGAGAGTTCTCCTGAATACCCTAGGGTTCCCCCAAGCATCTCTGTTATGCATTTTTTGCCCGATAAAGCTAGGATACAATCCAGAAGCAAGAAGCAGATTAATACTTCCCTTCCCCAGGCCCTATTTCAAATTGAGTGAAGCAATAAATTCCCTTTTCTCCTCCTTTGGCTGCAATTCATTTATGTTGGATTTCTGCCCTTTAAAACCAAAAAGTGTTAGTACACTACTAATATTTAAAAATGCACGGCCTTTATCAAAACGATCACCACGATCTATCCCAAATCTACAGAAATGATCTCCAGGTCAGGGTATCTGTCATTTCTTAATAAGTGTTCCAGCTGATTAGGCAAACTGGGGAAATACTAGCTTAGGTTGAAGTTTAACATTCAACGAAAGTCAGGTTATCTCATCCTATACTATATGAATCAATAATTGCTATTTCCCAGTAACAGAGAGGAAGGACATTACAACAATATTTATTTAGAACACACTATGAGCCTACCACTGTACCAGAATTCACTATTCTGGGCACCAAATATTTAAGAGGCTACCTTGTCTTCCAGGACAAGACAAGACAAGACCTACAAATACATCGGGACTGCTTAACCTGTCTGATCAATGGAATGATCTAGGGATCTTTCTGGTAGATCACAGATGGCAGACAAGGGGTGTAAACTCCCTACCCATCAGACAACAAAGTCATTTCCAAAATATGCTCAGTGTAAAATACAGTTCCTTCTCAATAAAAAGTACAGGAGCACACAAAGAAAAAATCATGAATACAGTCCATTAATTCAGATTTGGATTTAACTCAGAAAACTAAGATCATAGCATCTGGTCCCATCACTTCATGGGAAATAGATGGGGAAACAGTGGAAATAGTGTCAGACTTTATTTTTGGGGGCTCCAAAGTCACTGCAGATGGTGATTGCAGCCATGAAATTAAAAGACGCTTACTCCTTGGAAGGAAAGTTATGACCAACCTAGACAGCATATTCAAAAGCAGAGACATTACTTTGCCAACAAAGGTCTGTCTAGTCAAGGCTATGGTTTTTCCTGTGGTCATGTATGGATGTGACAGTTGGACTGTGAAGAAAGCTGAGCACCAAAGAATTGATGCTTTTGAATTGTGGTGTTGGAGAAGACTCTTGAGAGTCCCTTGGACTGCAAGGAGATCCAGCCAGTCCATCCTAAAGGAGATCAGTCCTGGGTGTTCATTGGAAGGACTGATGTTGAAGGTGAAACTCCAGTACTTTGGCCACCTCACGAGAAGAGTTGATTCATTGGAAAAGACTCTGATGCTGGGAGGGATTGCGGGCAGGAGGAGAAGGGGACGACAGAGGATGAGATGGCTGGGTGACATCACTGACTCGATGGATGTGAGTTTGAGTAGACTCCAGGAGTTGGTGATGAACAGGGAGGCCTGGAGTGCTGCAATTCATGGGGTTGTGAAGGGTCCGACATGACTGAGTGACTGAACTGAACTGAACATGCATTAAGCACTTATTATTTGAACACTTACTATATCAAGCAAATAAATACAGGCTGTTACTAATAACTAATAATCAGAAACTACCAACAGATTAGTAGACTGATTGAACTGACACTTCTCATTCGATAATGATTTATTTAAATGTAATGATTAAGGGATTTAACATATTAAAAGCAACTTGTTAGTGTTGAGAATAAAGAAGTCAACAAAACATTAATTTAACATTTTATCAAATTCAACTACCCCTTTTCAAGAAGATAACTTTGACACCTAACTATCAAGGTCAGCATTCAGTTCAGTTCAGTTCAGTCGCTCAGTTGGGTTTGACTCTTTGCGACCCCATGAACCGCAGCATGCCAGGCCTCTCTGTCCATCGCCATCTTCCGGAGTTTACTCAAACTCATGTCCATCGAGTCGGTGATACCATCCAACCATTTCATCCTCTGTCGTTCCCCTTCTCCTCCTGCCCTCGATCTTTCCCAGCATCAGGGTCTTTTCAAATGAGTCAGCTCTTCGCATGAGGTGGCCAAAGTACTGGAGTTTCAGCTTCAACATCAGTCCTTCCAATGAACACCCAGGACTGATCTCCTTTAGGATGGACTGGTTGGATCTCCTTGCAGTCCAAGGGTCTCTCAAGAGTCTTCTCTAACACCACAGTTCAAAAGCATCAATTCTTCGGCACTGAGCTTTCTTTATAGTCCAACTCTCACATCCATACATGACCACTGGAAAAACCACAGCCTAGACTAGATGGACCTTTGCTGGCAAAGTAATGTCTCTACTTTTGAATATACTATCTAGGTTGGTCATAACTTTTCTTCCAAGGAGTAAGTGTCTTTCATGGCTGCAGTCACCATCTGCAGTGATTTTGGAGCCCAGAAAAATAAAGTCAGCCACTGTTTCCACTGTTTCCCCATCTATTTGCCATGAAGTGATGGGACTAGATGCCATGATCTTAGTTTTCTGAATGTTGAGCTTTAAGCCAACTTTTTCACTCTCCTCTTTCACTTTCATCAAGAGGCCCTTTATTAAAAAAATCTATTAACTATTAAGGCAGTTAACAGAATTCAGCCCAAATAAGCAATCCTTGTTTACTCATTAACAAAGCTGCATTAAATAATTAAGTTGGAGGTGGTGTGAAAGTAAACGGTTAAGAGTTGTGGCGTTTGAAGAGTAGGTTCTGGATCAATAAAGAATAAAGAGAATTGCTAGCTCTATTGTTAGTATTTGTTAGAATTATTTTGTTACTAATATTTGTTAGTATTATTTTCTAAGCTTTCTATAAAGATAGGACATCTAGTTATTAAATAATTATTTACAGAACATGTACTTTGAAGATAAATTTCTGTGAGTGGTTTCCTTTAGGATTTCCGTGCTGGTCCAGTGGTTAAGAATCCGCCTTTCAATGCAGGGGAGACAGGTTTGATCCCAGGTCAGGGAATTAAGATCCCATATGCCAAGCAGCAACTAAGCTGGCACGCTGCAACTAGAGAGCCCACGTGCTCTGGAGCCTGTGCTCTGCGAAAAGAGAAGACTAGACACTGCAATGAGAAGCCTGTGTGCTGCAGCTACAGAAGCCCCTGCGCACCCGAACTAGAGATAGCCCGCACACCACAATGAAGATCCACTACAGGCAAAAAAAGAGTGCAAGTGCAGGCACAACTATACCTGATGAGCAAGATGCATTTAGTAAAAGAACTATTAATATAAACTATGATTAAACCATTTCTCAAGAAGTTTTTTCTTAAAACTAAATTTAGGACTTTTAAGTTGAAAACTGAGCGCCGAAGAATTGATGCTTTTGAACTGTGGTGTTGGAGAAGACTCTTGAGAGTCCCTTGGACTGCAAGGAGATCCAACCAGTCCATTCTGAAGATCAGCCCTGGGATTTCTTTGGAAGGAATGATGCTAAAGCTGAAACTCCAGTACTTTGGCCACCTCATGTGAAGAGTTGACTCATTGGAAAAGCCTCTGATGCTGGGAGGGATTGGGGGCAGGAGGAGAAGGGGACGACAGAGGATGAGATGGCTGGATGGCATCACCGACTTGATGGGCGTGAGTCTGAGTGAACTCTGGGAGATGGTGATGGACAGGGAGGCCAGGCGAGCTGCGATTCATGGGGTCGCAAAGAGTCAGACACGATTGAGCGACTGAACTGAACTGAACTGTCTCATTCAAAGAATCACACTAATCTTATAAAGCATTTGTAGAAAAAAATAACTATCCAACTCACACTCATATATAGTGATAATAGGTAACAGCACCTTTTTATAGTATCACACAAACAGCTCAGTAAAGTAACATTCCTATATGAACTAACATTCCTATCATGTCTGCTCATAAGCCAGAGTGAGTACTTAGCTACAATCCCTCCAAATAAGTGTTTTGTGGTTTCAATTAACAAGCAATATTATGTGGTAAGAAACATTTTACCTTTGTCTGAGTTCTCTCTGTTGATTAGGGGTTAGCATACTTCTGTCATCTACATATCAGTCAGTTCAGTCACTCAGTCGTGTCCGACTCTTTGTGATCCCATGGACTGCAGCACGCCAGGCTTCCCTGTTCATCACCAACTCCAAGAGCTCATTCAAACTCATGTCCATCGAGTTGGTGATGCCATCCAACCATTTCATCCTCTGTCGTCCCCTTTTACTGCTCAGGGTCTTTTCCAATGAGTCAGTTCTTCCCATCAGGTGGCCAAAGTATTGGAGTTTCAGCTTGAGCATCAGTCCTTCCAATGAACACTCAGGACTGATTTCCTTTAGGATGGACTGGTTGGATCTCCTTGCAGTCCAAGGGACTCTCAAGAGTCTTCTCCAACAGCACAGCTCAAAAGCATCAATTCTGTGGCACTCAGCTTTATAGTCCAACTCTCACATCCATACATGACCACAGGAAAAACCATAGCCTTGACTAGACGGACCTTTGTTGGCAAAGGAATGTCTCTGCTTTTGAATATGCTATCTAGGTTGGTCATAACTTTCCTTCCAAGGAGTAAGTGTCTTTTCATTTCGTGGCTGCAGTCACCATCTGCCATGATTTTGGAGCCCCAAAAAATAAAGTCTGACACTGTTTCCACTGTTTCCCCATCTATTTCCCATGAAGTGATAGGACCAGATGCCATGACCTTCGTTTTCTGAATGTTGAGCTTTAAGCCAACTTTTTCACTCTCCTCTTTCACTTTCATCAAAGGCTTTTTAGTTCCTCTTCACTTTCTGCCATAAGGGTGGTGTCATCTGCATATCTGAGGTTACTGATATTTCTCCCGGCAATCTTGATCCCAGCTTGTGCTTCATCTCCAGCCCGGCATTTCACATAATGTACTCTGCATAAAAGTTAAATAAGCAGGGTGACAATATACAGCCTAGATGTACTCCTTTCCCAATTTGGAACCAGTCTGTTGTCCCACATTCAGTTCTAACTGTTGCTTCTTGATCTGCATACAGATATCTCAGGAGGCAGGTCAGGTGGTCTGGTGTTTCCATCTCTTTAAGAATTTTCCACAGTTTTTTTGTGATCCACAGAGTCAAAGGCTTTTGCATAGTCAATAAAGCAAAAGTAGATGATTTTCTGGAACGTTCTTGCTTTTTCAATGATCCAACAGATGATGACAATTTGATCTCTGGTTCCGCTTTTTCTAAATCCAGCTTGAACATGTGGAATTTCAAGGTTCATGTGCTACTGAAGCCTTGTTTGGACAATTTTGAGTATTACTTTGCTAGCGTGTGAGATGAGTACAATTGTGCAGTAGTTTGAACATTCTTTGGCATTGCCTTTCTTTGGGAATAGAATGAAAACTGACTTTTTCCAGTCCTGTGGCCACTGGTGAGTTTTCCAAATTTGCTGGCATAGTGAGTGCAGCACTTTCACAGCATCATCTTTTAGAATTTGAAACAGCTCAACCAGAATTCCATCAACTCCTACTAGCTTTGTTCGTAGTGATGCTTCTTAAGGCCCACTTGACTTTGCATTCTTTGCAACCCCACGGACCATAGCCTGCCAGGCTCCTCTGTCCACAGATTTCTCCAGGTAAGAATACTGGAGTGGGTTGCCATTCCCTTCTCCAGAGGATTTTCCCAACCTGGGGACTGAACCTGGGTCTCCTGCATTGGAGCAGATGCTTTACCGTCTGAGCCACCAGGGAAGACCATCTACATGTATAAGACACGGAAACAGAAAAAGTTTATATGGCATATGCCCAGCATACACGTGAGCAGGTGCAGCTATCAACAGACTGCAGGCTGTCAGTCCCACCATACATGTCAACCAAACTGGGAACATTTTATGAAGAAATGTGTTTTAATTAAATTCCAAAGAAATAGCATATACAATTATTTTGATTTTATTACTTTTTACAAATAAGCTTTTATTTAAGAATAATTTTAGATTTACAGACGTCTACAAAGATAGTTCAGAGTTCCCATATATTCTGCATAGTTTCCCCTATTACTAGCATCTTACATTAGTATGGTACATTTGTTATAATTAATGAACCAATATGGATAAACCATTAACTGAAGTCCACATTTCCTTGAGGCTTCCTTGGTTTTCACTTAATATCCTTTTTCTGTTTCAGGATCCTATTACCCTTCCCAGGATAACGTATTTTTGTCATCATGTCATCTTAGACTCATTTTGGCTGACTTTTCTTGCCTGATGACCTTGAGAGTTTTGAGGAATATTGGTCAGGTATTTCACAGAATATCTCTCAATTGGAATCTGTCTAGTTTTCCTCATGATTATACTGGACTTATAGGTTTGGAGGAGGAAGCCCACTGAGATAAAATTATAATTTGTTATCCCAACTATCAGCTGGATAGTAAGCTCACTGAGGGAAAGAATCTTATTCACATTTTTGTATCCTTAGTACACAGCTGTAAATATGTGTTGGTTAAGAAGGAGGAAGTAGATTACACCAAGGGTTGAGGTGCTACAGAAACTGTGCAACTTATTAAAATAGGAGCACTTATCCTAACAAGGAAATAGTTCATCTGTTTACTCAAATTAAAAAAAAAAAAAAGCATGACTGATTCACTAAAGTATTTCATTCTTCTCTTCAAGGATCCTTCTAGTTTACCTATAATGTTGAGACAGTATTTGTTGTTTGTTGTTTAGTCACTAAGTCATGTCTGACTCGTTGCAACCCTCATGGACTATGGCCTACTGGGGTCCTTTGTCCAGGGGATTTCACAGGCAAGAAAATTGGAGTGGGTTGCCATTTCCTTCTCCAGCATTCTTACTGATCCAGGAATCAAACCCACATTTCTTGCATTGGCAGGCGGATTCTTCATCACTGAGCCACCGGGGAAACCCTGAAAGAGGATATATTCAGCTAAAAAGCAAGTTAATTCTTACAAGTAAACCTCACCTCCTGTACTGACTGATGAGACCTTAGAACTGTATAACACTGCTTGTGGGGAGTATGCATGGTAAAATGGAAAGATGCATTATGGCTTAAGACAGGATGTGTGGGTTTGAAACTGAGTTCTATCGCTAATAAATTGTATAATTTAGGCCAGGTATCTTTGAGTCCAGTTACTTTACATATAAAATGGAACTAATAATATTTACATGACAGTGGAAATTATAATCACTGGCCCACAGAACTGGTGGACTGAATTACTACTGACATACCTATATCTCTATTATCTTGGTATCCCCTTACTACCTACATCTTAGAGCACAGTGATTTTTTTCTTTTTTTTAAATCCAATGGTCTCTTTGTAGTATTTCTACTTTATCTCCCTAAGGTCTTTCACACTGCTAACTATTCCTTTCTTTTTGAAACTTACTCTTGTTCCTCTGGCATTAAAAACACCCCTTTCTTCTGACTTTGCTTATCATGCAGTGATTCAGAGTACAGCTTACTGGCCAAGAGCACAGACTCTGGACCAGACAGGATTTGAACTGTCAAGAGTTTGAATCCTGGTTCCACCTCCTGTTAGTCCTATGACCTTGGACAGGTTACTTAACTCTTTTTTTTCCCCCTAATTTATTTATTTTTAATTGAAGGATAACTGCTTTATAGAATTTTGTTGTTTACTGTCAAACCTCAACATGAATCAGCCATAGGTAGACATATGGTCCCTCCCTCTACAAATAAGGAACACTTCATGAATTTGTGTGTCATCTTTGCACAGGGGCTGTGCTAATCTTCTCTGTATTGTTCCAATTTTAGTATATGTGCTGCCAAAGAGAGCATGGTTACTTAACTCTTAGGTGCCCGTTTCCCATTTGGGTTTACAGGTATTTAAAAGAGTTTACAGGTATGTAACATGTACAGTAAATACTATACAGATAACTTGCTATTGCTTTTGTCCCTCTCCTTAGTCTCTTTCTCTGCTACACTTCTTTAACCTCCACATACTCCACCTGGAGAATTCCATCCATGCAAAAGTGTCTTAACTTCTATCTGGAAGGCATTCTTTTCTTCAGCCCACTTAGTGAATTCCTTCTCAAACTTTAAGATCCAGGTTAAATGTCATTCTCTTTCTCTCTGAAGCCTTTCCAAAAACCATCTCTCTCCTTCTGCCTTGGTAGTCAATTGTGCCTGCCTCTGTGGCCCATATTACTTTGAATATATTTCAATGAGAGTCCTTGTTACATTAGATTGAAAGATGCTGAGTAACTTGAAGTTCCCTATATTAGACCATTTCAGACCTGTAAAAACAGTTACATGATTCATTCTATAAATAGAATATTTATCCTATTCATATTCTATATTTCTGTTGATCCTTCCCTTCCTGCATTAAGCTCATGACAAGAACCACATATTATTTCTTAAAAATACATACCTAACACAATATTTCAGATATATAAAAAGCAATAAATAATAATGAATGGACAACCATATATCCACACTTTGGCTGAAAAAATATTTACCAATACAATTTAAGTCCCCTGTTGCTCTTCCCAGCAGTATTACTAGTCTTTTCTTGCAACCCTGCACTTCAGAGATACCCACTATCCTTACTGTGATACTGTATTTTTTCATTACCATGCATTTCTTTAGCATTTATTATGTAAGTATGCTTTCACAAATAATACATCAATGTTGGGCTTTATATAAATGTGTTCTGCCATTTGCTTTATTTACTCAACTTTTTTATTTGTGAGATTCACTCAAGTTACTGTACAGATCTAGTTTATTCATTTCCATTATTGTATGGAATTCCATTAGGCAAATATACTATACTATTTTCTTTCTTTTATTAACTATACATTTGGATTAGTTTGAATTTTCTGCTATAAAAATGTTGCATAAATATTTTTGTAAGTTCTTTATATATGCATAGGTGTGTTTCTAAAGGGTATTTACCTAGGAGTGGAATTGCTGGGTTGAGACAGAAATTGTTGGAATGTAGATTATTATTGCTTGAAATGATAAGCAAAATTGATAAACCTTTAGCCAGATTCATGACAAAAAAAAGGAAGAGAGCCTAAATCGATAAAATTAGAAATGAAAAAGGAGAAGTTACAACTGACACCACAGAAATACAAAGACCTAAGAGACTACTTACTATAGGCAACTATACGTCAATAAAATGGACAGCCTAGAAGAAACGGACAAATTCTGGGAAAGATACAATCTCCCAAGACCAAACCAGGAAAAATATCAAACACAAACAGACCAATTACAAGCCCTCAAATTGAATCTGTGATTTAAAAATTCCCAATAAACAAAAGTCTAGGCAAATTCACAGGCAAATTCCATCTTTTGTCAGTGTACACAGCACAGAGTCTGGCAGTTAAAAGACATTAATAAATATTTGTTGAATGAATGAATAAAAACTCGTAAAAAAAAACACACATAAAGAGATTAGACAATGTTTTTAAGCTCTTAATTTGGAACTATGCCTATTAGGCTTTTAAACTTCTATACTTAAAGAAATAAATTTAGTTTAGCTTGGAGACTTTCCAGCAGTCCTTTGAGATAACCAGAGATAAGACAGAGGACCAAAAAACTGGGATTTGAAGTCCAAAACTTTAAATCATCTAACACAAACAGTTGTCTGCTCTTTTCTTAAATATCTCTAAGAACAAGTATGCTGGCTTTCATGTTTTCTATTCTACTTCACAGAATATAATGACTAAAACAGCCTTTATTTTCATCATGTTTGAACACTCCAGAGGAAAGTCTACAAAAGCAAATGTAAAGCAATTATAATAAATAAGAAACCACTTAGAAATGTGCCTATAATACATCAATGACCAACAGATATACTGATTAAAATGAATATACAATTATGTACATGCTTTAATTTTAAAAGCTAACAATGGCAACAACTATAGTAAATATAAGGGGGAAAATAATGCATCAGCCTTAAATGCTTTAAAATTTAAGGAAATTAATATATGATGACTTGTAGCAGAACCACCAGGAGGTTCAGAAAGCATAGAGTCTTCAAAAGTAAGTCATAGGAGACTGAACCATTCTGGACAAAATGCAGAATCTGTAGTAAGAAGGCCTGGTTTTGAGTTGCTATTCTGACATTTACCAGCTATTTGACACTGGGTACAGCATTTAATTCACCTACACCTCAGTTTCTTATCAGTAAATAGAGTTTATAATGACCTGTCATCCTATCTAACAGGGTTTTATATGCTTCAAATTAAGCTGAAAAAATGTGTGACATCCTTCAATAATATGCAAATGTAATTATCTATCCTTCTTCATCTTCCCATCTCCCTGACGGCGACGATCTGTAAAGTATGTATTTTTTTTCCAAGCAGGGCTCCGTAGAGCTAGTATAGGCAAGAAGAGAGAGATTAGTTTGGGATTTTTCCCAGACAGGGACAGAAGGACAACAGAGCAAGGGAATAAAAGATAATGATAAAAGAGTGAATTAAATAAGCTAGAGGTTAAGAAAGCTGGATAGGGAAGGAAATAAAAACAGGTCATGCTGAGGTCAAAGGAAAGATAGAGTAGGGACAGTCAAAGGTCAGGTAGCTGGCGAAATTTTGAACAAATATGTATGTATTCATTTATAATTTCAGAGATGGGCCATCTTCAGGTGAGAACAAAGCCCATGGTGTGACTACAGGAGCTGATTACTTAAAAAGATGCTCATCTCAGTTGAAGAGGCCAATGTGTTGAAGAAATAGACATCCATATGAATACTAAAGTCACTCAGGATAAGGCCAAAAATTGAGGTAGAAAGGAAGACTCTGTGTGTGAGGTCTTTAACAACAGAGAAGATATACGTATAAGACAATGAGAGTGGTATAGCCGTTGTGCCAGAGAGAACAAGATTTTTAACAAGTTCAGTTCAGTCGCTCAGTTGTTTACAACTCTTTGTGACCCCATGAACCACAGCACACGAGGCCTCCCTGTCCATCACCAACTCCTGGAGTTTACTTATAAGACAATGAGAGTGGTATAGCCGTTGTGCCAGAGAGAACAAGATTTTTAACAAGTTCAGTTCAGTCGCTCAGTTGTTTACAACTCTTTGTGACCCCATGAACCACAGCACACGAGGCCTCCCTGTCCATCACCAACTCCTGGAGTTTACTCAAATTCATGTCCATTGAGTCGGTGATGCCATCCAACCATCTCATCCTCTGTTGTCCCCTTCTCCTCCTGCCTTCTGTCTCTCTCAGCATTAGGGTCTTTTCAAATAAGTCAGCTCTTCGTATCAGGTGGCCAAAGTATTGGGAGTTTCAGCTTGAGCATCAGTTGTTCCAATGAACACCCAGGACTGATTTCCTTTAGGATGGACTGGTTGGATCTCCTGGCAGTCCAAGGGACTCTCAAGAGTCTTCTCCAACACCACAGTTCAAAAGCATCAACTCTTCGGTGCTCAGCTTTCTTTATAGTCCAATTCTCACATTCATACATGATTATGGGAAAACCATAGCCTTGACTAGACAGATCTTTGTTGGCAAAGTAATGTCTCTGCTTTTCATATGCTGTCTAGGTTGTCATAACTTTCCTTCCAAGGAGTAAGTGTCTTTTAATTTCATGGCTGCAGTAACCATCTACAGTAATAGGAGGCCAAAAAAATAAAGTCTGCCACTGTTCCCCATCTATTTGCCATGAAGTGATGGGACTGAATGCCATGATCTTAGTTTTCAGAATGTTGAGCCAACTTTTTTACTCTCCTCTTTCACCTTCACCAAGAGGCTCTTTAGTTCTTTGCTTTCTGACAAAAGGGTCATGTCATCTGCATATCTGAGGTTATTAATATTTCTCTCAGCAATCTCGATTCCAGCTTGTGCTTCATCCAGCCCAGTGTTTCTCATGATGTACTCTGCATAAAAGTTAAATAAGCAGGGTGACAATATACAGCCTTGACGTACTCCTTTTCCTATTTGGAACCAGTGTGTTATTCCGTGTCCAGTTCTAACTGTTGCTTCCTGACCTGCATACAGATTTCTCAAGAGGCAGGTCAGGTGGTCTGGTAATCCAATGTCCTTCAGAATTTTCCACAGTTTATTGTGATCCACACAGTCAAAGGCCTTGGCATAGTCAATAAAGCAGAAGTAGATGTTTTTCTAGAACTCTCTTGCTTTTTGCACGATCCAGCGGATCCAGGCAATTTGATCTCTGGTTCCTCTGCCTTTTCTAACACCAGCTTGAATAACTAACTGGAAGTTCATGGTTCATGTACTGTTGAAGCCTCACTTGGAGAATTTTAAGCATTACTTTACTAGCGTGTGAGATGAGTGCAATTGTGCAGTAGTTTGAGTGTTCTTTGGCATTGCCTTTCTTTGGGATTGGAATGAAAACTGGCCTCTTCCAGTCCTGTGGCCACTGTTGAGTTTTCCAAATTTGCTGGCATATTGGGTGCAGCACTTAAATAGCATCATCTTTTAGGACCTGAAACAGCTCAGGTGGAATTCCATCACCTCCACTAGCTTTGTTCGTAGTGATGCTTCCTAAGTCCCACTTCACTTCACATTCCAGGATGTTTGGCTCTAGGTTAGTGATCACACCATCATGAGATCTTTTTTGTACAGTTCTTCCGTGTATTCTTGCCACCTCTTCTTAATATCTTCTGCTTCTGCTAGGTCCATACCATTTCTGTCCTTCATTGTGCCCATTTTTGCATGAACTGTTCCCTTGGTATCTCTAATTTTCTTGAAGAGCTCTCTAGTCTTTCTCATTCTATTGTTTTCTTCTATTTCTTTGCATTGATCTCTGAGGAAAGTTTTCTCATCTCTCTTTGCTATTCTTTGGAACTCTGCATTCAAATAGGTATATCTTTCCTTTTCTCCTTTGCTTTTCACTTCTCTTTTCTCAGCTATTTGTAAGGCCTCCTCAGACAGCCATTTTGCCTTTTTGCATTTCTTTTTCTTAGGGATGGTCTTGATCACTGCCTCCTGTACAATGTCACTAACCTCTGTCCATAGTTCTTCAGACACTCTATCAGATCTAATCCCTTCAATCTATTTGTCACTTCCACTGTATAGTCATAAGGGATTTGATTTAGGTCATACCTAAGTGGTCTAGTGGTTTTCCCTACTTTCTTCAATTTAAGTCTGAATTTGGCAATAAGGAGTTCATGATCTGAGCCACAGTCAGCTCCCCGTCTTGTTTTGCTGACTGTATAGAGCTTCTCCATCTTTGGCTGCAAAGAATATAATGAATCTGATTTCAGTGTTGACCATCTGGCCATGTCCATGTGTAGAGTCTTCTCTTGTGTTGTTGGAAGAGGGTATTTGCTATGACCAGTGCGTTCTCTTGGCAAAACTCTGTTAGCCTTTGCCCTGCTTCATTTTGCACTCCAAGGCCAAACTTTCTTATTAGTTCAGGTATTTCTTGACTTCCTACTCTTGCATTCCAGTCCCCTATGATGAAAAGGACATCTTTTTTTGATGTTAGTTCTAGAAAATCTTGTAGGTCATCACAGAACCGTTCAACTTCAGCTTCTTCGGCATTAGTGGTTGGGGCATAGATTTGGGTTACTGTGATAATGAATGGTTTGCCTTGAAGTGAACAGAGATCATTCTGTCATTTTTGAGATGCAACTCTTTTGTTGACTATGAGGGTTATTCTATTTCTTCTAAGGTATTCTTGCCCACAGTAGTAGATGTAATGGTCATCTGAATTAAATTCGCCTATTCCAGTTAATTTTAGTTCACTGATTCCTAAAATGATTTGATGTTCATTCCTGCCATCTTCTGTTTCACCACTTCCAAAAAAGACGCTTACTCCTTCGAAGAAAAGTTATGACCAACCTAGATAGCATATTCAAAAGCAGAGACATTACTTTGCCAACAAAGGTCCGTCTAGTCAAGGCTATGGTTTTTCCAGTGGTCATGTATGGATGTGAGAGTTGGACTGTGAAGAAGGCTGAAAGCCGAAGAATTGATGCTTTTGAACTGTGGTGTTGGAGAAGACTCTTGAGAGTCCCTTGGATTGCAAGGAGATCCAATTAGTCCATTCTGAAGGAGATCAGCCCTGGGATTTCTTTGGAAGGAATGATACTAAAGCTGAAGCTCCAGTACTTTTGCCACCTCATGCGAAGAGTTGACTCAGTGGAAAAGACTCTGATGCTGGGAGGGATTGGGGGCAGGAGGAGAAGGGGACGACAGAGGATGAGATGGCTGGACGGCATCATGGACTCAATGGACGTGAGTCTGAGTGAACTCCGGGAGTTGGTGATGGACAGGGAGGCCTGGTGTGCTGTGATTCATGGGGTCGCAAAGAGTTGGACACGACTGAGCAACTGAACTGAACTGAATTTACCTTGATTCACAGAATGTGTGCAATAGTGGTGCACAAAAGATTACAGTCAGCCTTATCTCTTTCCTTTTGCAAAGAGCGGTCTGGAGAATGAGCTGCACCCATTCAGAAGGGCTAGAGAGCAAGTACTCTTACTCTACTGGCTCCCATTTAAGGCCAGAACACACATAAAACATCCCATAAAATGGTTGACAGTTTAGGAAACAGGAGTTTCAGAGAACAAGTGGAAAGGTTTGAAAGGGAACAACAAGCAGGATTGGGAGAGAGTAAAAGGAAGCCAAGTCAGCACCAGAATAACATACAGAAGAAAAACAGATGATTGGAGGAACTAGGACAAAGATAACAGAGAATAAGACTTGCTGGGTTTATATGGCCAAAGGTTATCAAAATAATTAGTTCCAGCAGTTCTCTGATGGCTAAGCCCTTGGCAAGGGTTTGGTTAAAATCCCTCATTTACAGAGGTGGGTAACATTTGAGTATCTATTATATATTTTTCACATTATGTAAAGTGCAATACACACACTACTTTAGTTAAGCCTTACACCTACACTTTCTCTCATTTTATAAATGAGGGAACTGAGGATCACAGAAGCAAGGTGACCAGCCCTGGGCAGTATTATTTAGTGACACTGAGGACCCAGGCTTCTTTTTCAAATCTAAATAAGTATGGAAATATAAAAAAGAATTTGAAATTAGAACATCTTTAGTCACGTTCGTCTTTTTTTTAGTCACTTTCTACCAGTGAGATCTTGTATGTTTTTAACTCCACTAAGCCTGTCTACCAAACAAGATTATTGCAAAGATTAAGCAACAACTACAAAATAAATCCTAGTAGCTATCTTTTTAAACTGATTTTCAAATGTGAATTTCTTACTTGGTTTATTTAAAACACAAATTCAAAGTTTCTAAATTAACACCTACAGATTTTACAGTTAGGAGACTGAGGTAGAGAGGAAGGATCTACAGTCTGTGGCTCCCTAGTATATTTAGGCTCAAGTCCAAGCTTCAGAGTTGCAGGTCTTTAATACTATGGCCCCAGCCCACCTCTCTAGCCACATCTCTCACTACTGACTTACACAAATATACTACTTAACCTCTGGCAACTATTAAGTTTTAAAAACATATGATATAATTTCCCCATTTTGTAGTTCCACCTAAATTATTTAATCTATTTCAATGTGTTCTCCAAGGCCTAAATAAAATTCACCTTGAGTGTAAAGCCTAACCTTGTCCCAACTGTTAAGAAATGATGGCTCTACCTTTTGAACTTCTATATCACTTTGCTTTACCTCCCTCAGAGTATTTACTGCCTTTTAATTTATCAAGCATGAAAAAATTTCATTTCTGCCAGCAGAGCTTAAGTCCCTTAAAGGTAGTTGGAAGAGAACTACCATTTACTTTGCATCTCTGAAGTACCAATTGCTTTTCTAGTGTGTGTGTTTACACATTACAGTATATATATACACCCACATGCACATTATTTCAGGTAATCTTTGTGATACCTCACAAAGCAGAAATCTATTTTTCACACATAATGATATTGAAAGTCACAGAGGTTAAACAATTTGCTTACAGTCTTAAGGCTAGTAAGAGACACAGCTCAGATTTGAATCTTGGTCTTTCTAAACCAAAGCCTAGGTTCTTAACTATACTCTTTCCAGAAACTGTGGGTATATCCTCACTACTGATTGCTTCCTATCTATCCACAGAAAAACATCTATGGACTTTTTGTCATTAAGTATTAGTAGAAAGGATTTGATATAGGGTATCTGTTCTCCTGCTTTTCAAGACTAAGAACAGACTTTTCAGACCCAACACGACTAATATGAGATTAGAATAAAGATGAACAGACCAGAATCTTGCTTCCAGGAAGGAAAAGTAAAAAACCATTATTTTCCCATTCCTGCATTTATAAATTCCTTCTCCTCTGGGGTTTCCACCATCTGGTTCTATCCATCCTCATCCCTCCTCCTCATCTGTCTTCTACCACCCTCCCGATTAATCCCGTATATTCCCTGCACCTGGGTCACAATCTCTCTTCTCTGCATCCTAAATCACTTCACTACTGATGCAGAAGACTCGTTCCATACAACAGCCTCCGAGTTCCCTGCCACACTTAGCTTCACCAGCCTTCGCCTCTGCTGTACTTCAGCAATCCACACGCAGACCTAGCTGTCAGTGAGAACAGCTTCACATCAGACAATTTAACTCTTAATATTCCACTTTCTGACCACAACCTCTTGTTTTTTTTTTCCTATTTTACTTCCACCACGTTTGCTCACTGATCTCACTTAAAAATTCACAAAACCTCTAAGTCCAAAATTGAAATCATTATCCAATGTTCCTGTCTCAGTTAATGTCACCATCATCTCCCTAGTCACCCAAATCAAAAACCTGAACATCACACTGGACTACTCACCCACTGATCTACATACCCAATCAATCATAAAGCCTCATAGATTCTCTCAACCCCTCTCTCTTCATCCCTATAATCACATTTTAAAATTATTCAAGCATATCTATAAAAACCTTCCAGTGATTAAAAAAAAAATCACCCACTGAATTCATTTCAAGATACTTATGCATACAAGGTTCACCATGACATGGACTCTGATTATATTTCCAGTCTCATAACTTACCACTTATATCGCCACTGTTATTTCTTAGCAGTACCAAACTGCTTGTGGTTCCCTAGGCAAGCTATCGGAGAAGGCAATGGCATCCCACTCCAGTGTTCTTGCCTGGAGAACCCCAGGGACAGCAGAGCCTGGTGGGCTGCCGTCTATGGGGTCGCACAGAGTCGGACACGACTGAAGCGACTTGGCAGCAGCAGCAGGCAAGCTATTCCTTTTCTCACACTGATGTCTTTCCTCAAGCTATTCTTTCTATTTGAAGCACATTTTTTTTTTTTACTCATCTTTGTTTGACTTCTACTTACCATTTAGGACTTGGGCCAGGTGTCATCTCTTCCTCAAGCCTTCCCTCAAGTCCTGAGCTAGTCTGAGTGCCCTCCCCTTGGTATAAGTATAAAGCAGCAAAGCTCTCACCTTTTATTGAGATGACCTATTTTAGCATCTAGTTTACCATTTCCACAAGGACTGGAAATGTATCTTACTTATCTCTGTCTAGCCAGTTAACATAGTACATAGCCTAGTGCCTGACATACAGTAGATACATTAAGTATAAAGTTTAGAAGATGTTGCCTTTACATTTTCAGTAGGATAGTCACACCAGTTCTTTCTCATAGGTTTTTAGTATTTCCCACTATTAACTCCAAGTCCTTTGAAGGGAAGGAATCAGAGCTTTTCCTGAGTCTGTACAGTTCTGTACAGAACGGTGCTATACAAAGTCTTATCCAACTTACAAAAAGGGAAACAGTATTTGCACAAACATACCAGAAATCAAAACTTGACCTGTGCTGCAAACTTCAAAACCATCGACCAATTGAAAAAATGAAGACATAAGAAGAAAGATAAAGAACCAATTCTGACTGCCGGTATGTGCTTGTTTATGTTATTTTGTTTAAAATATAAACAGGGTCCCAGATACAAGAGTTTGACATTTTTATCTATAAGGCCATCACATCTCTCCTGTTTAAAAAATTACTAACCTGCAGGGTTTCTTAGGCAGGGGTTCAGGATGTTGGTAAAGACCCTATTTAAAAACATAATCCCCAAAACCAAGGCTAAGTGATGAAAAAGTGAAAAAAAAAAAAAAATGCTGGTTGGTGTGTGAGCAACAACAACCAAAAAATGTCCTTTTTCATAGCAATTTTGGGCCTCGTGTTGGTAGTTATAAAGAGAGCAAAGAGTTCAATATAATAAAGCATTTCCCTCTCCAACTAAATATTACATTGCAGTCTGGCATCAAATGAGATCTCAATGCTTTTCCAGTATAAAAAATAATAAGCTCTTCTATTTGCATGGTGCACTGCAACACTTCAATATACACAGGCTCATTTGATAAAGTGTTTATAGACATTTTAAAAAACGAGGGAAAAGCCAAATTTTCCACAAAATAAGAACTTTTAGTTGGTTTAAACAAACAGTACTAGGTGTCTTTTTTTTTTTTTTTTAAGTTCAAAACGCAGTACAGAAATGAGTAAAGGAATAGAGTACCTTATATTTAGGCAGGACACTCCTTGGAGCCAAAAGAATTTCTTGCAGAAATTTAATAGGTTTTGTCTCCTGGCTTACACTAAGAAGCTCTCCTTTAAAGGGCAAACTAGAGTTCATTCAGAGAAGGAATGAGAGAACCTCCGCCTATGACAAACAACTGAAGGGAAGTGGAATCAGTTAGTGAAGACAAGGCTTCGGGCACATGATCTTCAGCTATCTTAATGGGTGTCCATAAGGGAACAGAAGTAGGAAGAATTGGAGGCATCTATTCTTTCAACCAAAACAAACAAACAAAAATTTCGAAACACCAAAGCTTTCCAGGAACGAATAGGTTTCCTAGGGAAGAGATTAGTTTCCCGTCACTGGAGAAGATCTTCAAATAGACTGGTCAAATTATGAGGGTGGAATTTGGGATTTTCGAGGCTACTTTGGTATGAGGCGAGAGAAACGGATCCTAGATGACTTTTAAATTCCTTTCCAATCTGGAGACGTTCTGGGTTCACCTATCTCCTGGAAAGCCCTCTTCATTCCACGGCTGGCCCACAGCCGGGCCCACGTGTCCGAGCCCTCCTGGCCCCTGGCTCACCTCAGCGCCCGGAGTCCCCCGCCCCCGTCGGAGGTTGGAAACAAGCTCTCCCCGCCCGTTTCCGGCGGCACACGTGAGTTGTCCCGGCGCAGCTCCCGCAGCCGGAGCCAGCCCGGAGGACGCGGCTGACAGCTCCCCGCCCTTCGCACCTCCGACCCTCAGCTGGGCCAGGAAGCCCGCCGACCTCGGTCCTCGCCCGCCCCGAACTGGATCCGGCCGGCGAGGATCCACAGGCATCTCTCAGCTCTCCTGTCGGAGCGGACTGACAGCTCCTCCGACTCCTGGCCCTCGGCCCAGAGCCAGCACTCTCCGGCCGACCCAGCCCCGCTAGCTTGGACAGAACGACCCCCGCCCGGACCGCACGCGATGCTGACCCTCCGAGTCCCCGTGTCCTTGAGTTTCTCCCTCGCGGAGCCCCGGGGTGCCCCTACTGAGAGAGGGCCGCGGGCCGGATGCGGGCCCCGCCGGACCGGCCGCGGATGCAGAACGCCGCGGGGGTTCCAGGACCGCTGAGCCGGCGGGCGACCGCAGCGCTCGGACCCCTGACAGGCTGGCCGGCCAGGACCCAGACGGACGGGAGGGCCCGAGGGGCGGGGGCGGCGGCCCGGCCGGGCCCGGCGCCTCCTCCTCGCCCGGGGCGGCCCCCGGCGGCCCAGGCCCTCAGGGCGCGGGCTTTCCTGGCGAGCGGAGGCGGCCACCGAGGCGTTCAGGAGTTCATGATCTGAGCCACAGTCAGCTCCCGGTCTTGTCTTTGTTGACTGTATAGAGCTTCTCCATCTTTGGCATTACCTGAAGTTGTTTTTGGGAGTACACCAAAGGACAAGTTCAAGTAATGACTAACTGCAAAGTATGACTTATCCTTTCTCCCTCTGCATCCTATCCTTACACATGTTTACAGCTGGAACACACCTGCACTGAAGTATGCTAAAGGATATTTATGGAGTTTTCTATGAAAGGACAAGCTTTACCAACATTTGGAAAGAGAGAAAATTTTAGCCAATGGTAAATAAGGTAAATCATCAGAAGAAAGTACATATGCTACCAAGCTCAAGATTCCTTGGAGATGGGAAGAGCTACCCACTCTAGTATTCTGGCCTAGAGAATTCCATAGTCCATGGGATCACAGAGTCAGACATGACTAAGTGACTCTCACTTTCACTTTCTGCATCTAAAACAGGCTGAAAATATACTATTAGAGAGAGAGCAAGCAGATTTGTGAAAGAGCATAAAAGTGAAAGTTCTAGTATTTTAAAACTGTATTTCTTGGGACTTCCCTCGTAGTCCAGTGGCTAAGACTCCACATTTTCAATGCAGGGGTGTCCTGAGTCACTCAGTTGTGTCTGACACTTACGACTCCATGGACTATTGCCAGGCTCCTCTGTCCATGGAATTTTCCAGGCAAGAATACTGGAGTGGGCTGCCATTTCCTACTCCAGGGCATTTTCTGGACCCAGGGTTTGAACCCAGGTCTCCCACCTGGCAGGCAAATTCTTTACCAGTGTGCCACCTGTGAAGCCCTCAATGCAGGGGGCCTGGGTTCAATCCCTGGTAAGGAAACTAGATCCTGCATGCCACAACTAAAGATGCTGGAATTAAGACCCTTTGCAGCCAAATAAATAAATACTTTTTAAAAACACTGTATTTCTTGAAATAGCCTGAAAGTATAGTGACAAATCTCTTATCCAAACTTTTATGAAACTCTACACACATGATTCCTACGGTCATACAAATGAAAAATGGCCTTTTACCGGAATGGAGCAAGCCAAAGAGCATGAGCTTGGTACACAGTCATAAAGGCCTAAGTGAGAATCTCAGCTGTTCCCATTTCTATGTGTGACTTCTCAATGGGTTCAGTTTTCTCATATGTGAAGAGAAATCTCTAACCTTGTAGCTTGTTTTAATGGTCAATAAGTAAACACAATAGGTAAAGCACTTGACACACACAAGATGTTCAACAAAGTTATTTCTATCATCCATTATTGAGAGTCTTCAGCATGTACAAAGACTAGAGTTTGTCAAAGGTATAGTATCTATCTTGCACATATGTGATAGGCACTCAATAAGTGTTTAAACATGAATAAACTCTGATTTCCAAATAGTGAAATCTTACACATTTCTCAAGATCTACCTCAAATATCACCTATTCTATAGTGTTGTCTGATTTCAAAAGCTGTGAAAGATTTATACTTTGCCCCTAAACTCATAAGTATTTTTCTTTTATTTCTCTCATGTTATTTAGCACACCTTTCCTTGGTCTGCTGTTAATTGTAGACACGTTGCATCTTCCCTACAACATGTAATCTCTTCATGCAGGCAGAAAATGTCTTTCTAGCCTTTGTTTCTCTTTCAGTGCTAAGCATAATTCTTATTCAAAAATCATTTGTTGATGCTGGAGAGGTTGTAGAGAAAAGGGAACCCTCCTACACTGTTGGTGGAAATGTAAATTGGTATATTCACTATGGAGAACAGTATGGAGGTTTCTTTAAAAACCTAAAGTAGAGCTACCATATGATCCAGCAATCCTACCCCTGGGCATATATCCAGAAAAGATTAAAAACTCTAGTTTGAAAAGATACACACACCTCAGTGAGTTTACACTGAGGCGTAAACAGCAGCACTGTTTACAACAGCCAAGACATGGAAGCAACCTAAGTGTCCATCAACAGATCAATGGATAAAGAAGATGTGCTACCTATACACAATGGAATATTACTTAGCCATAAAAAAGAATGAAATATTGCCATATGTGGAACATGGATGGACCAAGAGATTATCATACTAAGTGAAGTAAGTCAGACTAAGAAAGACCAATATTATGGTTACCAAAAAGGAAAGAAGGGGAAAGGGATAAAATAGGAGTATGGGATTAACACACTACTATATAAAAAATAAACAAAAATAATTTATTATATATCATAGGGAACTATATTCAAAACCTTGTAATTATCTATAATGGAACAGAATTTGAAAAAAAAATGTGTGTGTGTGTACATATATATATATATATATCTGAATCATTTCTCTGTACACCTGAAATTAACACTATGTTGTAAAATCAACTATGTATCAATTTTTAAAAATCTGCTGAGTAAGTTATGAGGCAGCATCCTCTGACAAAGAATGAAGACTAATGGAGTTTTCCTCAGTTCAAGTTAGGGCCCTCCAGGCTTTTCCATCACTTGCTTCCTCTTTTTATAAATGAATTTGACCATTAATTTCATGTCTAGCATAAAGTTCTAAAAGTCCTTTTCTGCAAGCCATCCAAGGAAGTCATTTGACACCATTTCCTTTTTTTTCCCATTGCACTTCAGGTAAATCACTAGCGTACCTTTTACAAATATTATGTAATTTATTTTTATAAGACTATGAATTCCTGGAGGGGAGGACCCATTTCCCTGTTCTTAAAGATTTCAGTCACATACTAAGTAGTCAAAAAATATTTGCAAAATGAGTGAATGAAAAATTCTCTATGTTATCACAGACATGACATGGACTCAAGGGGGAAAAAATAAAACCAGCCAAGCTAAATGGATTTCTCATAATTAGGGGCCTAGTGCAAGACGTTGCAGGAGTTACTCTGTTTCTCTGGGTGGGTATAGTGAAGCCTGGGAAAAGGGGAGAAAATACACTCTTTGTGAGGTGAGACAATATTTAGGAAGGATGGGAGTATCTGTTAGGCAGGAAAGGGGAGAGGAATTGAGAAGACTAGAAAACCATGAATCTAGTACAAGGTCAAGTTTTCTAAGAGTTCAACTACATAACAGATCAGGAAGATTCTTCTTCAAAAAAGGTTAGTTTGGCATACTAAAATGAGTCTGGGAAAAGTGGAAAGAATTAAGTTATAAGAAATATTAACATCCTTAGTAGCAAATGCAATGAAAATAGACGTAGCATTTTAATAACTTTTCTAAAAATTATGCCCTACCTCACGTTCTTCTTCTTGTTCTTTTCGAATCTGTTCCAAACGAAATTGTTCTGCCATCTCTCTCTCATGAGCTTCCCTCTGTTGATAAAAGAGAATGGAATTTAACACTCAATAAACACCAGTCTACTTAAGAAAAGAAAAAATCCATTCTCAGCATGGCCCAGAGGTACACTGTAGTAATGAAAATGTTTCTCTCTGGAACAAAGATGGAAATTAGAACAACAACAAAGCATAGGTCTCTGATCATGTTTAGGTTCCTATTAAACTTGTTTAGGTGCTCTGGGTAGTGCAGCATTCAAGATCCTTTAGAGCCTTTCTCAGGTCATCCTTTCTGGTCTTTTCTGTTATCTCAGTTCAGTTCAGTTCAATCAGTCATGTCTGACTCTTTGCTATTCCACAGACTGCAGCATGCCAGGCTTCCCTGTCCATCACCAAGTCCAGGAGCTTGCTCAAACTCATGTCCATCAAATCGGTGATGACATCAATCATCTCACCCTCTGCCATCCCCATCTCCTCCTCCCTTCAATCTTTCAAAGCATCAGAGTCTTTTCTAACGAATTAATTCTTTGCATCAGGTGGCCAAATTATTGGAGCTTCAGCATCAGTCCTTCCAAAGAACACCCAGGACTGATCTCCTTTGAATGGACTGGTTGGATCTCCTTGCAGTCCAAGGGACTCTCAAGAGTCTTCAACACCACAGTTCAAAAGCATTAATTCGTCTGCGCTCAGTTTTCTTTACAGTCCAACTCTCACATCCAGACATGACTACTGGAAAAACCATAGCTTTGACTAGACGGCCCTTTGTTGGCAGAGTAATGTCTCTGTTTTTTGATATGCTGTCTAGGTTTGTCACAGCTTTTCTTCCAAGGGCACGTGTCTTTTAATTTCATGGCTACAGTCACCAACCTCTCTTGTACCCAAATACCAAACCAGCCTCTGTCATGAACCCCTGCTTTCTGCCCTTCCTGCTAGCATATATTACTTCCTCTCTTATCTCTCTTTCTCTGTCTGGTTGGAATAAACAGCCTCTTCTATGAAACCCTTCCAAGTACATTTCCACTTCTTGGCTGTCCATAAAAGCTTTCCACTAGAAATTCTGTTCATTGAACTCTTACAGAACTCAGGGCTTCCCTTAGGACATTTACGATCCTTGCCCAAGTGTTCCAGCTATCTGTACTCTTGACTTAATCTACTCTCCACCACAATGACCCTTCTTTTAAGGCTTATTCATTTTCCTCTTGTGGAAGTGTGTGCTCAAAAGCACTAAACAAGCCAGTGGTTCTCAACCCTAACTACACATTAAAATAACCTGAAGAGTTTTTAAAACATTGCTAAATTTTACCATAGGCTGATTAAAGAACAAATGAAGTAAATACTAGGCCCATTTGTATCTTCATTTCTCATGATTCTTGAAAAAGCTGTATCTTGTCAAAATGAACCATGCTTTAAGAACCAGAGGTGGAATTATATTCTTTCTGTTAACTGAATCCAGCTTTCTCCAAGGCAAAGCCACCTCTCATGGATCAAGATGATTAAAGGACTGGCACTTAAATAATCAAAGACTATTTAGGATTGATGTCTTTATCCCAGAAGTCCCTTGACCAAACCTACCTTTGCTCTGTCAGCCTCAAGTGAAAGGCGATAGGCCTCATCTTGTTCTCTCTTCACATTTTCTCTGGCTTCTCGTTCATCCTTATTAAGAAAGGAAAATATTCAATGCATTTTACCACATTACTGTTTTTTAAAGAAAAAAAAAAACCAATGATAATCCCCTTGTCTTATCCCTGTATAAATTTATTATAATTAACAAGGCACTTATAAAGTGTACAGCACAAACAAGTAATAAGGTGCACAGCACAATATACAGTGAAAATAAAAAGTTTGAGTGCCACACTTACAAATTGTGTGACCTTGAGTAAGTTATTTAAGTTCTCTAGGTCTTAGTTTCCTCAACTATAAAAAAGAAACATTTGTCTCAAAGGGTTGTTGTGAGAATTTAATACCATATTATATAAACTATTAATATTTAGAAAAGTACTTGGCATTTAGTTCATTTTCAGTGATTAGTTCCTTTCTCTTTTTCTCCTGATTTTTCTAAGATAAACTTGGAGACTGTCAGAACTGGGCCTAAGGGCTGGGAGACAGAAAAAGACTAGGAAGTAATCCCCTGGTCAGCACAGAAAGAGGATGAAATGTCACTGCTAAAGCTTGGTTGTGCTGTGCTGTACTTAGTTGCTCAGTCGTGTACGACTCTTTGTGATCCCCTGAACTGCAGCCTACCAGGATCCTCTGTCCATGGAATTCTCCAGGCAAGAATACTGGAGGGGGTTGCCATGCCCTCCTCTAGGGATCTTCCAGGTGGATTCTTTACCATCTGAGCCATCAGAGAAAGTATTTCCCCATAACATTCACACTCATGAAGTGTACATAATGTAGAAGTTATTTGAGTTGAAGATCTTTTAGAATATTTTTAATGTCAGAAGTGATTATGCCATCTGCCTACATTTAAACTGTGATGTTATATGAAATTAAGTTAATTCAACTACCAGAATTTATTTGTTAAATTCTGGAGTATAGCCAATATATCAATGTGCTGTGCTGTGCTTATTCGCTCAGTCGTGTCCAACACTTTGTGACCTCAGGGACTGCAGTCCTCCAGGCTCCCCTGTCCTTGGGGATTCTCCAGGCAAGAATATTGGAGTGGGTTGCCATGCCCTCCTCCAGGGGATATTCCCAACCTAGGTATTGAACCCAGGTCTCCTGCATTGCAGGTAGATTCTTCACTGACTGAGCCAGCAGGGACATATTTATCAAGACACGTACTTAAATTTAATAAATACCCACATTGGTTGACATTAGAGTACAGCTTCCTTTTATGGTTATTTTGCAGGACAGGTTGAATCATATAAAGTCTCAATATTTGCTGACTTTTGACCCATAAAAATGGACATTTCATATGGTTTAATTTAATTCTTTCTTTTTGTCTCCCCAATTCACTGTATGTTTAGTCAGGATGAGTATATGCTCAGCATTGTCTTAGGTGCACCCTCTGATATCTACTCAAGGTTGGCCTTTTCCCTGAAGTCTCATACTCCTTTTGGTTTCAATGATCCCATTAACTCTACAATCTCTGGTATGAATAGTAACATTTCATTGATTCCTAGTCTTTCAAATAAAAAATTATAAAGAATTAGATATTGCCATCCTGAAGTTAATCACTATACTAACTATGATGAAGAAGTATGCCAGGGAAATTTAATGTTACTATAAAATATCAGGAATAATGTTTAACCTGAGAGATCACTTAGATTGCAAAGTAATCAGGATAATTTACAAGCCATGTAATATTACACATGAATAAAACTAGGTTGTAAAAACTTCTACTGGGAGACTTAGTACTTAGCTATTAGTATTTTCATTTTAAAGAAATAGAAGCATATTCCTTTAAAGATATCTTCATTGATTCCAAGGGTATTTCCCATTTTGGTCTACATACTACAGTTTTACTATGACTAGGTACAACCAGACTGATAGGACATATTTTGTATATTTCTGTTTATATTTATATTTGCCTAATTCAATACTCTGTAAGCACCTCCCTCCCCCAATATACAAGCTTGTACAGAGTGGATACATAATAGCTCTTTTGGCCATGGCTGAACCCTGGGATTTCTTTGGAAGGAATGATGCTAAAACTGAAGCTCCAGTACTTTGGCCACCTCATGCGAAGAGTTGACTCATTGGAAAAGACCCTGATGCTGGGAGGGATTGGGGGCAGGAGGAGAAAGGGACGATCGAGGATGAGATGGCTGGATGGCATCATGGACTCAATGGACGTGAGTCTGAGTGAACTCCGGGAGTTGGTGATGGACAGGGAGGCCTGGTGTGCTGCGATTCTTGGGGTCGCAAAGAGTCGGACACGACTGCGCGACTGACTGAACTGATCTATATTTGATGTATAATATCTTATTTTTTCACCAAGAGAGATAATGAGAAGATTAGCAGACCTGTGTTCAAGTTCCAGCCATGCTATTAGCAAGCTGTGTATTCTTGAGTAAACAGTGTCTCCCTTTTTAGTCATTTATTAAGTTGAAGAATTGAACTTTTAAGGATTCTGTGCCTTTCTAAACAAGTCTATCTTTCCAAATTTAGATATCCCTACTATTATCAANGACCTGTGTTCAAGTTCCAGCCATGCTATTAGCAAGCTGTGTATTCTTGAGTAAACAGTGTCTCCCTTTTTAGTCATTTATTAAGTTGAAGAATTGAACTTTTAAGGATTCTGTGCCTTTCTAAACAAGTCTATCTTTCCAAATTTAGATATCCCTACTATTATCAACAACCTATGAGAGTTCTCTTTTAATATTTCAAATAGGGAAATATTTAGGATGCTCACAATTTTAACTGTAACATACCTTTTGATCCCATCCGCAAATTAGTTTAGATTTCTCTTGTAACATCCTGTACTTTCCCTTTAAAAACATTTATCACAATTGTATTGTCATATGATTGTTTATTTAACGTGAGAGTTCCTCATGACAACTGTAAGCACCATAAAGGCAGGGACCTTGTCCATATTACATACCTTTATATTACAAGTGTTTTGCACGATGTCTAACTTTGGGGAAGCATTTAACAAGCATCTGTTGAATAAATGAACTGCCTTTCCAGGCATAAAACATTTATTGTCTACTGTAAAAATTAGGGAGGAAAATGAGCTGCTCATTCACAAAGCAGCTCCATCTGAGTCAATGAAATTGACTAGCTGGGCAGAAATGACCTGTTACGACACTATGTACACACCACAAAGGGATCTTCTAAAAGTTCTCTGAGCACACATACAGTCTATAATAGAAGTATTCTAGGTGAACAGCTCTGTTTTAAAACGGACTGTTGCAGATATGAAAGGTCATTAAATACAGGGATCCGTGGCATAAAATGTGGCACCTGTTGTGATAAGACTTCCTAAGCCAGCTAACTTTCTTCCTTCCCTCTCCTCTCCTCTCCCTTCTATTTATCTGCCCTTCTTTATTTCTTGCAAATGTTTCTTAAGCATCAATTTTACTTTAGGCATCACACTAGCAGTGTGAAGCAGGAATACAGAATAAGAAGCAGGACACAGTTTAATAGAGGAAGACATAGATAATTATACATGGACCACCTTCATCATTATTTTAGGCATCTACTGATTTACTGTGACAAGTTCAGTGTTCAAGTTTTGCATTCTTTTCCTTTTGTTTCTTAAATAACGTCACTCTTACCACCTGGAAAACATCTTGTTCCATTGGCTCTATCCCTCAAAATCCCAACAGCTTTTCATATATTTTTAGAAATATAAGAGACCAGTAAACAGATAAAGAAACTGAAATCACATAAGGGTAAATAATTTACACATGACCATTAAGTTAGTGGTAGAACTCAGATTTGAATCCAGATCAGTAATATTTTCCTCTTCTCTCCCCTGGTAATTCAATGTTCCTTTCCTTACTCACAATGTCCATGAGTATCAGACAGGGAGACAGAAGGACCAGCTCAGGCATGTGGCTCAGGGTCAATTTTCCGAAATTCCATCATGGTCATAGATTCTTACACGTTTGGTAGTTGCTTGTGATTGACTATCATCCATTTTTTCCCCCTCTGTCCTGTAGACTTTATACTTGCCTCTCCAACTGTCCTACTCACAGTCATTTCCAATTTGGGGATATAGAGAATGTTGCTTAGCCTTTCCCCCCATTATCCTATGTTGCTGTTGTTTTTCAGTTGCTAAGCTGTGTCCAACTCTTTGTGATCCCATGGACTATAGCCTGCCAGGCTTTTCTCTCCATGGGGTTTTTTTCAGGCAAGAATACTGGAGAGGGTTGCCATTTCCTTCTCCTGGGAATCTTCCCGGATCAGAAATTGAACTCACATTTTTTGCACTGGCAAGGAGATTCTTTACCACTGAACCACCTGGGAAGCCCATATTACGATCAAACTTTTAGGACAATTCCAGGTACTGCGGTTAACAGTTCATGTATAAATTTGTTTACATAAACTGTGCCTCTTGGAACTTCTGTGTCCTACAAATACTGTCCTTGCAGAGGTTCCCCTTGCTAAATCTCAGAGGATGCCATCAGACAAAGTGATTAGAATACACTGTTGCTTTGTGGAGGTAGAACAGCTGGATGATCTAGTTTAGGAACAGGTTTCAGGTGCTGCCTGATCTATGGCTTGGGCTACTCAGTATAAAAATACGTCCTGTTATAGGAAAATGAGAAGCTGCATTGCTCAGAACTAAGCAATAACCTCTACTCGAGCCTTTCACCTGTAGCATACTTGTCACTGCTCTCATGCTGCTTTGTGCCACACTTATCTGTGTATCTGTCTCATTACTCCCTACTTGGGCTGTAAACTCCCTAAGGGAAAGGACTCTATATATCCTATAGCATCTAGACTACTATCTTATACATAGCAAGCATTCAATACATATTTGGTAGATGAATGAGTGGAATTATCAGTGCTCACCAGTTTTACATCTGAAGTTCTTGAACTTCTAAGTATTCTTTAGACCAGTGATTTTTCTTACATAAGCATATTTTTTCTGAGTAGTATAATTACTTGCAAAGAAGTGCTAGAATTCAAATTCAAACCCAGTCTTTTCCTTCTGAAAGCCTATGCCTTTTTTCCACTGTGGCTCTCTGGGTTGCTCAGTAGAGTTTTATATCTCTGAAACAGTGACCACTGAATTAGATGTCTCTACAACTCATCAAAAATAATGTCCATTAGATGGTAAAATGTCTGCTTACAATGTTGGAGACCTGGGTTTGATATCTGGGTCAGGAATATTCCCTGGAGAAGGGAATGGCAACCCACTCTAGTATTCATGCCTGGAAAATCCCATGGACCAAGGAGCCTGGTGGGCTACAGTCCACAGGGTCACAAAGAGTTGGACACGACTAAGCGACTTCACTTCACTTCAAAAACAATAAACACATTTTATGACCTATGAAATGGTTCTTAAATGAGGAAGTGAACCAGACGTGGAATTTAAGTGCAATTTGTTACTCCTCCTTGTTTAAAGTTAGTAATCATCAGTTAATTCTCAAGAACTAATGTAAAATTTCACATTATCAAATTGAAGAAGCTATAGTGATTAGGCTGGTTTCAAATAAAACCAACTGTATACACAAATACACACATACATATATACATATGGTATTTATTTGTTCTTCTGAATGCCCAGGTTGAAATGTACCTTAATAAGTGGGCCTTTGAAAATAAGGAAATGATCCTGGTCTGTCCCTGAGGAGATATGGACCAAGATAATGTGAAATTCTTTCAATGTAAATACTTAGAAATAGTAGATAAAATATAGCAAAAATGTTAAAAAGTATTACTTAGCATGTGAGAAAGAAAGGACAAAGGAGAATTCCTAAGTACCAGAAACAAAGAGGAAATTAAATATCAGCATTGTAAACAGTGAGGTAATATGGAACCTGACAGGTAGATTATCCATCTTGGTAACCTAGAGGCCCAGTTGGAACCAGAAGATTTTATTTTGCACCCAAGCAAGGTAGCAAGTTGGAAAAGTTATCTATGGGATAATTTTTGGTAATCTAACAAAAGTGTAATTGGAGGGTGGAAATAGTGCAGGGAATAGGGAAAGAAAAATTATTTTAAGAAATAATGGCCAAAATTTTTTTGAATTTGATAACTATAAAGCCACAGATCCAAGAATATAAATGAACATGAGACAAAATAAAAATGAAGAAAGCTACACCAAGGCACATCATAACCAAATTGTATAAAATTAATATTAAAACAAAAATTCTTAAAATCTATTAGAGAAAAGACATAATATATAGGGAAAAAAATAAAGATGAGATCAGACTTTTCATCTAAAACAGTGCAAATGAAAAGACAGTGAAGAAACATCTTTAAAGCACTGAAAGAAAACAACAAAACTTATTAACTTAGAATTCTATATTCAGTAAAAATATCTTAAAAATTGAAGGTGAAATGAAGACTTTTTCAAATATATATAGAAGCTGAATTAACTACTATCTTATGTACTACAATAAAACTTAAAGGAAGTCCTTTGAGGAGAAGGAAAATAAGTCCAGTCAGAAATCTGGATCTACCCAAAGGAATGATGAGAACTGAAAATAGGCATTTCATGCATAACTTAATAGACTTTTCTCTTTACTATTTCACTCTCTACAAGGAACAACTGAGTGTATCTCAACAGGATTTGTTACAGAAATAAAAAATCCATTCTAAATTCACATGGAAACTCAGAGACTCTAAATAGTAAAAAAAAAAGAAAGAAAAGAAAAAGGAGAACAATGTTGACAACTCACATTTTCAAAACTTACTACAAAGTTAAGTAACCAAAACCTTCTGGTCTAAACCAATGCAATAGAACAGAGTGCCCAGGAACAAACAAAATATAGGGATGCCAAGACCATTCAATGGAGACAGGCGAGTTTTTTTAACAAATGGATTGGGGAAGCTGGATTTCCACATGGGAAAGAATAAGACTGAATTATCACTTTACACCACATATAAAAACAGCAACTAAAAATGAATAAAAGATCTAAAATTAAGAAGTCAAAACTATAAAACTCAAACAATAAAGGTAAAAACTTAATTACTTTGGATTAGACAACTAATCCTTTAGTATGACACAAAGCTCAGGCATTAAAAAGTAAAAATACATATGTCAGTTCAGTTCAGTAGCTCAGTCGTATCCGACGCTTTGCGACCCCATGAATCGCAGCACACCAGGCATCCCTGTCCATCACCAACTCCTGGAGTTTACCCAAACTCATGTCCATCGAGTCAGTGATGCGATCCAGCCATCTCATCCTCTGTTGTCCCCTTCTCCTCCCGCCCCCAATCCCTTCCAGCATCAGTCTTTTCCAATGAGTCAACTCTTCGCATGAGGTTGCCAAAGTATTGGAGTTTCAGCTGCAGCATTAGTCCTTCCAATGAACAGCCAGGACAGATCGCCTTTAGGATGGACTGGTTGGATCTCCTTGCAGTCCAAGGGACTCTCAAGAGTCTTCTCCAACACCACAGCTCAAAAGCATCAATTCTTCGGTGCTCAGCTTTCTTCACAGTACAACTCTCACATCCATACATGACCACAGGAAAAACCATAGCCTTGACTAGACGGACCTTAGTCGGCAAAGTAATGTCTCTGCTTTTGAATATGCTACCTAGGTTGGTCATGACTTTCCTTCCAAGGAGTAAGCGTCTTTTAATTTCATGGCTGCAGTCACCATCTGCAGTGATTTTGGAGCCCAGAAAAATAAAGTCTGACACTGTTTCCACTGTTT
>SJXQ01002300.1:642637-659042 GCA_006408695.1 Aepyceros melampus
TTGTGATCCACACAGTCAAAGGCTTTGGCATAGTCAATAAAGCAGAAATAGATGTTTTTCTGGAACTCTCTTGCTTTTTCCATGATCCAGCGGATGTTGGCAATTTGATCTCTGGTTCCTCTGCCTTTTCTAAAACCAGCTTGAACATCAGCAAGTTCATGGTTCACATATTGCTGAAGCCTGGCTTGGAGAATTTTGAGCATTACTTTACTAGCATGTGAGATGAGTGCAATTGTGCAGTAGTTTGAGCATTCTTTGGCATTGCCTTTCTTTGGGATTGGAATGAAAACTGACCTTTTCCAGTCCTGTGGCCACTGCTGAGTTTTCCAAATTGGCTGGCATATTGAGTGCAGCACTTTCACAGCATCATCTTTCACGATTTGAAACAGCTCAACTGGAATTCCATCACCGCCGCTAGCTTTGTTCGTAGCCCACTTGACTTCACATTCCAGGGTGTCTGGCTCTAGGTGAGTGATGACACCATCGTGATTATGTTGGTCGTGAAGATCTTTTTTGTACAGTTCTTCTGTATATTCTTGCCCCCTCTTCCTAATATTTTCTGCTTCTGGTAGGTCCATACCATTTCTGTCCTTTACAGATATGTCAGATTTAATCAAAATTAAAAACTTTTGTACATCAAAGGACATTATAAAGAGCGTGAAAGACAATCCACAGAAAGGAAGAAAATATTTGCAAATCATATACTTAGTAAGATTTTAACATACGGAACTCCTATAACTCAACAACAACAAAAAGAGCAAACAATCTGATCCAAAAATATGCAAAGGATTTGAATATATGTTTCTCTAAAGAAGATATATAAATGGTCAATAAATACATATCATAGTAGCATTATTCACAATAGCCACAAAGTGGAAAGAAGCCAAATACTCATCAGTGGAAAATGAATAAACAAAATGTAGTATATATACAATGGAATATTATTCAGCCATAGAAAGGAACAAAGTTCTAATACATACTATAATACAGATAAGCTTTAAAAGGCATTATACTAAGAAGTCAGACACAAAAAGACAAATAGGGTGAGTTATCATTTATTAGACTGGCTAGAATCTCCAGTTTGGTGGTGGTGAGTAGAAGTGATAGGAACAGGCATGCATGCCTCTTTCCTAATCTTAACAGGAAAATATTCAGTCTTTCACCAGTAAGCAAAACATCAGCTGACAGGTTTTTTAATAGATGCCCTTTATCATGTTCTAATCTATTCCTATTTACTAAATGTTTCTATCGGGAACGGATTAACTTTTGTCCAGTGCTTTTTCTGCATCCATTGAGATGATTCAATGTTGAACAGAATGACTGATTTTCAAATCAAAGGCAAGAAAAAGAAATGAAATACATCAAGAATGCAAAGGAAGAAGAAAACCTCTTACAGATAAAATGATTAGGGATCTGGAAAATACTGTAGATTCTACCAAAAACTATTAAAACTAATAAGTGATTTTGGTCACAATGCAGGATATAAAATTGACATACAATAAGCAACTATACCTCTATACACTAACCACAATAATCAGAACTTACAATTTTTAAAATGCCACTTATAATAGCATTTGTTGCTAAGTCACTTCGGTTGTGTCCGACTCTGTGTGACCCCATAGATGGCAGCCCACCAGGCTCCGCCATCCCTGGGATTTTCCAGACAAGAACACTGGAGTGGGTTGCTATTTCCTTCTCCATATAATAGCATAAAATGTATGAAATACTTAGGAATAACTTTGAAAAAAAGATGCACACTGAAAAACTAAAACATTCTGAGAGAAATTAAAGACAACCTAAATGGAGACATATAACCTTTTTATGGATTAAAAGAGTTAATGTTTTATATGTCAATTTTTTCTAATTAGATTCAAAAATCTAATAATATTGCTGGTAACAAAAATACCAGCAATATTATGTTTTTAAAGAAATTCACAAACTGATTATAAAGCTCATATGGAAATGCACAGGACTTAGAACAGCCAAAACAACAATGAAAAGAGGAACACTAGAAGACTTACACTATTTGAGCTCAAGATTCATTATAAAGCTAAAGTAATTGCATGTGGTATTAGTATAAGACAGACAAAAGAATAATAAAACAGAATGCAGTCTAGATATATACCTGCACAAGCAAAGGTAATTTAGCAAATAGTTCCAGAAGTACTGAATATCTATATATTCTTTTACCTCCCAGAAAAACAAAACTGTTCAGTCCCTACTTTATACTAAATATGAAATTTAACTCAGATGGATCACAGACCTAAGCATACTATCTAAAGGTATAATGCTTTTAAAAGAAACATAGGAGAAAACAGTGACCTTGGTTAGTCAATATTTCTTAGATATGATGCAAAAACAGAATAAAAGAAAAAATACTAAATTGAATTTCATCAAAACTAAAATCTTCTGTAGTACTAAAGACAGTTGAAAATGATAATGAAAATTAAGCCACAAGCTGGAAGAAAAATCTTTGAAAATTACATATCAAATAAAGGACTTGTATCTAGAGCTTATAAAAAACTCATTTAATATAAAATAAAGAACACAATTTTAAAAACAGGCAAAAGATTTGCAAACTTTTTATTAAAAAAGATATGGGTAGCAAGTAATCACATGAAAAGGGGCTTGACCTCATTAATCATTGGGACAATGCAAATCAAAACTACAATGAGGAACCAACAAAAACATATTAGAATATCTAGAATTAAAAGAGACTAGAATTAAAAGAGACAGTATACTTACACATATATATGGAATTTAGAATGATGGTAATAATAAACCTGTACGCAAGACAGCAAAAGAGACACAGATGTATAGAACGGCCTTTTGGACTCTGTAGGAGAGGGAGAGGGTGGGATGGGTTGGCAGAGTGGCAATGTAACATGTGTGATATCGTAAGTGAAATGAATCGCCAGTCCAGGTTTGATGCAGGATGCAGGATGCTAGGGACTGATGCACGGGGATAATCCAGAGAGAGGGTGTGGGGCGGGAGGGTGGAGGTGGGGGTTGGGATTGGGAGTTCATGTACACTCATGGCTAAAATAAATAAATTTAAATTAAAAAAAAATCCCCCCTCAAATAAAAGTAACATATATTGCTTAAGTGACAAGTGGTTGTCATGTTACTTCTGCCTTCAGAAAAACCATAAATGGAGAAAGTTTACCTATACTAGTGCAGAAGAATGGTTAAACATTAGGACCAGGACCTAATTCTTCAGCAGTCAATAAGTCTTGGAGACAAGACCTATGCTTCTGAACAGAGTCCTATAATAGGTTCCCAAATGGACAGATAGATTTCTCCTACCTGTCTACTGAGAACATAAACTCGAGAAAGGGAGAGAGACAAACACATTTCCTTTCCATTATGGCAGCCCTGTTACATGGAAAGTCCAGCTAAATGCTCTGGAGATTTTTTTGGTGCATGTGTGTGCACACACATGTAAAACAGAGATGATCTAACAGTCTTTGAAAAAAATCTAAATACTATGTCTGTGGCCATTCCTTCCTGAAGACAGACAGATAAGAAGGAGGAGGAAGGTTACTTCCAATCACAGGTCAGCAAACTGTGGTCTTTGGGCCAAAGTTGGCCTGTGGCTTGTTTTTGTAAATAAAATTTTTAGTGGAACATAGCCATGCCTGTTTGCTCATGAACTGTCTATGGCTACTTCTGTGCTGCAGAGGCACAGTTGAGTAGTTGCGACAAAGAGCATACAGCTCCCAAAGTCGAAAATATTTACCATTTGACTCTTTGCAGAAAATGTGTGCCAACCCTTTAAAATCATTATAAATGTTTGTTTCAGCCTTTATAACTTTTAGTAAGTTGAGAATAAAGCCCTAATGAAATTTTAAATTCATAAGTCTAGGGAAAGCTTCAGGAAAAGGTCAGATGGAAAGAATAACTAATTTGCTTATCACATACAAAAAATCAGAAGCCATAAACTAGTTCTGACATCAGTATGAAAGGTTTAAAGTCAAAGGTCTTATAGCAGCCTATTACAAGGACTAATAATAAAAGGTCTTGAAGATGGATCATAAATAAAAATAACTGTGTTAAATGTAAGAATGAAAGAGAATTACATACTTGGATAGGTTTTCAGGTATCTAGGAAAAGTGGAGGAATGATTTCTAACTCCAGACACAGTTAGGGGGCAAATCATCTGTCTTAGAGACTTAGGTATAGAACTTTTTGTTCTGTACCACTTGGTATCTTGGCTTAGTTTCAGGCAATGACTCTGTTGAACACAGGGTATGAGTAATACTTTGGGCCAGGTACTGTAGGAAAGAGAAAGATGGTGAACTAAACTAGTAGTTGTTAAACTAGCCCTACTTTTATTTTTTTTTATATACATTTATTTTAATTGGAGGTTAATTACTTTAAAGTATTGTATTGGTTTTGCCATACCTCAACAAGAATCCGCCACAGGTATACATGTGTTCCCCATCCTGAACCCCTCTCCCTCCTCCCTTCCCATCCCATCCCTCTGGGTCGTTCCAGTGCACCAGCCCCAACATCCAGTATCATCCATAGAACCTGGACTGGTGATTTGTTTCATATATGATATTATACATATTTCAATGCCATTCTCCTAAATCATCCCACCCTCTCCATCTCCCACAGATTCCAAAAGACTGTTCTATACATCTGTGTCTCTTTTGCTGTCTCGCATACAGGGTTATTGTGACCATCTTTCTAAATTCCACATATATGCATTAGTATACTGTATTGGTGTTTTTCTTTCTGGCTTACTTCACTCTGTATAATAGGCTCCAGTTTCATCCACCTCATTAGAACTGATTCACATGTGTCCTTTTTAATGGCTCCATTGTATATATGTACCACAGCTTTCTTATCCATTCATCTGCTGATGGACATCTAGGTTGTTTCCATGTCCTGGCTATTATAAACAGTGCTGCGATGAACACTGGGGTACACGTGCCTCTTTCAATTCTGGTTTCCTCCAGTATACCCAGCAGTGGGATTGCTGGGGAAATAGAACAGCCTTACTTTTAAAAAGTGTTTTAAATTTCATCTAAAAGAAAGGGACAAATGATTTTGGAAAGCTATTTCTATGGAGATTTTGTAGTTATCAAATTTTTATTGTTGAAAGTACAATGTCAAAGACTTACCTTTCTACAATATAAATCACAGTATAATACTTGTTTTTCCTAACCTTCAATGACTTTCCCACACCTTAGGGATAGTCTAAACTTCCTAGCACAGGAGCCCTCAGTTACTTTATCAGCTTCGTTACCCACTTTCCCCTTCCGCATACCCTGTGCTCTAGCCCTCTCACTGCTCCCTGAACTGCACCTCACTGCATCCTTCTCTGCCTTTGCCTATCCTTTATCCTCACCCTGGAATATTCTTCCTAACTCCTCCTTTGGCAAAATCACACTTATCTTTCTGGCCCAATGTAAGTGTCTAGGCATTCACAGATACCTCACCATGGGTTGAATGGTTTCACTTCTGTGTATTATTATAATTATATATTCACACATGCCTCTCACTCAGTAGACCAAGCATTTAGAGGCAGGAATACTGTCCTATTAATTTCTGAATTTCCAGCACACATGAACACTACCACGTTGGCATTTGATACAATAATAGTAAACATCCAGTGAATGTTTAGTATATGCCAGACATTCTTCTAATTATTATTTTATTAAATACTCAGGTATATTAAGGGAAGGAGGAAAGAAAAGAGATGATTATACAGATAAAAAGAGAAAGAGACCTAAGGTATCTGCTCGAGGAACTGTCATGGACCTCAAAAGTGGCAAAAGTCATTGCAAGCTAAATGCTCTTATTTTACTTTCCTCTTGCTACCATAGGGCTTCCCTGGTGGTTCAGATGGTAAAGAATCCGCCTGCAATGTGGGAGACCTGGGTTCGATCCGTGGGTTGGGAAAATTCCCTGGAGAAGGGAACGGCTATCTACTCCAGTATTCTGGTCTGGAGAATTCTAAGGACAGAGGAGCCTAGCAGGCTATAGTCCATGGGGTCATAAAGAGTCAGACACAACTGAGTACCAGTTTTGCTACCATTATCCTAACTGGGGTTCTGGGACTATGGCTAGAAGCATTGAGAGAAATAATAATATAGTCAGGAAGGGAAAATGCAAATAGCTCTCCTGAGGAAAATTACAGCATCCTCTTGTAGGGTGCTGAATTATTTTAGGACTATCTTCCTTCTGTAACATAATCTGTAAAGGGGACAAGTTTCTTTTCACAGGACTCTTCATGTGATGACTGGGCACAGTGCCTGGCGTGGAATAGGTATTCTACAAATGTATACTGAATTGAGCTGGGAGGACAATTAACTGACTTTTCTTGAGTCACTAAAACAGATAAACCAGTTTCTAGAAATTTTGCAGATTCAGTGATGTCAGAAAAATGTAAAATAATTCAAATATTTAATCATTTAATGCCAAGTTTTCGAAACCTGCCTCTAAAGCTAAATTGATTATTTTCCATAAATACTTGGTTGGTGTGAGATCAGAGGAAGCAGAGATTTTAACAATTAAATTATTCTTAAGGGGCTAATTCATTAGGCACAAAAAGATGAAAGACTGCCTCAGTTTCTTCTTTGGTATTTGAGAAGTAAAAAGCCTCTGTCTCTCTTTTTAAACCTCCAACTTATGGTTTTGTCAGGAGCATTAAACAGGAGGCTTCCTGTGTGCTGTTTTGGATCTGTCAGGAATTCTCTGCTCCTTATTAATTCCTGAATACTCAAGAATTAAGAGGAGAGGCAAGCCTCTCCCGGGGGGCTGAAGAATCCAGGCATTTCCTTCATTAGTTTTTCTATACAGTGATAAGTACCCTCTTCCTTCTTGTGAACCAAACAGTAAAAGTGATTCTTTACAACTCTCTCTTTAATATGGATTACCTATATTTTGTAAGTCTGGAATTTTAATCTTTATCTTTGCTGAGAATAACTCTCTTGTAGGACAGTATATATGCCCACACCATGTTGATTAAAACACCTTTGCCCCATCAGAGCTCTGGTCTCCATCTCTCTCTCTCTCTCCTTCTCTCTCCCTCTCTTTTTCAGGCTGATTCCCTGGAGCGCAGAGGCTCTCTGAGTTCACTTTCCTGCCCAGGCTTCTAAGACCCTCTTGAGAAGGCGCTCTGCGCCTTCACCCCATCGAGAGGGCGCCTGAGGCCTCCATGAACAGAGTAAGCCCCATGCCAGGGGCTTTATTGGCTTTCTGTGTAAACCAAGGAATATCAGCCTCTTTCTCTTCTTTCCATCGTCAACTCCAGACCACCAGGTTCCGGTCCATTAAAGGAGCTCAACATGGTTTAATCAAGACAGAACTGGAGTTCAAATATTTAAGATCTTATTTTTGAAAATTTCTCAGATCACAGGATATCCTGATAATCTTCTTTATAAACCAAGATATTTAAATAGTATCCCATATTTTAAAGTATCAGAATTAGACATTTCTCCAAAGATGTACAAATGGACAACAAATACATGAAAAGATGTTCAACATCATTAGTCATCAGTTCAGTTCAGTCGCTCAGTCGTGTCCGACTCTTTGTGACCCCATGAACTGTGGCCCACCAGTCCTCCCTGTCCATCACCACCTCCCGGAGTTCACTCAAACTTATGTTCATCAAGTTGGTGATGCCATCCAGCCATCTCATCCTCTGTCATCCCCTTCTCCTCCTGCCCCCAATCCCTCCCAGCATCAGGGTCTTTTCCAATGAGTCAACTCTTCGCATGAGGTGGCCAAAGTACTGGAGCTTCAGCTTTAGCATCAGTCCTTCCAAAGAACACCCAGGACTGATCTCCTTTAGAATGGACTGGTTGGATCTCCTTGCAGTCCAAGGGAGTCTCAAGAGTCTTCTCCAACACCACAGCTCAAAAGCATCAATTCTTCTGCGCTCAGCCTTCTTCACAGTCCAGCTCTCACATCCATACATGACCACAGGAAAAACCATAGGCTTGACTAGACAGACCTTAGTCGGCAAAGTAATGTCTCTGCTTTTGAATATACTATCTAGGTTTGTCATAACTTTTCTTCCAAGGAGTAAGAGTCTTTTAATTTCATGGCTGCAGTCACCATCTGCAGTGATTTTGGAGCCCCCCAAAATAAAGTCTAACACTGTTTCCACTGTTTCCCCATCTATTTGCCATGAAGTGATGGGACCAGATGCCATGATCTGTGTTTTCTGAATGTTGAGCTTTAAGCCAACTTTTTCACTCTCCTCTTTCACTTTCATCAAGAGGCTTTCATCAAGAGTGAAGTTCCTCTTCACTTTCTGCCATAAGGGTGGTGTCATCTGCATATCTGAGGTTATTGATATTTCTCCCAGCAATCTCGATTCCAGCTTGTGTTTCTTCTAGTCCAGTGTTTCTCATGATGTACTCTGCATAGAAGTTAAATAAGCAGGGTGACAATATACAGCCTTGAGGTACTCCTTTTCCTATTTGGAACCAGTCTGTTGTTCCATGTCCAGTTCAGGGGAATGCAAATCAAACCACAAGGAAATACCACCTTATATCCACTACGATGGCTATTATTTTTAAAAAAGAGAGAGACAACAACAAGTCTTGATGGGGATGTGGAGAATCCTTGCACACTGCAGGTTGGAATGTAAATGGTACAGACACTGTGAAAACTGTTTGGTAGTTCTTCAAAAAGTTAAACAGAATTACCACGTGACCCAGTGATCTATTTCTAGGTATATATCCAAAAGAACTGAAAACAGGGAGTCAAGTAGACCCTTGTACATGAATGTTCATTCCATCATTACAACAGTCAAAAGATGGAAATAGTCCAAATGTCCATTAACAGATGAATGGGTAAACAAATTGTGATGTATCCATACAATGGAATATTACTCAGCTTTAAAAGGAATGAAGTACTGATATATACTACAATGTGGAGGAACTTAAGTGAAAGAAGCCAGACACAAAAGTCACATGTTGTATGATTGCAATTGTGTTAAATATCGAGAACAGGCAAGTCCAGAGACAGAAAGAAGCATGGTGGCTGCCAGCAGCTGGCAGGGAGCCAAGAGGGCTGGGGCAGGGAGCCAAGACTGCTTAATAGGTTTGAGGTAACTAGAATAGAGGTAATGGCTTCCCAGGTAGCGCTAGAGGTCAAGAGTCCGTCTGCCAATGCAGGAGACATAAGAGATGTGGGTTTGATCCCTGGGTTGGGAAGATTCCTTGGAGAAGGAAATGACAACCCACTCTAGTATTCTTGCCTGGAGATCCCATGGACAGAAGAGCCTAGCAGATTGTAGCCCACAGGGTCACAGAGACTAAAGCAACTTAGCACATTTACAGATAGATGTAACAGGTGCACAACACTGTGAATGTACAAAATGCCAGTGAATTGTATGCTTTAAAATGGTTCATTTTCTGTTATCCGAATTTTGCCTAGCCACTGCACCTCGCCCACCACATATCAAATTACAGAGCCAAGAACTAGATAGTGACAAAGCTATCTATGTGTAAAATGGAAGAAGATTTTAATTTTTCTTCATGTCAAGCATAAATGATGAGGGCATTACTTGAAAAGATGTGTTAAGTTAGCATTCAAAAGAAGTACTGACTGGGTAGCATTGGCTTCTCAGTGTACTGTGGCCAGGGCGTTCGTCTTCCAGCCAACTTGGATTCTAGTCCTTGTTTCATCTCGATGGCAGAGCAGTACAGCTCAGGGAAAAAATACAGCTTCAAACACAGATATTTTAGTTTGGTTTGAATTTTAGGTTGGCCACTTAATTTCTGTGTCCTTGGGCAAGTTCCTTGACCTCTTTCAACACTTATCAATTTTCTCTCTAAAATTTGAAAAATACCTCCTTGTTGGATTGCTGGAAGGAGGAAATTAAATGATGTATACCTATTACCTAGCATAGTGGGCATTTGATAAATGTTACCCTAATAATCATCACTATCATCATCACCTTAATAGTATTAGTCTTCTTCCTTGTAATAACTAATGTGTAACCATAGGCCAAACAGTTGTATTCCTCTGAATTTTTCCCCAGGACTTCCTAGGGAGGATCTGGGGCAAATCACCCGTCATTAATAGTATCATTTTTCAGCAAGTAAACTGGCAATGGTAGAAGAGGATAAACAGGGGAACATTCATAAATGATTATACAGACATGAGCCTCAGGTCTCTGAAACATCTTCCCACTGTCCCATAACTGAATGCTGTGCCCTACTCTAGTCACTGTCTGTGTACCAGGGCTCTGGCAAGGATCCCAGGGACAAAAAAAAAAAAAAAAAACCACATTAGAGGTCTGAAGCAAGATTATATAGCCTATGTAATTTAGAGGCAATATTAAACTGTGTTCAGAACTCTGACAAAATTGTAATTTTTCTTAAGACTACTTTGATTTTTCTGAAATAATAAATTTCAAAAAGGTATCTCTCTATCTCTCTATATTTTTCCTATTTGGTGAAACTACTTTGCTTATTTTATAGGTGATTGGTCTGCCTTTATATAATCACATTTTAAGCTGCAAAGGAGGGAGGTTTTTAATATGGAGGCCCAGGACAGACCCCTAAGTTTGCTCTACTTCCAAGAGACCCAGGCTGTGAGGATTAAATACAATACATGGTGGGATAGTGCTCTGAAATGGACTAAGATTCCAGACTGGAAGGAACAGAATCAGGAATGACTTAGAAGGCCTCATTTACTCTGTGGTAAGAATGAATTTCTTGGCACAAGGCCTAATTTATCACTGATTTCCATTCTGTAAAAAGCTCTCATTTCCTTGTTAATCAAAGTGACCATTAACTAAGTATTTGCAAAGGAAAACATAGTAAGTATTAATAAATATCCCCCTGCCTATATCTTTATCTAAGATTTTTAATCCTTTAAAGTCTTATATTTCAAGGTTTACAAACCACTTTCACATGTGATACTTACAATAATTAGGCTGGCCAGGAAGGGACTTCGATCCCCATTTAGAGAAGAGGAAACAGACTAAGAAAGTTTAACTGATTTTCCCAGGGACACTTAGCTTATTAAAAAGTAGGCCACCCTTTCTCATTTACAGTTGTTTCTGTCATTTCACCTCTCTTCACCAACACACTTACCATGTTTCTCCCTCTCTAAATTTTCTTCCTTCCAAACACTGCAAATATCGTTCTTGAATCAGTACAGGAATGGTTATGGTATGATTTTCATGGGAATAAACTATTTTCACTCGCTGAATGAATGAAGCAGGAAAAACAGATACAGCTTTAGCTTACTTCATTACCAATGGACTCTCCACAGAGAAGAGCAAGATGATAGAATGGATATTACCTCCAGCCTTGTATTATCCTGTAGAGTTGTCATCATTTATTTACTTGTCTATTTCTCTCCTCAGACTCTATAAACAAACTGAAAAGACTTTTCCTTATTTATCTCTGAATCCCTGGTTCTAATCTCCAGCAGTACCTATTACTTTGTAGAAACTTAAAAATGGAATAATGAATGAACACTTTGAACCCACAGACATATGCATTATAAGTTTAGACTTGTTAGGCTGAATTGTTTGTAAAATCATCAATGACAGCTCAAAAACAGTTAAATGATTATGGCTAACCTGACACTTGACATTCTTTCAGGTTCCTGAGACAATAAGTTTGGTACCTATTATATCAAGGGCAGAGCCTAAATGTTAGACTAACTGGTTATTTTTAAAAATCTAGTTATCAAAAGTTTTAAGCAGAGAAATTTCAAGATAGTTGTATCTGGTATTTATATCATAGTTTAATCATAGGACTATGAAAACAGAGATGAATTCACAAATAGAAAGTAACTTCCAAGTCCTAACTAAGACTGTCTTGCTTTGCTAGAATGTAAGTCTCTGGAATTTCCGGCAGAGATGTTTAGAAAAGATTCTTTTTCATCTGGATAGAAGTGGTATGTGGGAGTCAGTTGAAAAGCTGGATTTAAGACTGGTTTGCTAATTTCTTTAGTGGCAGGATTTCAAATGATGAACTGCGTCTCAGAGTCTGCTTTAGAGGAAGTGAGACAATTTGTGAAAGAGAAAGTTCATGCTAAGTTAAAACAATCCAGAGAATCTACCTCCCTGCTTGGTAACCTGGGGTGAAACCTGAATGTTTTCCAAGCACATTGCCTCAGTTCAGACCCTGGTCATCTCTTGCAACTATGACATTGGCCTTTTAGTGAATCTCCTAAATTCCAGTCCCTTCCTATAAAATTCATTTATCCAGTCATTTCACTTACACATTTGTAAATCATTTATGCTCATCTACTATATGTTAAGCTTTGTGTTAGGAAATGGAAACAGTAAGTAAGAAGTTATTTCCTTCTCTACTAGTTGCTGGAAACAGATGTATAAGATTGGAAAGGAAGGCAATATGAAGGCCTATTATGGATTAGTCATTTGATAATATGCTGTTTCTTTTCATTCTCACACTACTACAATTATTACTTCCACTTCACTACGGGAAAACCAAGACTTCACTTGGTTACATAATTAGCCTGTAGTGTCTAGCTTGTATGAGACTGAATTTGCTTTAATATTTAGGTCTGTCTATCAGTTTGTAAAGCCTATATTCTTTCCACTAAACTAATGGTCCTCAAATTTTAAGATATACAGGAATCCCTTGTGAAACTTGTAAAGACCCAGATTCTCTGGCCCAACTGCAGAGATTCTGATTCAGTAGATCTAGCATGGAAATTCAAAAGTCTGTACTGTTAACAAACATGTGCTCAGGATCACATTTTGAAAAGCACTGCAACTCAAAAAGAAAAAAATGATAAAATTATAACTCCAAAATAAGTACTATCATAAAGATATGAACAAAATGATTAGCAAATAGCACAGACATCAGAATTAATTTCCTAAATAACAAATCTAATTAGGTCAACTTCCTGCTTAAAAGAAGAGATGAATACTCACTCTGCCCACAGTTTGAGGTTCAAATGCTACAGCAGAGCATAAAAGTACAGTGTGGTCTAAAGCATGTTTAGCCTCTTTTTTTCTCTTTCCATACTGTTCATGGGGTTCTCAAGGCAAGAATGTTTAAGTGGCTTGCTACTGTGTTCTCCAGTGAACCACGTTTTGTCAGAACTCTCCACCATGATTCATCTGTCTTGGGTGGCCCTGCACTGCATGGCCCTTAGTTCTACTGAGTTAGACAAGGCTGTGATCCATGTGATCAGTTTGGTACAAGATGGTGGAATAGAAGGACATGTGCTCTTCTTCTCCTGTGAGTGTCTGGAGTTGCTGGCGGAGGCATGGGTCAACAGCAGCCGCTGGGTCGGGGCACTGACTACAACTGTCCTGGGATCCGTGGTGTGCTGGTCAAGACACTTGCTCCTTGGAAGAAACCTATGACTAACCTAGACAGTGCATTAAAAAGCAGAGACATGACTCTGCCAGCAAAGATCTGTCTAGTCAAAGCTATGGTTTTCCCGTAGTCATGTATGCATGTAAGAGCTGGATTATAAAGAAAGCTGAGCGCCAAAGAACTGATGCTTTTGAACTGTGGTGTTGGAGAAGACTCTTGAGAGTCCCTTGGACTGCAAGGAGATCCAACCAGTCCATTCTAAAGGAGATCAATCCTGAATATTGTCATTGGAAGGACCGATGCTGAGGCTACAATACTTTTGCTACCTGGTGGGAAGAACTGACTCATTAGAAAAGACCTTGATGCTGGGAAAGACTGAAGGCAGGAGGGGAAGGGGACAAGAGAGGATGAGATGGTTGGATGCCATCACCAACTCAATGGACATGAGTTTGAGCAAGCTCCTGGAGATGGTGAAGGACAGGGAAGCCTGGCGTGTTGCAGTCCAAGGGGTTGCAAAGAGTTGGACACAACTGAGTGACTGAACAACAACTTTCCCCTTCTGTCTACTAATACCTCCTTCTTGTCTTACAGAACTACTTTACATTTCCCACATGTCTCAAGTCATTTGATAATCTCCAAGCTGTAACACATTTCCACATTTTTTCAATGTACTTCTTCCTTAATCCAAATGATTATTTCCTACTTGTTCTTCAAAATTCAGTTTATATATATTATTATTGAAAAGATTTCAAAAGTACTTACTAGATACCCGATCTCCCTGGTGGCTCAGACGGTAAAGTGTCTGCCTGCTGTGCAGGAGACCCGGGTTCGATCTCTGGGTTGGAAAGATCTGCTGGAGAAGGCACTGGAAACCCACTCCAGTAATCTTGCCTAGAAAATTCCATGGACTGAGGAGCCTGGTGGGCTACAGTCCATGGAGTCGCAAAGAGTCGGACACGACTGAGCAACTTCACTTTCACTTTACTAGATACCAGGTACCAATCCAAACACTACATGTATCAACTGACTTAATCCTATCAAGTAACTACCAACTACTAATTGAGAAATTGAGGCACAAAGAGATTGAAAGAGTTTTCTCAGGATTATAAAACTGCTAAATGGCAGAGCTAGGGCTTGAATTCAGGCTACATGGAACTTTATATGAACATAAAGTAAAATAATTATTTTTAATGTATGCTCCTATGAATTTTAACACATGTATAGATTTTAACCACCACTGAAATAGGATACAGAACAGCTCCATCATCTCACAAATATCCCTGATGCTATCCCTTTGTTGTCATCCTCTCTCGAGTCCTAATTCTCAGCAACAACTGATTGGTTCCCTGGCCCTAGAGTTTGTCTTTGTAAAAATATAAAATGGAACTCTATAGTACATAACCTTTAGCAACCTTTTTTTTTTTTAAACTAAGCAGAATGCCTTTGTAATACATCCACGTTGCTGTATGTATTAGCAGTTTTTATTTTTATTTTTTAAGTTTCTGAGTAGTATTCCATAGCATGGATGTAAGCAGTATATTTATTCTCTCACCCACTGAAGGTGAACTGAAGGATAATGAAGGTCCTATTTGTTTCAGCTCTGACAATTATGAATAGAGCTTTTATGAACATATGCAGTTTTGCTGTTAACAGAAGTTTTCATTTTTCTAGAGTTAATAATAATAAATACCCAGGGATAAGACTGCTGGGTCATATGTTAAGTATATGTTTAACTTCCTGGGAAACCATGACCAACTATTTTTCTGAATGACAGAACCATCTTGTATTCCCAGGAGCAATGAATGAGAGTTGTTCTTCATCAGGCACCTCAATGTTCTCTCTTTAACTTACAGGTAATAAGCAGCCCTAGTCCAAGTCCCCAAAGCTATGTAAAGCGGTCATGAGTATTTCAGCACATAAACAGTGAATTGCTTCAATAAGACAATGTGTGAAAGTCGTTAAGTCATGTCTGACTCTGCAAACCCATGGACTATACAGTCCATGGAATTCTCCAGGTCAGAATACTGCAGTGGGTAGCTGTTCCCTTCTCCAGGGGATCTTCCCAACCCAGGGATCGAACTCAAGCTCTCGCACTGCAGGCAGATTCTTTACCAGCTGCGCCCCAAGGGAAGCCCAAGAATACTGGAGTGGGTAGCCTATCCCTTCTCCAACAGATCTTTCTGATCCAGGAATAGAACGGGGGTCTCCTGCATTGTAGGCAGATTCTTTACCAGCTGAGCTACCAGGGAAGCCCCCCAAAATGGGTACAACTGGGAATTCCAAAAGCAAACCCTCTATTGAAATAGTTTTCTCTAGTCTGCTAACTTTTTTCCTAGGATATTTTTCTACATATGTCCAGACATGAACACACACACACACACCCCCCAAACAACCACAAAAATTTAGAAGTGTGGAGTGCAGAGGACCATTTATCTTTGTGGTATCTACTGCTAGTGATACCAAGGGAACATTTCATGCAAAGATGGGCTCGATAAAGGACAGAAATGGTATGGACCTAGCAGAAGCAGAAGATATTAAGAAGAGGTGGCAAGAATACACAGAAGAACTGTACAAAAAAGAACTTCACGACCAACATAATCACGATGGTGTCATCGCTCACCTACAGCCAGACACCCTGGAATGTGAAGTCAAGTGGGCCTTAGAAAGCATCACTACGAACAAAGCTAGCGGCGGTGATGGAATTCCAGTTGAGCTGTTTCAAATCGTGAAAGATGATGCTCTGAAAGTGCTGCACTCAATATACCAGCAAATTTGGAAAACTCAGTGGTGGCCACAGGACTGGAAAAGGTCAGTTGTCATTCCAATCCCAAAGAAAGGAAATGCCAAAGAATGCTCAAACTACCGCACAACTGCACTCATCTCACATGCTAGTAAAGTAATGCTCAAAATTCTCCAAGCCAGACTTCAGCAATATGTGAACCGTGAACTTCCTGATGTTCAAGCTGGTGTTAGAAAAGGCAGAGGAACCAGAGATCAAATTGCCAACATCCGCTGGATCATGGAAAAAGCAAGAGAGTTCCAGAAAAACATCTATTTCTGCTTTATTGACTATGCCAAAGCCTTTGACTGTGTGGATCACAGTAAACTGTGGAAAATTCTGAAAGAGA
>SJXQ01002301.1:0-38864 GCA_006408695.1 Aepyceros melampus
TCCCAGGGACTTTGCACCTGCAGTTACCACTCCTCTGTCCTGAACCAGAACCTGTGCCCTCTTCATTGTAGCATTCCACAGCACAGGGGGAAACCCACCATCTTCCACCCTATTCTGCAGTTACTGGCACATTACCGGTTGCCCTTCAAAGCAAAACTGCTTTAAATTCTGCTGAGATATTGTCTCCTCAGCCTCACTCCGTGGAGCTTTTGTCCCAGTCATTCTTCTGTAACTGGTCTCATCATGGCCATCATTAATATCCATACTTCCTGAACCCACAGACACTCTTCAGTGCTCATCTAAGCCGACATCTCAGGCATCTTTGACTCTTGTGTTTTTTATCCCTCTGTTTTTATATTTCAGGGGCGTGGCGCTTATGTGACACCAAAGTATCCTGACTGAACTCCACAAGGTACACATTCTACACATGCCCCCTTTGACCTGGATAGTGGATGGGAAGTCTTGAGTCAAATGAAAGACAAGCCAAAGGAAAGAGCGTCCCAGTCACAGCGGGGAATGGCCCACAGAGGCATTGGCAGGCAGAGGTGAGAGAGCTCAGACAAGGGAGGTGTGACAAGGAATGAACACCAGGGTCAGGAGGATTCCACCCTATTGACACTTGGGACTGACTCCAGGGGCACACTGTACATTGGCGCTTATGTGACACCAAAGTATCCTGACTGAACTCCACAAGGTACACATTCTACACATGCCCCCTTTGACCTGGATAGTGGATGGGAAGTCTTGAGTCAAATGAAAGACAATCCAAAGGAAAGAGAGTCCCAGTCACAGTGGGGAATGGCCCACAGAGGCATTGGCAGGCAGAGGTGAGAGAGCTCAGACAAGGGAGGTGTGACAAGGAATGAACACCAGGGTCAGGATGATTCCACCCTATTGACACTTGGGACTGACTCCAGGGGCACACTGTACAATAACCCAACGGAGTTTTGGAGCAGAAGAGTGGTTGCAGTTTAGGCATTTTGTCTTCTGGAGCTGATCTTGGTTCCTGCTGTGGTGCAGGTGAGATCCAAGGGAGGGCTCTGCATCACCTGAGGGAGAAATGTGGAAAGGGACTGAGTCCAGACGAAGCCTAAGCAGGCAATGGGCTGGGGGACCTCGCGGCTGAGGAGTGGACATCCCTGCCCGGGGATGGGCTGGACGATGAGACCCAGATTCAGAGGGGTCTGCAGATGCCAGCAGGGTGGCTGAGGCTCAGTCCGCCAAGGAGCACTGGGTCCCCAGCAAGAGGGGGGAGCAAAAATGCAAGTTTCACTACTCCCACAAATGGGCGGTACAGGTCAGCATCAACAGCTGGAGCCAGGAGAGGACAGTCATTTTTCCCTCAGGGAACACTGAGGCCTCTGTCAGGAACAAACGTATGCCGTGTTATAGACTCCCTCTCCCACATGACTGCGAGCCTTGTAAGTGACATATACCCCTGCTCCATCGCTGAAGGAAGTAGAGAGCATTTTCACCAGAACAGACTGAGCATTTGTATCTGTGGATATTCAGTTGGTTGCATGCAACCACACTTTCCAAGTCAGAAGCAACTTCAGTGGGGGTTACCCTGTTACTAACCAATATGAAGAGTGAACACTCATAAGGAAGATCAGATCATCCAGGGAGAACAAATACACTAAAGTGTCCGTGGAATCTGAGGCGCGTACATTGAGACAGTGATCTCAGCAACCCAGGTCCCCACCACCACCCTGGTCTTCCTGTGACCCTGGGTCGCAGAGGCAGAGTGGGGCCCAAGGGAGAGGAAGGAGGTCTTCCTGGAACTCTTTGAAACTTGAACTGCTTTTGAAAATACCACACTCCCTCTCAACATGAATACTCACCTGTCAAGATCATTCCAATTCTTCACTCTGTCTTCTAGTCAACAGTCCTGATGATTCTTTTGGAACTGGCATCCTGGTCTCTTTGGTTTGGGGAATAGAAAATAGCATACCCTGCAAGCATACAGGCCTCTTCTTCCAATACCCTGAGTCTTTCATTCCTTTCAAGCCATGCTTCTCGAAGGTATAGACTGCAAGAGCATCCTTATCTGGTTACCTCTTGATTCCTCCTCTGAGTGCCCATCCACAGAACATCCCCTTGCTAACGTATCCCAAGAGCTCCATGGGCCAAACTGTAGTACCCAGTGCTGTAATTACAACAGATTCATTCCGTCTTCAAAAACACTTTCCTTGGTCAGAGTCCGTGACAGCATCGCAACCTGCTTTTCCTCCTCTCTCTCAATTTCCTCCTCTCTCTAAGACTCCTTATCTGTCCAATTACTTTGATCCCTTCCTAAATCTTGTTTTTTGTTGGTTGTTTTTTTTCCCCCTCTGGTTTCCAACCTCTGCCCTGTGCTCTTCCATTTGATACATGATACTTGGGTGACCACGTTCCCCCCCCCCAGAGCTCTTACCCATCTGACATGTTTTCATTAGTATCCCTCTATGCTGAGGGCTTTTCCTATCACCAGATCTACCTGAGATGTCTCCACTGGGCCCCACTTCCCCCACAGGCTGAGACCTATGGACCATCTGCACTCAGTCCCATAAGCACGGCAGACCTGCTAGTAGCCCCAGGCCAATGTTCCCTGGGGTGGCTCATGGATGGGCACCGCCATCCACCCAGTTCCTTAAACCACAATCCCGGGCAAGCTGCTGGGTGTGATCTTCACCGAGCCATGACTCCCCTGGAGCTGCTCTGCAAAAGGCTGACCCGAGATCTTCCTGTTGCCACAGGTGGGGATCCGTTCCTCTGAGAGGCCCTGTTCCTGCAGACACGCTCTGAAGGTGTCCTGAGAACAGGCCATCACCCTCTTTCGGATCTTCGAGAGAACCTGGCCACTGTAATACACCTGAGAGGTTGAAAGCCCTGTCTTTAACAGGACGGTGAGTCAGGACGCAGCAGTGTAAGCCCATCACTGGGAAACATGCCAAAGAATATCCAGAAGAGATCCCTAGAGGAGAACGTTTCGAGAGGTGGGTCTTTATAAGTGTCCATGAAACAAGGGATTGCTTAACTGTATTTTCCCCAATAAATGTCCTGTTCTTATTTGGTCTTCATCTGAGCATGGGTGTTAATTTGATAACACAGGAAACAGTTTAAAACTGCAACTGAGCACAGACAGCAGATAGGCTGACAGCCGATCCTTCTACATTAACATCAACAGTTACAATTCTCAGCCATCTTTGATCTTTGAAGCACTATTCTGATCTGTTGAATGAAGTTATCTCCGCAGTGTTTTAGAAATGTGTTCAACTAGGCACAAGGGATCGTGACAAGAAATAAAACATACTGAGTTTCACTAACAACAGCAGGGTTTTAACTGTAAAACTTTGGATTCAGGAACACACAGCAGGACAAGCACAAGGTCCGTTTTGAAACAAGAATTAATTTGGGCAAGTTATCCCTTTCCTCAGCCTAAGATATCTGTCAAGCATAGCAGGTCATGATGAAAACCTGCTTTCTCTGTAGAGAGGAGTCGCAAATTTCCGATCTTTCATTTCCTCCTGTAAGAATGGGTTCTGTTTCCACAGCTGCAAGCTCAGCTTTCATTAAGGGAACGTTTTCAGATAATGCTCACGCCAGGGCCACATACCAGACCTATTACTTCAGACTCTCTGGGGCTGTCCTGCCAGCATCAGCTCTTCTAAAGCGTCTCCAGGGGAGATCTGATGCATAGTTTAGGTTGAGAAGCACAATCGCACGATGCTTCACCCATCCTGATTTTAAATAGAATCCTGAACTGAAGAGCCATGTTTGCTACTAATGAAATTTTAAAATATTTGTGTCTCCTCTTCTGAGCGGTATTTTGACATATTTATTCACAGCCATATTTAGAACATTTTCAATGACTCAGTGGTGTGTTATGCCCCCAAGTCCTCTTCCTTACCAGACACTCAGGCAGATGGATGGGAGGGAATGCACCTCAGTCCTGGCACAGAAGGAGGATGGATGCAGTTCCATTGTCTTGGTTACTGTTCTGCTGAGCATCCCTCCTGGGTTGCTGAGCTCGAGCAGGCAGACTCACACCAGTCTACAGCTATTCCTGTGACCAGAGGTTGGAGCTAAGAGCTGAGATCCGTTACCAGGGAAATGGAAGCTGAGTCTACGTGATTTGAGAAAAATGAGAAAACAATTAAGTAGAATTTCAGATGCAGGGTGGGTTCTGGGAGCCTGTCCAGAGCCACTGACTTGTGGTCACACAATGGGCGCCTGTGTGTAAACACAGAGACACTAGACGGGTGTGCTCACTGGGGCTTCTGTCCTGACGCGCACAGCGACTGTCTCTGGAGGAAGCACCTAGCACACGTGGGGCAGGCCGGGCCCAGAATGTGGAAGGAGCAGGGGCACTCCTCGATGTCACAAGAGCAATGGCGTGTCTTTTCCCACATGTCTCACTTGGACATCTGCATTACCTTCCTAAACTGCTTTACTGAGGTATAATCACACACCACAAATCACACCCATTCAATGCATCCAGTGCAGTGTCTTTAGTAACTTCACCCAGTGGTGCAAACACCGGCACAGTGCACTTGTGGACCCCTGCCAGCACCACAAAAAGCGTCCGTGTACCCATCAGCAGTCGATCCCCAAGAGGACCTGCACGCCCAGGCATCCTCTCATCTAATTTCTGTCTCCGTAGATTTCCCTTTGTGGGCATTTCATATCAACAGACTCCTGCAGGAAGTGGCCTATTGGGTCTGGGTTCTGTCACTGAGCCTAATGCTTTGGAAGCTCACGCGTGCGGCAGCAGAAAGCAGAAGTGCATCACTTTTCATCCATCTATGCTATTCCACTGAATGGCTACAGAATACTCTGTTTACCCCTCTCCAGCTGACAGACTTTTAGGCTGCTCCACTACTTGGAGATTACAGACAGTGCTGCTGTGAAAGACATGCAAGGACAAGTGTTTGCGTGGACATGGGTTTCATTTCTTGCTTTCTTATTATTCCACAATTTCATTTCTTGTCTTGCCCCTTGCACAGGCTAGACCCTTCAGTCCAAAGACATCGACTGAGTCACAGGATTATCCCACACCAGATGCTGTTCATTAAAGGAGCTGATAGAGGACACAGCCATTTATTTAGTGCCTTCCACCTGCCAGGTCATGGGCACTAGGTGTTTTACATCTGTTATCTCCACTAGGTCTCCCAATAAACCTCGCCAACAGGTAGAGTTATTGCCATTTTACAGATAAGGAATTTGAGGCTGAAGGGGAGTGCCTGGGCTGATAGGGCCTGCACTGGAACCCAGCTTGAGTGTCAACTGTGAACTGTGGGATGGAGGGAGACGACATGGGGAGAGGAGTTTGGGCACAGGTCCCAGAGAGTTTCCATGCCATGGGGGAGCAGGGAAACATCACACCCTTGTTATCAGTCCTGGGCATCCCCTTGCAGTAGGAGGAGCCTCAATCCATCTGAGGACAAAATTACCAGGATCAGAATGATGCACGCAACAGAAGATGAAGTCTGTGCGTGGTTTCCAGTTGGGAGAGGTGTAACAGAAAAGCCAGCCTCCTGGTGAGGGTTTGTCTAGCTGTGAGGGAAAAGCTCGAGGACTGTGGCTGAGAAGGAAGGAGCCTCTAGGGCTGGACACAGATGTCTAATGTGACCTTGAAGTGCTTCGTGAAACTAGAGGGTAAGGCCTGACCTGAAACCTGCCCTGTGGCGCTCAGTATTTGTTACAACAGGGAACGTGCCAACACATTTCTACGAACCTCATTCAATACTCACAAAAACCACCTGCTCAGTTCATGGCGTTATTCAGAATACTTCACCTATTTTCAGGCCAGGCTGATATGTCACAGTGGGCGAATTTAATTTCTCAAGATGATGTGATATCAAGTGGCAGAACTAGGTGGAAAGGAAGGTTATCTGAATCAGAGCTAGTGTGCTTACTCACAATAACATATTGATTCCTCAAAAAAGGGAAAAAAGGGGGGGAAGGGTAAAACAAAGGGAAAAGAATAAAAGGAGACCCATGATGCTTACTGTATTTGGGTGTCCGCCATGGACTGTGAGTGAAGAGAAAACTCCTCATAGTGGTCTAATTAGAAAGGGAACTGACAATCACTCATGAAGTCGGGAGACAGGGTGGTCTCTGGCCAGTGTACATGTACACAGAGAGCAGTGGGAGCACAAAGGAGGGCACGGGGAAGGTACGGAGTAGAAGAAGCTATGGATGCAAGAGGAAGATGGGAGAGCAGAGTGACAGAGCGCCTATGGACTTGCCCAAGGACACTGATCAGCAGGTTCAAACCGTCCAGCCTGCTGATGGCAGCCTGCGTGGAAGTTATACCTCTCAACCGTGAAATAAAGTAGCCTGGCTGTCCGAGCTGTATTCAACCAACAAGTATCCCCCCAGCGCCCACCTGATCATCAATGCCCTCAGCACAGTGCTGAAAGCAGCCATAACCTAGGACAGACCTCAGTCTCAGGAGGTAACGGATAGTCCAAGATACAGAATAAAGGGGAAGCCAAGTGGGAAGAGACGGACACTAGACACTCCTGTCAGAGTGGGGAGAGACGACAGGATGCCCCTCACCCGCTCCAAGGAACCAAAATTTGAGCTGAGCATTTTCGGGGTCACTCACTGACAATTCAGTTGAGAAATGGCTGCTATAATGATTATGCACCAGGAAGGGGAAAGGATGTATCCCCCCAGCGCCTCCCTGGTCATCAATGCCCTCAGCACAGTGCTGAAAGCAGCCATAGCCTAGGACAGACCTCAGTCTCAGGAGGTAACGGAGTGTCCAAGATACAGAATAAAGGGGAAGCCAAGTGGGAAGAGACGGACACTAGACGCTCCTGTCAGAGTGGGGAGAGACGGCAGGATGCCCCTCACCCGCTCCAAGGAACCAAAATTTGATCTGAGCATTTTCGGGGTCACTCACTGATTATGCACTAGAAAGGGGAAAGGAGGGTGTTTCTCTCATACAATAAGCTTCTGGACAATGTGGGGATAAAAAACACAAACGGCCCTGGAGCAACAGAAAACTGAATGGAGAGGTCTGCTGCAGCCACTCGTTTCCTATATGTTGTTTGCGACGAATTGACAGCGTAACAGCAGCTGCACTGCTCTGTGTACCTCACTTTATCATCACTCATAAGATGGTAAACGTGTTCTGAGCCCCTGTGGCAAAAGGGTCCTCAAGGAGCTCACAGTGGGGTGGGCAGGAAGCCAGTCTGAAGACTGTGGTGAAACAAGTGTGATGAGAGCCTTGGCCTCAGGAGCCAGCGGAGGCTGGGATCAGGCCACGAGGAATGGCTTTGCCTAGGGTGGGATAACATATAATATTATTGTCCCCATTTGCAGGCAAGGGAACCGAGAATCAGAGATGGTGAGCATCTTACTCAAGGTCACAGTGCTTGGTAGTGGTCCTAACCATCTTTCATGTATGTCTGTTAAAATGTGAAGGTCTTTGCACTATTCATTACACCACTCTGTCTCTCTCAATGTTGTCACCTACTTTCATTCACAATCACCACCTTATACATTCCCTTGGCTCTAAGTCCTTGTTTATTAGATAAATAATCTGCTGAACAAAGTATAGATTTCCTGTTAGCACATCCAGTCTGTCTACTTTATAAAAAATATTTCCTCGCAGGGCACATTGTACTCACCCAGACTGATGATTTACACTGAGCTTGTACTGCACCCATATGCTGGTAAAGAAAATGGATCACTGGGATCTGTAGCTTTACTTATCTATTTCACAATCTCAAGCATAATTTTAAATGTAGGCAATATTCAAGTAAAAACAGTAGAACCATTGCTTTCCTATAATGGGCAGTCACGAAAGATTTCATTGAATGTTAATAGGTTCTAGTCAGGAGACTAAACCCCTTTCATAGGGAGTTGTGGAAATTCTTTTCCTTAAGTTAAGGAAACCCTTTCTCTTTATACATTTTCTCTGTTTCTGGTACCCTGAGAGATTTAAGCAAGCCAAGCCACTTCACTGTACTGTTCTGGACAAAAGAAACATGTGAGGCAAGCCTAACACACAGGCACAGACATATGTAATCCAGGCAATAGAGCTATGTCAAATATAAGGCAATGGTATCGGAAATTCAAGGGCTTCCATGGTGGCTCAGTGATAAAGAATCCACCTGCTAATGCAGGAGACTGGGGTTCGATCCGTGGGTCATGAAGACCCCCTGAAAAAGGAAATGGCAACTCACTCCAGTATTCTGGCCTGAGAAATCCCATGGACAGAAAAACCTGGTGGGCACAGTCCATGGTGTCGCAAAAGAATGGGACACAACTTAGGGACTAAAAACAATTGAAATATAAGTGGAAACCCCTAACTAGTCATATATCCAAATTTCTGACCACAGCACAGTTCTACTATCCAGGATCAGCTGTACTCCAGGAATCCAGACCACGAAAGACACCTTCCTTTTAAAATTACTGTACACCACTGCTGGGCTATTCAGGAGATAAAAGTTTTCAAAAGCATTGCACACCAAGGCAGGAGTCAAGGAGCCTATTAAAAGTATGTACTTATTCCTATGTCACATGAGGGCCTAACTCACACACTCTTGAGAAAGAACACCTGTGATGATTTCAATCCGGGAAATGCACCTGCCCTGAAAATACTTCATTATATCGTGTCATTTTGTGAAGTGGGGCATGAGGTGTGTGGGAGGTGATGCCAAGGAAAGAGCCTGCTTCTGAACCTGGTGAACACTGATTTGAGCCCAGTTATTCCGCATTGACCAATGTCCATAGGAAGGTTCAGTATCGCCTTAAAAGCATCAATCCCCATCGAGAGAAAGAGAAACAAGTCATATACAGACTGTCCAACCGCCATCTGATCCTGAAGAGGTGGGGGTGTTTGTGGAAATCAGCAGTTCTGAGAGAGCTCGGATCCCACTTGACTAAAGAGGCGTGTGGTCCTGTGGCACTAACGCACACCTGGTCGGCCCTAGGGCAGATGTCTCCCTCTGTCTGCACGTCTGTGCCTCTCTCTCTCTCTCTCTCTCGCTCTCACATGTTCTTTCTGAGGATCAGGTTCTCACTAGCGGAATGCCAATGCAGTGCTTCCCATCCTCAGCCCAGTCGAGGAGCCTGGAGTGGGGCTCGGCCTCCCCTCCTCAGTGTGTGGAAGAGAAGGGCAAAGGCCACCGAGAGGAGGAGTCGTCCAGGGTCCTATAGCGGCTACCTGCGCTTCACAGGGAGGAGTCTGTGGGCCCGGCTTTGGCATCACAAAGATGGGACATTTACCCCTCCCTTCCTTATAGAAGGACCTTCCTGCGTATTCCCTTGCCTGTGGTGGACTGAGAGGGAGCCCGGAGTGGCCTGAAGAAAAGTAGGTTGTCCCCGGGGACGGTGGCAGAAGGGCGCGGGTGATTCGGAGGTGAGAAGGTAGTGCCGGCCCTCTCGACCGTGTGCCCCGAGGGCCTCTCCCGGCAGCTGGGAGGCTAGGAGGGACATCACATTCGGAGTCTCGAGAAGAGTTGTCGGGTACTGGAGATGCCCTCACAGATGGGACCTGGTGATGGTCGGCTCTTGGGGTTGGAGGTCGGGGGCTCCTCCCTGATTGCCTGGTAATTTGTGTTGTCATCTGTCTACGTGAGGAGCAGCTGGTGTTAGTTGAAAGTTTTTTAAATTGATTTTAATTGGAGGCTAATTACTTTACAGTATTGTGGTGGCTTTTGCTATATATTCACATGAATCAGCCACGGGTGTACATGTGTCCCCCATCCCGAACCCTCTCCTTCCTCCCTCCATCCCATCCCATCCCTCTGGATGGTCCCATTTCACCGGGTTTGACTGCCCTGTTTCATGCATGAAACTTGGACTGGTCATCTATTTCACATATGGTGATATAAATGTTTCAATGCTGTTCTTAAGATCATCACACCCTCGCCTTCTCCCACAAAGTCCAGAAGCCTGTTCTTTATATCTGTGTGTCTTTTGGTGTCTCGCATATAGGGTTGTCGTTACCATCTTTTTAAATTCCATGTATGTAGGTTAATATACTGTATTGGTGTTTTTCTCTCTGACTTAGTTCACTCTGTATAAAGGGCTCCAGTTTCATCCACCTAATTAGAACTGGTTCAAATGCATTCTTTTTAATACTGATTAATACTCCATTGTGTATATGTAACACAGCTTTCTTATCCATTCATCTGCCGATGGACGTGTAGGTTGCTTTCATGTCCTGGCTATTGTAAACAGTGCTGTGATGAACACTGGGGTACATGTGTCTCTTTCAATTCTCGTTTCCTCTGTGTGTATGCCCAGCAGTGGGATTGCTGGGTCGTATGACAGTTTTATTTCCAGTTTTTAAAGGAATCTCCAAACTGTTCTCCATAGTGGCTGTACTAGTTTGCATTCCCACCAACAGTGTAAGAGGGTTCCTTTTACTCCACACTCTTCCAGCATTTATTGTAGAGTTTCTGATAGCAGCCATTCTGACCAGGGTGAGATGATAACCTCATTGTGGTTTTGATTTGCATTTCTCTGATAATGAGTGATGTTGAGCATCTTTTCATGTGTTTGTTAGGTATCTGTGTGTCTTCTTTGGAGAAGTATCCATTAAGTTCTTTGGCTCATTTTTTGATTGGGTCATTTATTGTTTTGTTATTGAGCTGCATGAGCTGTTTGTATATTTTTGACATTAATTCTTTGTGACTTTTTCCTTACTAATTGATACCAGTAAGACACTGGGAAAGAGTAAAAGCAAACTAATAAAGACACTGACTTTATTCTACCGATTGCAATTGGGAGAGCAGCACAGACCTGAAGATCAGACTGTCAGCAAGGTGGTTTTGCATTGTACTTCATTCCACAGAGACTGCATTGTACTTCATTCAAAAAGACACATGTACTTTTTGTACCGTTCATTGCAGCACCATTTATAATACCTAAGACATGGAAGCAACCTAGATGTCCACCCACAGATGAATGGATGAAGAAGCTTGGTACATATGTGCAATGGAATACTACTCAGCCATAGAAAGGAACCCTTGTGAGTCAGTTCTAATGAGGTGAACGTACCTAGAGCCTATTATACAGAGTGAAGTAATTAAGAAAGAGAATAACAAGTATCACATATTAACGCATATATATGGGATCTGAAACAACGATACTGATAAGCCTATTTGTAAGGCAACAATAGAGACACAGACGTAGAGAACAGACTTGGGGACTCAGCGGAGGAAGAACTGGGAAGAATAACACAAAATTGTAAAGCAACTATCCTAAAAATTTATGACAGTTTTGCGTGTTCTTTTCCCATTGGGGTTCCTTTTATTTCTATTTCTTCCCTCTTCCATGGCTAAGACTTTCAAAATTACGTTGAATAAAAGTGGCAAATGTGGTTACCTTGTCCTGTTCCTCTTTTTAGAGGAAATGCCTTCATTTTCTCACCATTGAGAATGTTTGCTGTGAATTTGTCATATATGTCCATTAGTAGGTTGAGGTATGTTCCCTCCATGACCACATTCTGGACAGTTTTTATCATAAATGGGTGTTGAGTTTTGTCAAAAACTTTTTCTGTGTCTATTAAGATGATTACATGGTTTTTATTCTTTAGTGTCTTAATGTAGTGTGTCCACTGACCGATTTGTGTATATTGAAGAGCCCTTGCTTTCCTGGGATACATCTCAGTTTATCAGGGTGTATGATCCTATCAATATATCACAGTATTTGGTTAGCTAGTATTTTATTCAGATTTTTTTTGCCTCCACGTTCACCAGTGAAATTAGCCTGTAATTTTTTGTTGTCATTTTTGTTGTATTTTTGTCCTGTTTATGTATCAGGGTGATGGTGGCTCATAAAGAGTGTGGGACTGTTTTTTCTTCTGCAGGTTTTTAGAATAATTTCAGAAGTAAAAGTGATCTCTAAACAATAGAATTTCCTGTGATGTTACCTATTCATGGACTTTTGTTTGTTAAGAGTTTTTATTTTTTATTTTTCACAAATAAATAACACAGATATTTAGTAGAGACTTATCTAGTTTACTTTCAGTATTCTAACATTAAAAGAAAAGAGAAGTAGAAAGAGCAGACCCACCAAATTGCGTTTTCACCAATATCCAGATTTAAAGTCATGTGTCACAGCACATCTGGCGTACCAGTTTGGAAAGGATCCCAGGCCTCTCCGTGGTTGAGACTTAAAAGACTGCAATTCTGGGATCCCACTTACAGTCCCAGGAAGGGTGCAAACTGATAGCTTCATCAATCTGTGATCAAATTGCAAGAATGGTTTTATGTTAATGCTGTTTATTTTGTCTTGTAAAAAACTCAGAATGTTGCCAAGCCTGGGACTTGGTTGGCCAGGCCCCCTCCAGGATGTCCTCTCCGTGGGTGAGACTTCAAAGATTGCAATTCTGGGATCCCACTTACAGTCCCAGGAAGGGTGCAAACTGATAGCTTCATCAATCTGTGATCAAATTGCAAGAATGGTTTTATGTTAATGCTGTTTATTTTGTCTTGTAAAAAACTCAGAATGTTGCCAAACCTGGGACTTGGTTGGCCAGGCCCCCTCCAGGGTCTCAACAATCTCAAGATTTCTCTGCTGGGAGACTTTAAATCACAGTTTGAATCTCAGTACTTGTGATTAGTCTGTTCTTTCTTTACCTATTTACTCCTAATTCAGTCTCAGGAGCTTGTAGCTTTCTATGAACGTGTCCATTTCTTCCAGGTTGTCCATTTTATTAGCATATAGTTCCTTGTAGTAGTCTCTTATGATCCTTTGTATTTCAGTGGTGTCCATTGTAGCTTCGTTTTCATTTCTGATTTTATTGATTTGAGTCCTCTCCTGTTGCCTCTTGATGACTCTAGCTAATGCTTTATCAATTTTGTTTATCTTTTCAAAGAACCAGCTTTTAGTTCCACTGATATTTTTCCTATCGTTTCTTTGTCTCTATTTTATTTATTTCTGCTCTGAGTTTTGTGATTTCTTTTCTTCAAGTAAACAGGGGTGTTGCTTGTTCTTCTTCCTCTAGCTACTTTAGGTGTAAGGTTGTTTATTTGAGATTTTCTTGTTTCCTGAGGTAAGATTTTATTTCTATAAACTTCCCTCTTAGAACTGCTTTTGCTGCATCCCAGAAGTTTTCGATTGTCATGTTTTCATTTTCATGTGTCTCTAGGTATTTTTTCATTTCCTCTTTGACTTCTTCAATGATCCATTGGTTGTTTAGTAGCATATTGTTTATCCTCCCCGTCTTTGTATTTTTTTTTTACAGTTTTTTTCTTATAGTTTATTTCTAACCCCACAGCATTGTGATCGGAAAAGACTCTTGATATGAGTTCAATTTTCTTAAATTTATGTGGCTTGATTCGTGACTCAAGATATCTATCCTAAAGAATGTTCTATGTGCACATGAGAAGACAATCATTTTCATGTGTCTCTAGGTATTTTTTCATTTCCTCTTTGACTTCTTCAATGATCCATTGGTTGTTTAGTAGCATATTGTTTATCCTCCCCGTCTTTGTATTTTTTTTTTACAGTTTTTTTCTTATAGTTTATTTCTAACCCCACAGCATTGTGATCGGAAAAGACTCTTGATATGAGTTCAATTTTCTTAAATTTATGTGGCTTGATTCGTGACTCAAGATATCTATCCTAAAGAATGTTCTATGTGCACATGAGAAGACAGTGTATTCTGCTGCTTTTGGATGGAATGGCCTGGAAATAGCAATTAAGTACATCTGGTGTAATGAGGCCTTTAGGGGCTGTGCTTCCTTCTTGATTTTCTGTCTGGATGAGCTCTTCATGGATGAAAGTGGAGTGTCAAAGTCCCCCACTATTATTGTCTTGCTGATGTTTTCTCCTTTTGTGGCTGTTTGTATATTGAAGTGCTCCTATGTTGGGTGCATATTTATTTACAATTGTGTCTTCTTCTTGGAATAATCCATTGATCATTATGTGGTGCCCTTGAATCTTGCAAGAATCTTTAAAGTCTATTTTGTCTGATGTGAGTATTGCTACTCCAGGTTTCTTTAGATTTCCATTGAATATCTTTTTCCATCCGTTCACTTTCAGTCTGTATGTGTACCTAGATTTGAAATGGGTCTCTTGTAGACAGTATTATGCGTGCTGGACTGTGCTTTGTCACTCAGTCGTGTCTGCTTCTTTGCGACCCCATGGATTGTACCCACACCAGGCTCCTCTGTCTATGGGGATTCTCCAGGTAAGAATACTCAAGTGGCTTGCCATGCCCTTCTCCAGATGACCTTCCCAACCCAGGTATCGAATCCAGGTCTCCTGCATTGCAGGCAGATTCTTCGCCGACTGAGCCATCAGGGAAGCCCAAGACCACTGTAATGGGTGGCCTATCCCTTCTCCAGGGGATCGTCCCCATGCAGAAATCAAACTGGGGTCTCATGCATTGTAGGCAGATCCTTTACCAGCTGAACTGCTAGGGAAGCCCAGACAGTATTATACATGGGTCTTCATCGTTTTTAATCCGTTATCTTTTTCTTTAGGATGCAACATTTCATCCATTTACATTTAAGTTAATTACTGACATTTATGTTCTTATTGCCATTTAAAAAATTGTTTTGGGGTTGTTCTAAAGGTGTTTATTCTAAACTTCCTTTTGTGATTTGATGACTATCTTTAGTGTTGTGTTTGGATCCCTTTGTCTTTTTTGTGTCTATATCTATTGCAGATGTTTGGTTATCATGAGTTTTTTCTTATAGCTGTCTATATACACACCACATACACATGTATATACATATATATATATATATATATATCTTCCAAGGTGGTTCAGTGCCAAAGAATCCCCCTGCTGATGCAGGAGATGCAGAAGATTTTGGTTTGATTCCTAGGTTGGGAAGATCCTCTGGAGGAGGAAATGGAAACCACTCCAGTATTCTTGCTTGGAAAAATTCCATGGACAGAGGAGCCTGGAGAGCTATAGTCCATGGAGTTGCAAACAGTCAGACATGCCTGAGTGAAAGTATATACTTGTTTAACTTTCCTAGTCTCTTAATTTCAAATGCATTTTCAATTTCCTGCATTTGTACTCCCATCCTCTCATGACTGCTGGTTTTGATATCATACTTGTGTGTGGATGATTTACTATGTTAATCGTCTATTTGTCTTTATTGGTGAGCTTTCCCATTCACAATTTTCTTGTTTCTAGTCCTGGCCTTTTTGTTTCTGCCTAGAGATGTTACATTAGTCTTTGTTCAAAAGCTGGTGTGCTCCTGTTGAATTCTCTGAACCTTTGCCTGTCTTTTGATTTCTTTGTTGAATCCGAAAGAAGAGCCTTGTTTGGTAGAGTATTTTTGGTTGTAGGTTTTTCCCTTTCACCACTTTAAATGTATCATGCCACTCCATTCTGGCCTGCAGAAATTCTGCTGAGAAATCAGCTGATAATTTTATGGGGATTCCCTCTTATGTTATTTGCTACTTTTCCCTTGACCTGCTTAATAGTTTTTCTTTGTTGTTAATTTTTCAGTTTGCTTAATGTGTATCTCAGCATTTTCCTCAGCACTCGGAACCAGCAAACCGGCACAACCACGGAAAAAAAAATCCATCACTGATTACCCCAAAACGCTCTGAGACCTTTTTTCCAAACGAAAGGGCAAGGGACAAACGGGCATGCGGCTGCGCAGGGCAACACTGCCCCCTGCAGACCATAGAAACCAAAATGCCAGCAAGCCCGGAAGGAAATTGATCCTTCCGAATAGATTTTCGGGCAGAGGACTTATGGGGGATGCCCCTGAGGACAAGAGAAAGAAAGGGAACTTCTCCAAGGGATATATATATATCTTCCAAGGTGGTTCAGTGCCAAAGAATCCCCCTGCCAATGCAGGAGATGCAGAAGATTTTGGTTTGATTCCTAGGTTGGGAAGATCCCATGGAGGAGGAAATGGAAACCACTCCAGTATTCTTGCTTGGAAAAATTCCATAGACAGAGGAGCCTGGAGAGCTATAGTCCATGGAGTTGCAAACAGTCAGACATGCCTGAGTGAAAGAGTATATATAAACATGTATATATACTTGTTTAACTTTCCTAGTCTCTTAATTTCAAATGCATTTTCAATTTCCTGCATTTGTACTCCCATCCTCTCATGACCGCTGGTTTTGATATCATACTTGTGTGTGGATGATTTACTATGTTTATCGTCTGTTTGTCTTTATTGGTGATCTTTCCCATTCACAATTTTCTTGTTTCTAGTCCTGGCCTTTTTGTTTCTGCCTAGAGATGTTACATTAGTCTTTGTTGAAAAGCTGGTGTGCTCCTGTTGAATTCTCTGAACCTTTGCCTGTCTTTTGATTTCTTTGTTGAATCTGAAAGAAGAGCCTTGCTTGGTAGAGTATTTTTGGTTGTAGGTTGTTCCCTTTCACCACTTTAAATATATCATGCCACTCCCTTCTGGCCTGCAGAGATTCTGCTGAGAAATCAGCTGATAATTTTATGGGGATTCCCTCTTATGTTATTTGCTACTTTTCCCTTGACTTGCTTAATATTTTTTCTTTGTTGTTCATTTTTCAGTTTGCTTAATGTGTGTCTCAGCATTTTCCTCAGCACTCGGAACCAGCCAACCGGCACAAACACGGAAAAAAAAATGCATTACTGATTACCGCACAAGGCTTTGAGACCTTTTTTCCAAACGAAAGAGCAAGGGACAAACGGGCAAACGGCTGCGCAGGGCAACACTGCCCCCTGCCGACCACAGAAACCAAAATGCCAGCAAGCCCGGAAGGAAATTGATCCTTCCGGATAGATTTTCCGGCAGAGGACTTACGGGGGATGCCCCTGAGGACCAGAAAAAGAAGGGAACTTCTCCAAGGGGCCCGGGCAAACCACCCCTGGACCGCGCGAGTTCCCCGCGACTCGCCCACAAAACCACAGCGAGGCGGGCAAGAAGTCAGGACGTCCAGGAAGATCCGGAGTTGCTGAGGGCTGGTTCTGGGCCTGCCCCCGGGAGCAGTGAGGTCAGTGCCAGTCTCCCAGCCTGCGTCCGCTGGGAGATTTCTCCCCGAAACTGTTTGGAACTCTGCACTGAGGGACCTGCTCCGTGATGTCCGGGTCCTGTCCAACCTGGCCCCAACAAGATGGTTACTTTGGGTCACTACCCTGCCCTCTTCTCTGTCAGTCGACTCTGGATTAAAGTCCCTTGCTGATCCACCTTGCAGTGAGCTGAGCAACTTGTACTCCGTACCAGCTGATTACTTCCAGGTGCTTTCCATTATAAATGTCTTACGTCATAATCTTGATAGAGTGGACGAGTCGTTTTCCACGTACTTTCCCTCCCGGCCCCTTTCATTTAGTATCTCATTGTAATAAATATGTTATTGTTGTTTCTCAGCCCGTCGGTCGTGTCCGACTCTTTGCGACACCATGGCCTGCATGCAGCACGTCAGGAGGCTTCCCTGTCCTTCAGCATCTCCCGGAGCTTGCTCAGACTCATGTCCATTGAGTCGGTGATGCCATCCAACCATCTTGTCCTCTATCATCCCCTTCTCCTGCCGTCAGTGTTTAGCGGCATTGCAGGCTGTCTTTCCCTCGATCCTAGTGAGCATTTTATTTCACTATTCACTGAGGCGGGAGGGGGGGGGGTAATGTATCCTACAAACCAGAGTGCAAACTTCAATCTGAGACTTGAGACCTGAACACAGGGACACTCTCTGAGGAACCCTGAGAACCTGGAGAGCTGACTCTTCCTCTGTGTGCTACAGGTCCCAGAGGCATAAAATGAGGGCGGCAATAGCATGCGTTACTTGGGTGGTGTCCAGCATCAATTACCCAGCAGGATCTTAGTTTGGCACTTGTCCCTGACATGTTATTACTGTAGGTGCTCAGATGGTAAGGAGTCAGCCTGCAGTGCAGGATAGCCAGATTCAATCGCCGGGTTGGGAAGATCCTCTGGAGAAGGAAATGGCAACCCACTCCATTGTTCTTGCCCGGAGAATTCCGTGGGCAGAGGAGCCTGGCTGGCTACAGTCCAAGGGGTCTTAAAGACACAGACACGTCTGAGCCACTTTCACTTTCACTTCACGTAATGATTTTCGAGTCAAACCTCACGGTCATCAACTTCTCTTTAAACATACAGGAATTCCTGATAGATCGGAAGGAAGACAAGAGTAATTCACTATGTCCGCTTATATTATTTTATTGTAATTTTAAGTGTCAATGGGTCCGGCGAATGTTCTCACAACAGGCTCTCTGAAGGACTCAGATGCACTTTGAATCAGCCAACCAGGACAAGCGGAGGAAAACAATACAAAGAAGCCAACCAAACAAAAAGGAGCCGCTTCTTGTGGCTAAAGGCTTCCGGTCATTTTATTAAAGCGCGAAGGGCAGAGGAAAAACGGGCCCGGCGACACTGTGGAGCAACACTGCCACCTGCAGGCCACAGAAACCAAAACGCCGCAAGCCCGGAAAAAAATTCATCGTTTCTGCTGGGTTTTCGCGCAGAGGACTGGACAGCGTGGATGCGAAAGTTAAGGGGGCTCCCCGTAAGGACCAGAGAAAGGAAGGGAATCTCTGGAAGGGGTCCGGCCAAACCACCGCTGGACAGCCAGCCGACCGCGGAACCATAGCAACACGGGCAGGAAGTTAGGGTGTCCGGGAAGATCCGGCGCTTGGTGGGCGGGGCTGCACTCCGATTGGCTGGCTCTGGGCCTGCGCGCAGCAACCCAGTGAGGCCTGTGCCAGCCTCCTGGCCCGGGTTGGCTGGGAGTTTTCTCAGGGACCGGGTTTCTAACTCTCAACTGAAGAACCTGACCGGGGACGTCCGGGTCCTATCGCCCACTGCCAAAGCCCCCCACGTGCGGGAACGTTACAAGTCCCCTGTCCATTCTCGTCCCTCCCACCCCGGCCTGTGAACGCATCCCTCCCGTGGTACACTCACTGTTCTCTAAGGCCTCAATCTTCTGATCGGTCCTCAGTGCTCACGAGGCTCACCCGGTCACCCCGGAGACTCTCCGTCCTTAGCCATGCGCCCTTCCTCCCCACCCGAGCATCCCTCTGCCCACGGTCCCGCCCCGGGCATCAGGAAAGACTACGCCCCTCGTGGTGTCCTGGTTCCAGCATTCCTCCCTGTCATCACCCGCAACATGACGTCCTGTCCTCCAGCTCCCTCGCACTAGTGCCAGTGCACTGATGCCACAGCCTCCTGGAGACCCAGCTCACCGACCACGCGTCCTTTCACACCATGCGCCAGGCCCCTCCTGGATCCTCTGAGCCAGGGCTGGAAGCTGTTCGCCGCAAACACACCTCTCCCCGACAAACACACCTCTTGTGCTCCTTGCACTCTCCTGCCTGCCCACTCCCTGGCTGTGTCTGAGCACCTGAGCATCGAGGAGAAAACTTTACAACTTTACAGAAGTGTTTTATCTTCAATCCATGGCCGGAGTAGACCGCTGTTCAGTTTCACCATCACCTAGCTACAGTCCTACACTACACACCCCTAACCTTCCTCCATGCTAATGACCACCAGCACGCCAATAATCCGTGGAGAATACAGAAGCAATCCGGTGGGATTTCTCAAGTTTGCCAGTCCCGATCTGCATGTGTCTGCCGTGGCACTCTGCTGCCCCTCACCACGCGTGCTCCTGACTGCACCCAGCCCCTCACCTCTGCCCGGGATCCCATGCCTTGCACCTTCTCAGCGACTTTGCCCCTGCAGTTATCATTCCTCTCTTCTGAACCAGCACCTGCTCCCTCTACATCGGAGCATTCCACAGGAAAGGGGGAAACCCAGCGACTTCCACCATCCAGTCCCACAGCTACTGGCACATTACCGGTTGCCCTTCAAAGCAAAACTGCTTCAAATTCTGCTGGAAGATTCTCTCCTCAGCCCCCTTCCGTGGAGCTTTTGTCCCAGTCACTCCACTGTACTGGCCTCGTCATGGCCATCATTAATATCCATACTTCCTGATCCCACAGACACTCTTCAGTGCTCATCTTAGCCAACATCTCAGGCACCTTTGGCATATTTGACTCTTGTTTTCTTTATCCCTCTTTTTTTTATAGTTCAGGGGCGTGGGGCTTATGTGACAACAGCGTCTCCTAGATGTACTCAACAAGGTACACATTCTACACTATGCCCCCTTTGACCTGGATATTGGATGGGAAGTCTTGGGTCAAATGAAAGACAAGCCAAAGAAAAGAGCGTCCCAGTCACTGCGGGGGAACGGCCCACAGAGGCAGTGGCAGGCACAGGTGACAAAGCTCAGACAAGGGAGGTGTGACAAGAAGTGAAGAGGAACACCAGGGAAAGGAGGATTCCACCCCATTCACACTTGGGTCTCACAGGGGGCACACTGTACAATGACCCAACGGAGTCTTTGAACAGAAGGGTGGCTGCACTTTAGGAATTTCATTTTCTAGAGCTGATCTTGGTTCCTGCTGCGGTGCAGGTGAGATCCAAGGGAGGGCTCCGCATTACCCAAGGGAGAAATGTGGAAAGGGACTGAATACAGACCAAGCCTAGGCAGGCAATGGGCTAAGGGACCTTGCGGCTGAGGCTGAGGAGTGAATGTCCCTGCCGGCTGATGGGCTGGACGATCACATCCAGATTCAGAGGGGTCTGCAGATGCCAGCAGGGTGGCTGAGGCTCAGTCAGCCAGGGAGGACCGAGGACTGGGCCCACAGCAAAAGGAGGGAGACAAAACCGCAAGTTTCACCACCCCACCCACAGGCGGTGCAGGTCAGCATCACCAGGTGGAGCCAGGAGAGGAGAGCACACCCTGCGAGCACACAGCCCACTACTTCCAATACCATGCGTCTTTGGTTCCTTTCAAGCCATGCTTCTTGAAAGTATAGACACCAGGACCATCCTTAATCTGGTTACCTCTCGATTCCCCCGCCATGCGCCCATCCACAGAACATCCCCTTGCTAACGCCTCCCAAGAGCTCGTGGGCCAATGCATAGTACCCAGTGCTGTATGGGCCACGGACACATTCCGTTTTCAAAACCACTTTTCCTTGGTCAGACTCTGTGCCTGCAGCCCACCCTGGCTTTCCCCCTACCTCTCAGTCCATTACTTCTAAGTCTCCTTGTCTGTCCATTTCCTTTGATCCCCTCCTAAATCTTGGGCTTTGTTTTCCTCTGGTGTCCAACCTCTGCCCTGTGCTCTTCCACTCCATACATGATCCTTGGGTGACCACGTCACCCCCCAGAGCTTTTACCCAACTGACTTGTTTTCATCCGTATCCCCCTGTATGCTGTTGGCTTTTCCTATCACTAAATCGACCTAGGACATCTCAGCTGGGCCCCAGATTCCCCACAGCCCGAGACGTATGAGGCATCTGCAATCAGATGTCCCATAAGCCCTGCAGGCCTGCTAGTAGCCCCAGGCCAACGTTTCCCGTCTCATGGATGGGCACTGCTATCCACCCAGTTCCTTCATCCATAATCCCAGGCATGCTGCTGGGTGTGATCTTCACTGTGCCGCGACTCCCCTGGAGCTGCTCTGCAAAAGGCTGACCTGAGATTTCCCTGTTGCCACAGGTGGGGATCCGTTCCTCTCAGAGGCCCTGTTCCTGCAGACACGCTCTGAAGGTGTCCTGTGCACGGGCCATCACCCTCTTTTGGATCTCCGAGAGAACCCGGGCACTGTAATGCACCTGAGAGGTTGAGAGCCCTGTCTTTATCAAGACGACGAGTCAGGACACAGCAGTGCAAGCCCATCACTGGGGAATGTGCCAAAGAATATCTGGAGGAGATCCCTAAAGAACGTTTAGGGAGGTGGGTCTTCATGACACCCAGTTCCTTCCACCACAATCCCAGGCATGCTGCTGGGTGTGATCTTCACTGTGCCGTGACTCCCCTGGAGCTGCTCTGCAAAAGGCTGACCTGAGATCTTCCTGTTGCCACAGGTGGGGATCCGTTCCTCTCAGAGGCCCTGTTCCTGCAGACCCGCTGTGAACGTGTCCGGAGCACGGGCCATCACCCTCTTTTGGATCTCCGAGAGAACCCGGGCACTGTAATGCACCTGAGAGGTTGAGAGCCCTGTCTTTAACAGGATGATGAGTCAGGACACAGCAGTCCAAGCCCATCACTGGGGAACATGCCAAAGAATATCCAGAAGAGATCCGTAAAGAACGTTTAGGGAGGTGGGTCTTCATGGGTGTGCACCAAACAAGGGACTGCTTAACTGTATTTTTCCCAATGTGCATCGTGTTCTGATTTGGTCTTCATCTGAGCCGATTAAATAAATTAAACCAATTAAAATAAATTAATGATTAGAAAAATAAAACAGATCCCCCATGCCAATGCAATGGGGCGGGCATTCGGTCCCTAGTCCAGGAAGATTCCATACATCCTTATCTGGTTACCTCTCGATTTCCCCGCCATGCGCCCATCCACAGAACATCCCCTTGCTAACGCCTCCCAAAAGCTCTGTGGGCCAAAGCATAGTACCCAGTGCTGTATGGGCCACGGACACATTCCGCTTTCAAAACCGCTTTTCCTTGGTCAGAGTCTGTGCTGGCAGCCCACCCTGGCTTTCCCCCTACCTCTCAGTCCATTACTTCTAAGTGTCCTTGTCTGTCCATTTCCTTTGATCCCCTCCTAAATCTTGGGCTTTGTTTTCCTCTGGTGTCCAACCTCTGCCCTGTGCTCTTCCACTCCATACATGATCCTTGGGTGACCATGTCACCCCCCAGAGCTTTTACCCATCTGACTTGTTTTCATCCGTATCCCCTGTATACTGTTGGCTTTTCCTATCACTAAATCTGCCGAGGACATCTCAGTTGATTCCCCGAGGTTGAGACGTATGGGGCATCTGCACTCAGATGTCCCATAAGCCCTGCAGGCCTGCTAGTAGCCCCAGGCCAACGTTTCCTGTCTCATGGATGGGCACTGCCATCCACCCAGCTCCTTCAACCACAATCCCGGGCATGCTGCTGGGTGTGATCTTCACTGTGCCGCGACTCCCCTGGAGCTGCTCTGCAAAAGGCTGACCTGAGATTTCCCTGTTGCCACAGGTGGGGATCCGTTCCTCTCAGAGGCCCTGTTCCTGCAGACTCGCTCTGAAGGTGTCCTGAGCACGGGCCATCACCCTCTTTTGGATCTCCGAGAGAACCCGGGCACTGTAATGCACTTGAGAGGTTGAGAGCCCTGTCTTGATCAAGACGACGAGACAGGACACAGAGTGCAAGCCCATCACTGGGGAATGTGCCAAAGAATATCCAGAAGAGATCCGTAAAGAACGTTTAGGGAGGTGGGTCTTCATGGGTGTGCACCAAACAAGGGACTGCTTAACTCTATTTTTCCCAATGAGCATCCTGTTCCGATTTGGTCTTCATCTGAGCCGGGAGTTAATTTGATAACACAGGAAAAGTTTAAAAGGGCAACTGAGCACAGGCAGCAGATATGCTGACAGCAGGTTCTGCTACATCAGCATCAACAGCTACAATTCTCAGCCATCTTTAATCTTGACACACTATCCTGATCTGTCGAATGAAGTTATCTCCACAGTGTTTTAGAAATGTATTCAACTAACTAGGCATGAGGGATCCTGACAAGAACTAAAATATACTGAGTTTCACTAACAACAGCAGGGTTTTCACTGTAAAACTTTGGATTCAGGAACAGGCAGCAGAGCAAGCACAAGGTCAGTTTTCAAACTAGTATTAATTTGGGCAAGTTGTCCCTTTCCTCAGCCTAAGAGAGCTGTCAAGCATAGCAGGTCATGATGAAAACCTGCTTTCGCTGTAGAGAGGAGTCGCAAATTTTTGATCTTCAATTTCATCCTGTAAGAATGGGTTCTGTTTCCATAGCTGCAAGTTCGGCTCTCATAAGAGAACTTTTTCAGATAATGCTCAGGCCAGGGCTACATTCCAGACCTACGACTTCAGACTCTCTGGGGCTGTCCTGCCAGCATCGGCTCTCCTAAAGCCTCTCCAGGGGAGATCTGATGCACAGTTTAGGTTGAGAAGCACAGTGACATGATGCTTCACCCGTCCCGGTTTTAAATAGAATCTTGAACTGAAGAGCCATGTTTGCTACTAAAGACGTTAAAATTTTTTTTAAAATTATGTGTCTTCCCTTCTGAACAGTATTTTGACATATTTATTGACAGCCACATTTAGAACAATTTCAATGACTCAGCCCTGAAAACTGGGAGAAAATAATAGCAAATGAAACCACTGACAAAGAATGAATCTCCAAAATATACAAGCAGCGCATGCACCTCAATACCAGAAAAATGAACAACCCCATAAAAAGTGGACAAGAGACCTAAACAGACATTTATCCAAAGACATACAGAAGGCTAGCAAACACATGAAGAAATGCTGAACATCACTCATTATTAGAAAACTGCAAATCAAAACCGCAATGAGGTATCATCTCACACATGCAGAATGGCCACCATCAAAATGTCTACAAACAATAAATGCTGGAGATGGTGTGGAGAAAAGGGAACCTTCTTCCACTGTTGGTGGGAATGCAAACTGGTACAGCCACTGTGGAGAACAGAGTGGAGATTCCTTAAAAAACTGGTAACAGAACTGCCACACGACCCAGCAATCCCACTGCTGGGCATACCACCCTGAGGAAATCAAAAATGAAACAGACCAATGTACCCCAATGTTCAGAGCAGCACTATTTACAATAGCTAGGACAGGGAAGGGACCTAGATGTCCATCAGCAGATGAATGGATAAGGAAGTTGTGGTACATATACACAATGGAACATTCAGTTCGGTTCAGTTCAATCGCTCAGTTGTGTATGACTCTGTGACCTCATGAATCTCAGCATGCCAGGCCTCCCTATCCATCACCAACACCTGGAGTTCACTGAGACTCTCGCCCATCGAGTCAGTGATGCCATCCAGCCATCTCATCCTCTGTCTTCCCCTTCTCCTCCTGCCCCCAATCCCTCCCAGCATCACAGTCTTTTCCAATGAGTCAACTCTTCTCATGAGGTGGCCAAAGTACTGGAGTGTCAGTTTTAGCATCATTCCTTCCAAAGTAATCCCAGGGCTGATATCCATTACTCAGCTATACAAAGGAACACATTTGAATCAGTGCTATTGTGACCTCATGAATCTCAGCATGCCAGGCCTCCCTGTCCATCACCAACACCTGGAGTTCACTGAGACTCTCGCCCATCGAGTCAGTGATGCCATCCAGCCATCTCATCCTCTGTCTTCCCCTTCTCCTCCTGCCCCCAATCCCTCTCAGCATCAGAGTCTTTTCCAATGAGTCAACTCTTCTCATGAGGTGGCCAAAGTACTGGAGTGTCAGTTTTAGCATCATTCCTTCCAAAGTAATCCCAGGGCTGATCTCCATTACTCAGCTATACAAAGGAACACATTTGAATCAGTGCTAATGAGGTGGATGAACCTGGAGCTTGTTTTACAGAGAGAAGTAAGTCAGAAGGAGAAAGACAAATACTTATATTAATGCCTATATATGGAATTTAGAAAGACAGTGGCAGTGATTCTACATGCAGGGAAACAAAGGAGACAGAGGCATACAGAACACAGTTTTCAAATCAGGCACGACTGAGCGACTGATCAACCACCACCACCCTACCTTTGAGCTTCCCTAAGGTGCCACAGCCCCACTCTCAGCAGGGCTAAGAANATCCCATGGGCAGAGGAGCCTGGCTGGCTACAGTCCCTGGGGTCTTAAAGAAACAGACACGTCTGAGCCACTTTCACTTTACGTAATGATTTTCAAGTCAAAACTAACTGTCATAATAAAGTTCTCTTTAAACATACAGGAATTCCTCATGGATCGGAAGCAAGGCAAGGGTAACCACTCCGTCCACTATCATTCACTATGACCGCTCATATTATTTTATTGTAATTTTAAGTGTCAATGGGTCCGGCGAAAGTTCTCACAACGGGCTCTCTGAAGGGCTCAGATGCAATTTGATTCAGCCAACCGGCACAAGCGGAGGAAAACCAAACCAAACCAGCTGCTGCTTGTGACAAGAGGCTTCCAGTCATTTTATTAAAGCGCGAAGGGCGGAGGAAAAACCTGCCTGGCGACACTGTGAAGCAACACTGCCACCTGCAGGCCACAGAAACCAAAACGCCACAACCCCGGAAGAAAATTCATCGTTTCTGCTGGGTTTTCGCGCAGAGGACTGGACAGCGTAGATGCGAAAGTTAAGGGCGATGCCCGTAGGACCAGAGAAAGAAAGGGGATCTCTGGAAGGGGTCCGGCCAAACCCCCTCTAGACAGCCAGCCGTCCGCGGAACCAGAGCAACACGGGCAGGAAGTCAGGGTGTCCGGGAAGATCCGGCGCTTGGTGGGCGGGGCTGCACTCCCATTGGCTGGCTCTGGGCCTGCGCGCAGCAACCCAGTGGTGCCCGTAAGGACCAGAGAAAGAAAGGGGATCTCTGGAAGGGGTCCGGCCAAACCCCCTCTAGACAGCCAGCCGTCCGCGGAACCAGAGCAACACGGGCAGGAAGTCAGGGTGTCCGGGAAGATCCGGCGCTTGGTGGGCGGGGCTGCACTCCCATTGGCTGGCTCTGGGCCTGCGCGCAGCAACCCAGTGGTGCCCGTGCCAGTCTCCTGGCCCTGGTTGGTTGGGCGATTTCTCTGGGACTGGGTTTCCAAGTTTCCACTGTAGAACCTGACCGGTGACGTCCGGGTCCTGTCGCCCACTGCCGAAGCCCACACGTGCGGGAACGTTACAGGTCCCCTGTCCATTCTCCTCCCTCCCACCCCTGGCCTGTGAACGCATCCCTCCCGTGGTACACTCACTGTTCTCTCAGGCCTCACTCTTCTTATCCATCCTCAGTGCCCACGAGGCTCACCCGGTCACCCCGGAGACTCTCCGTCCTTAGCGATGCTCCCTTCCTCCCCACCCGAGCATCCCTCTGCCCACGGTCCCGCCCCGGGCATCAGGAAAGACCACGCCCCTCGTGGTGTCCTGGTTCCAGCATTCCTCCCTGTCATCTCCCTCAAAATGAGGTCCTATCCTCCAGCTCCCTCGCACTAGTGCCGGTGCACTGATGCCACAGCCTCCTGGAGACCCAGCTCACCGACCACGCGTCCTTTCACACCATGCGCCAGGCCCCTCCTGGATCGGCTGAGCCAGGGCTGGAAGCTGTCCCCCGCAAACACACCTCTCCCCGACAAACACACCTCTTGTGCTCCTTGCACCCTCCTGCCTGCCCACTCCCTGCCTGTGTCTGAGCACCTGAGCATCGAGGAGAAAACTTTACAACTTTACAGAAGTGTTTTCTCTTCAATCCATGGCCGGAGTAGACCTCTGTTCACTTTCAAGTTTACCTAGCTACACTCCTATAGTACACACCCCTAACCTTCCTCCATGCTAATGACCACCAGCACGCCAATAATCCGTGGAGAATACAGAAGCAATCCGGTGGGATTTCTCAAGTTTCCCAGTCCCGATCTGCATGTTTCTGCCCTGGCACTCTGCTGCCCCTCACCACGCCTGCTCCTGACTGCACCCAGCCCCTCACCTCTGCCCGGGATCCCATGCCTGGCACCTTCTCAGCGACTTTGCCCCTGCAGTTATCATTCCTCTCTCCTGAACCAGCACCTGCTCCTTCTACATCTGAGCATTCCACAGCAAAGGGGGAAACCCACCATCTTCCACCACCCTATTCTGCAGCTATTGGCACATTACCGGTTGCCCTTCAAAGCAAAACTGCTTCAAATTCTGCTGAGAGATCCTCTCCTCAGTCCCCTTCCATGGAGCTTTTGTCCCAGTCACTCCACTGTAACTGGCCTCGTCATGGCCATCATTAATATCCATACTTCCTGATCCCACAGACACTCTTCAGTGCTCATCTTAGCCAACATCTCAGGCACCTTTGGCATATTTGACTCTTGTTTTCTTTATCTCTCTTTTTTTTTTTTTTAATAGATCAGGGGCGTGGGGCTTATGTGACAACAGCGTCTCCTAGATGTACTTGACAAGGTACACATTCTACACTATGCCCCCTTTGACCTGGATATTGGATGGGAAGTCTTGGGTCAAATGAAAGACAAGCCAAAGAAAAAGCGTCCCAGTCACAGTGGGGGAACGGCCCACAGAGGCAGTGGCAGGCAGAGGTGAGAGAGCTCAGACAAGGGAGGTGTGACAAGAAATGAAGAGGAACACCAGGGAAAGGAGGATTCCACCCCATTCACACTTGGGACTCACAGGGGGAACACTGTACAATGACCCAACGGAGTCTTTGGGCAGAAGGGTGGCTGCACTTTAGGAATTTCATTTTCTGGAGCTGATCTTGGTTCCCACTGCGGTGCAGGTGAGATCCAAGGGAGGGCTCTGCATCACCTGAGGGAGAAATGTGGAAAGGGACTGAATCCAGACGAAGCCTAAGCAGGCAATGGGCTAGGGGACCTCGCGGCTGAGGCTGAGGAGTGGATGTCCCTGCCTGCGGATGGGCTGGACGATCAGACCCAGAATCAGAGGGGTCTGCAGATGCCAGCAGGGTGGCTGAGGCTCAGTCAGCCAGGGAGGACCAGGGCCACAGCAAGAGGAGGGAGACAAAACCGCAAGTTTCACCACCCACCCCCACCCACGGGCGGTGCAGGTCAGCATCACCAGGTGGAGCCAGGAGAGGAGAGCACACCCTGTGAGCACACAGCCCACTACTTCCAATACCATGCGTCTTTGGTTCCTTTCAAGCCATGCTTCTTGAAAGTATAGACACCAGGACCATCCTTAATCTGATTACCTCTCGATTCCCCCGCCATGCGCCCATCCACAGAACATCCCCTTGCTAACGCCTCCCAAGAGCTCCGTGGGCCAAAGCATAGTACCCAGTGCTGTATGGGCCACGGACACATTCCGTTTTCAAAACCACTTTTCCTTGGTCAGAGTCTGTGCCGGCAGCCCACCCTGGCTTTCCCCCTACCTCTCAGTCCATTACTTCTAAGTCTCCTTGTCTGTCCATTTCCTTTGATCCCCTCCTAAATCTTGGGCTTTGTTTTCCTCTGGTGTCCAACCTCTGCCCTGTGCTCTTCCACTCCATACATGATCCTTGGGTGACCACGTCACCCCCCAGAGCTTTTACCCACTGACTTGTTTTCATCAGTATCCCCCTGTATGCTGTTGGCTTTTCCTATCACTAAATCGACCTAGGACATCTCAGCTGGGCCCCAGATTCCCCACAGCCCGAGACGTATGAGGCATCTGCAATCAGATGTCCCATAAGCCCTGCAGGCCTGCTAGTAGCCCCAGGCCAACGTTTCCCGTCTCATGGATGGGCACTGCTATCCACCCAGTTCCTTCATCCATAATCCCAGGCATGCTGCTGGGTGTGATCTTCACTGTGCCGCGACTCCCCTGGAGCTGCTCTGCAAAAGGCTGACCTGAGATTTCCCTGTTGCCACAGGTGGGGATCCGTTCCTCTCAGAGGCCCTGTTCCTGCAGACACGCTCTGAAGGTGTCCTGTGCACGGGCCATCACCCTCTTTTGGATCTCCGAGAGAACCCGGGCACTGTAATGCACCTGAGAGGTTGAGAGCCCTGTCTTTATCAAGACGACGAGTCAGGACACAGCAGTGCAAGCCCATCACTGGGGAATGTGCCAAAGAATATCTGGAGGAGATCCCTAAAGAACGTTTAGGGAGGTGGGTCTTCATGGGTGTGCACCAAACAAGGGACTGCTTAACTGTATTTTTCCCAATGAGCATCCTGTTCCGATTTGGTCTTCATCTGAGCCGGGAGTTAATTTGATAACACAGGAAACAGTTTAAAACAGCAACTGAGCACAGGCAGCAGATTTGCTGACAGCCGATCCTGCTACATCAGCATCCACAGCTACAATTCTCAGCCATCTTTAATCTTGACACACTATTCTGATCTGTCGAATGAAGTTATCTCCACAGTGTTTTAGAAATGTATTCAACTAACTAGGCACAAGGGATCCTGATAAGGACTAAAACGTACTGAGTTTCACTAACAACAGCAGGGTTTTAACTACAAAACTTTGGATTCAGGAACACACAGCAGGGCCGGCACAAGGTCAGTTTCCAAACTAGTATTAATTTGGGCAAGTTGTCCCTTTCCTCAGCCTAAGAGAGCTGTCAAGCATAGACCCGACGCCGGGGCCGCGCCGGCCCCCGGCCGCTGCTGCCGCCGCCGCTCCTCGGTGGCCTTCTTCGCCGTGTGCGACGGGCACGGCGGGCGGGAGGCTGCGCAGTTCGCCCGCGAGCACCTGTGGGGTTTCATCAAGAAGCAGAGGGGCTTCACGTCGTCCGAGCCGGCGAAGGTGTGCGCCGCCATCCGCAAAGGCTTCCTCGCCTGTCATCTCGCCATGTGGAAGAAGCTGGGTGAGTTCCCCGGCTTGCTGCGGCCTCCCCCCTCCTCTTCTCCGGGCAGTTTGGGGCTTTCTGTTGCGTTGGCCCCGCGAGCCCCCCAACCCCCGGCCACCGAGGCCACTCTCTGTGTGTCCATCGACGGGAGGGAAAATTCCAGGGTCTCAGCGCGCTTTCCAGGATGGGGGGCTCCGCTCAAAGGAAAGTGGCTTTTCGGAAGGAGAGGGTTGCAGTCTCCTTTCAGACATCCCTGGTGTTATTTCCACTCCCCCCCACCGCCCGCCCCGGCCAGGATCGGTGGGGAGCCGTCCCTTCCTCCCTTCGCTACTCCACTCTGGTGGCAGCCCGCCGGAAAGCGTGTTTGAAACCTGGCGCCAGATTTTAGCCAAAAGATGCACTGAAGACGTGTTGCTACCCAGGAAGCGCGAAGGAAGCGGGAGATGTCAAAAAAAAAAAAAAAAAAAGAGTGTCTCTTTCAAATCTGTCATAATTTTGCTCTTGAAGGACTTGTTCCTATCGATGGCCTCCTACCGGCGGTGTCAGGCCTCCGAAACTGACCCCGGGTGGCTGGTAGTTGGAGTAAGCTATAGTGGAGAGGCTAAAAAGTTATCATCCAGCGACTTGGTCTTGGGAAGGAATTCGGTATGGTGATCATGAAATGTTTCTAGGATCTTTATGCTTGTACTGCTTATGAAAAACAAAAGCGTGGAGTGGGTTCTTATCACTTAAACTGGCCCCGTTACTGGGATGTGTTAAATTCAGTTTAGGGCTTTTCAAAAGTGCAGTTTTTTTTTTTTTTTTTTTACCCTTTGGTACTTGCCTTAGCTAATTGATGTCAAAGAATTTTCAACAGTTCCCACGTAAAAATGCTTGTAAATTGTAGATACCCGTCAAAGTAGAAAGAGATAAGGAATTACTGATGTGCCAAAAGGAATTGGAGACCCTAATTTCTAAAAATTTGATGTAGTTGTAGTTTCATCGAAGCTTTGAATGTGTTCTGAAGCAGCCAATGTTTCTGTTCCCAACCTGTGTTACCAGAGTTGTAGGTGCTTAGGCATTGCTGTGAATGAATGGCATGAATCTTTTTTTAGAGAAAACACAATACCACTTCTGTTATTTAAGAAAGTCCTCTTGTTTAAGGTAGCATAATGTTGCTTTATTTTCAGCAGAGGGACAGAGACATAGAGAAGAGTGTAAAGGTTAATCAAATACAGAACATTTTAAAAAGGTATTGTCATATAGAGTTGTAGACTAGCTTCTTTCAAAGTCTGTTTTCTGTTTGCTTGGATTTCTGCCAAGAATTGTTTGATTGACTCATAGAACCTCCAGTCCGCCTGTGGGAGGCTGTTTGATCCAATCCCAGAGGCCCCTATTATGGATTTGTTTTGTTTTTGTGTAGGCAGAGCACAGCTGAAAGCACCAGCAGCATATTCCAGAAATTTGTCATTTCATTGCTTGTAGGGCAAGTGGGAGTGGACGGCGAGACAAGATAGAGGAAAATTAGACACAGAGAACATTTAGAGTCCTGTGTATTTTGGAGTACACTTGGAGCAACATAAAGTTGCCATGTGTTTTCACTGAAAGGATAAAATATAAACCCTGTTACTTGAACACTTTTTAATAAAGCAGAAATCCTGCTGTTAAATGTGAATGTGTATGTCTGTTGACATATATGTACTTTTTGAACCAAGATTTATACACCAAATGTTAAAGCTTATTTTGTTCCCACAGTTAACCTTATACTCCATCATCAAAACTTGAAGGAAAAAAGAGTAGGCTACATATATGGAAGTCTTGACAAACACAGTCTTCCTGTGTGTCAGGTATAGTAGTGCTTCTCAAACTTTGCTATCAGAACCCTTTGTACTCAAATGATTCAAGGTTCTAAGCAGCTTTTGTGGGCTACATCTATCATATTTTACTGTATGAGAAGTTAAAACAGAAATTTAGGGGTTTCCCTGGTGTTCCAGTGGTTAAGAATCTGCACTGCAGTGCAAGGGACACCAGTTCCATCCCTGGTCTGGGAAGATCTTACATGCCATGGAACAACTAAGCCTGGATGCCACAACTACCTGAGCCCCTGTGTTGCAACTGCTGCAGCCTGGATGCCTAGAGCCTGGGCTCTGCAGCAAGAGAAACCGCTGCAATGAGAATCCCAAGAACTGCAGTGACGAATAGCCCCCTGTTGCTGCAACTAGAGAAAGCCCACATGCAGCCACGGAGACCCACCGCAGCCAAAAAACAAATAAATAAATCTTAAAAAGAAAAAACAAACTGAGAAATTAATGAAATTTAACCTCTTAAAAATAAGCTTACTGTGTGTTGACATTTTAAAGTGAAAAATCACTTTTCCTCCTAAAATAAATATTGAAATAAATATTCTAATCTTTTGCCCATTTTTTGTTTCTTTGAGTTTTGAGAGATCTTAATACATTCTGCATATAAGACATTAATTAGGTACACAATTCAAAAACATTTTCTCCCAGTCTGCAACTTGTCTTTTCATTATTTTGGCATTGTTTTTTAAAGAGAAAATTTTAATTTGGATTAAATCAAATTTATCAAGTTGCTTTATATGGCAGTCTCACACACATAGGTAGTAGAAAAAGGGAGGAATAGTTTGTCTTTTCAGATAATTATGGATATTCCAGCCCAAAGTGGTAGTTTCTTAAGATTAGTCAAAGTGGAATCTGAAACATCATCAATGAACTTTTCTATTTTAACAGTAAGAGCCATTGGTTTCTCTTGCACTTTGAATCAACCTGTTACCCACATGTGTTCTTGTGGCATGGTACATGAGTCATTTGGAAAATAATGGTTCACTGAATTATGTACATCTTCCAAGTTTGATGCATTTCATTTTATAATATTAAAATACTCACATTTGTTACTATCACTGATCTCATCAGAGAAGTCTCAAGATTGGGAAGTTATCAAGTTTACTGTCATCACTACAAGGTAATGGACACATATATTCTAAAATATGAGGTTTGGGGACATCCCTGCTGGTCCAGTGGTTATGAATCCGCCTTGCAATGCAGGGGACTCAGGTTCCATCCCTGGTTAGGCAACTAAGATCCCACTTGCTTCAGAGCAACTAAGCCCACAGGCCTGTAAGTATTGAGCCTGCATGCCACAACTAGAGAGGACATGCCCTGTGAGGAAAGATCCCACGTGACGCAATAAAGATCCCGAGTGTTGCAACTAACACCCAACGCAGCCAAATAAATATGAGGTTTTAAGCAGCAGTTTGAAGTTTATCACTGGCAACAAATACTGTCAGCTTTTCTTGAAAAACTTCATTTTGAAAAAAATGTATGCCAGATGCCCAAGTCTTTCTTTTTTTTGGCTGTGCCTTGTGGCTTGCAGCATCTCAGTGTCCTGACCAGGGACACAGCAGGGAAAGGTCACAGACCTGGGACTGGTGGTCACAGACCCTAGTGGTCCAGTGGCTAAATGCCTTCGCAGTGCACGGGGCCCAGGTTTGATGCCTGGTTGGGGGACTAGATTCCACATGCCAAAACTATGTTCTGGAGACTAAAAAAGATTCCGTGTGCTACACTGAAGAGTGAAAATCCCACGTGCTTTTACTAAGACTTGGAGTGAAAGTGTGAAAGTTGCTCAGTTGTGTGCAACTCTTTGGGACCCCATGGACTATACAGTCTGTGGAATTCTCCAGGCCAGGATACTGGAGTGGGTAGCCTTTCCCTGCATTGCAGGCAGATTCTTTACCAGCTGAGCCACAAGGGAAGCCCAAGAATACTCTAGTGGGTAGCTTATCCCTTCTCCAGTGGATCTTCTGGACCAAGGAATTGAATCAGGGCGGATTCTTTACCAACTGAGCTATGAAGAATGAATAACTAAATAAACCTGGAACAGCCAAATAAATAAATATATATAAAAAGAAAGGCCAGAATCCTAACCACTAGACCTCAGGGAATTCCCTGCTTGGGTCTTACTAAGTCATTTTTATCAGTCTTTCAAGTAAAAATGATGGTCTGTGAAAATTGTGGCTACTTCTTTCCATAAGTCACTCAATCACAAGTGCTTTTCCTCTTCACAGCCATACTATACAACAGAAGCCTTTTATTCACCTCCCCTCTTGTTTTGCAGAATGTTGAAAAGACATGTATTCGTGGATGGAAGTTTAATAAAATTAATTTTTATTGCATCATCAAGGACATTCATAAGTTAAACTGGTTTCCCTTTTCTTTTTTTTTTTTTTTTGGCCGACTGAGCCACAAGGGAAGCTCTCCCTTTTCTTTTTTTAAACTGGAAGTGAGTGGCTATGGTTTTCTGACTTTGTGGCATGTGGGGTCTTTAGTTTCCCAGTCAGAGATCAAATCCGATCCCCTGCACTGGAAGTGCAGAGTCAACTGCTGGACTGCCAGGGAAGTCCCTGGTTGTAGTGTGTATAGGACTGCTAGTTCACTTTGGTACCACTGCCTTGATTCCTGCTAAGGCAACAGCAGTTTTACTAGCCACTGCTTTTCCACTGTCAGTACAGATGTCATCACAGTGAAAAGGGCAAATAAACTTAGAAATATTATGAAAATGGTTTTGGTCTTGTGGAATCCCTGTAAAGATGATTCGCACCATTGTGAGATAACTGCTGTGTTTTGTCTGTTTCTTGGCTAAATCTTGGGATCTTTGGGAGCAGAGATACTGCCTTACACGTCTTATAGTTAATCTTTTAGGGCTGACCATGCAATTCCTTGCCCAAAGTGGCTGCTAGTTTAGTTGAATTTCTGTGGGTGTGGTGGTTAAATTGGCATTTTTACCTTTGTTTTAATTAAAAATTTCCCCCTTTAAAAATTATAACGTATATGCATACGATTTACCATTTTAGCCAAGTTTAGGTGTATAATTCAGTGGCATTAAGCATATTCAAGGATTGTGCAACAATCACCACTCTACATTTTCAGAACTCATCCATTATCCAAACAGAAATTCAGTACTCATTAAACAGTGATTTCCCATTATCCTCTTCTCCAGCCCTGGTAAACCTCTATTTTACTTCCAGTTGCTATTCACCTCTTCTAGGTACCTCATATAAGCAGAACCATACAACATTTGCCCTTTTGGGATTTTCTTTCATTAGCATGATGTCTTTAAGGTTTGTCCAGATTGTAGCATGTGTCAGAATTTTCTTCCTTTTTAAGGCTGAATGATATTCCACTGTATATGCACACCACATTTTATCCATTCAGCCATTGATATTTGGGTTGTTTCCATCTTTTAATGCTGCTATGAACTTGAGTGTAGAAGTGCCTGTTAGATCCTCTGTTTTCAGTTCTTTGGGGTCTAAACCTGGAAGTGGACGGGCTGGATCACTTGGTAATTCTGTGTTTAGCTTTCTGAGGAATCACCTAACTGTCTTCACAGCAGGTGTACTGTTTCACATTGCCACTAGCAGTTCTCCAAGGGTCCTGATATTTCCCCATTCTTGCCATCATTTGATGTTTTTCTTTTCTTAAAAAATAATAGCCATACTAGTGGGTGGGGAGGGCTTTCTTATATTTTTAAAGAATGCCTTCCTTGTCTTCCTACACCACCTCCCCTTATTTTTTTTGGCCGCTTCTGACCTGCAACATCTTGGTTTCCCAATCAGGGATGGATCCCACACCCCCTACAGCAGAGGGTGGAGTCTTAACCACTGGACCGCCTGGGAAGTCCCCTAAGCCCTTCTTCATTTATTTAATTACCATTAAGCTTGACCTCTCTAGCATTGTTCAAGTGCTTATATACTCTTGCCAAATTTACAAAGGAAAACTTGAATTATCTAAAAATTTTTATTTGACTTATTTTTGTCTTGAAGCAGAGGGACTTGATAAATATAGCATAGAGTGAGAGAGAATGTGAATATATCCTTTTTTTTTTTTTCTTTTGGCCATGCCATGTGGCTTGTAGGGCTTAGTTCCTCAACCAGGAATTGAACTTGGGCCCCCAGCAGTGGGAAGCTTGGAGTCCTAATCACTGGACTGCTAGGGAATTCCCAACATATCCTCTTTTTGAAATTTATTTATTTTGGCTGTGCTGGGTCTTGTTGGGGCTCATGGCCTCTGGAGCACACAGACTCAGTAGTTGCAGCACAGGCCTAGTTGCAGTGTGTGGGACTTTAATTCCCCCATCAGGGATTGAACCCAGGCCCCCAGCATTGGGAGCATAGAGTCTTATCCATTGGACTACCAGGGAAGTCCCAACATATTCTTAAAAAATTTTTTTTCATATTATTATTACTTCTTGATCTTGAGTTACAGTATATGCCTAATTGATTTATATTCCTATGTGTGGATTTACTGTTCCTGTGTTATGCTTGCGTTCTAAGAAATAATGTTTCAGAGTTTATGTGTGCTTCTTTGTAGGTTTATTCATTTGAAATAATGTTCTCATTGCCCTTTCCTTTTGATAGTTCAGAGAAGTTAGTGAACAACATGCAGCTTTTATTCCTTTGAATCATAGTTCATTGACTTCTGTTATCAAGAGAACCATTAGAAAGGTAGCAGCATACACTTGAATGAAGTGTGATCTCTGATGCGATTACAGGGAATTTGCCACAGTATTTGTAAAGGATGATGAAATATGGGAAGTTTTATTTTTTTAATTTTTTCAACTGAAAATCAGAGCATTTACTTAAAAGAATATGACCAAAGGAATGAATTATGAAGACACTGGTCTTAACCTAAATTGTTGATTCTGTGTTTGGCAGATAGGTTTCATTATCTTAAATTTAAAGACAGAATCAGAGATGGGCAAATGCAGAAGAGGGGCAGAAGGGTAAAGGGAAGCGAGAAAGCCAGGTAGAACTGGAAGTGTTTATTGCTCTGTTGTGCCCCACTCTTTTCGACCCTGTGGACTGTAGCCCACCAGGCTCCTCTGACCGTGGCATTCTCCAGGCAAGAATGCTGGAGTGGGTTGCCATGCCCTTCTCCAGGCATCTTCCAGACCCAGGGACTGAGCCTGGGTCTCCTGTATTGCAGGCAGATTCTTTACCATCTGAGCCACCAGAATCTTCCCCAAATTTGAAGAAAACTTATTAAATCATGGAATTTAAGCTTGTATCATTAGTTTCATATTTTTCAGTTTTTAGTTTCAAGGACCTTCATTGTCTTGCTCATCACATGTGCTGAATGAATTTGCCATATTTATCAAGTACCGATTTTTTCTATTTTTGTTACTCATTCATTACTGTCCATCAGTATTAGATAATCTGTGTCGCCGCATGTTGTTGCATGTAGTTCATTCCTTTTTTTCCTTCTTACTGAGTGGTATTCCATTGTCTAGATATACCACAGTTTGTTTATCCCTTCACCCATTGATAGGCATTTGGATTGTCCACAGCTTTTGCCTGTTACGAATAAAGCTGATATAAAGCTTTTCTTTACAAGAGTGAATGTAGAAAGAATGATGGAACTAGAAAATTTCATTTGGTAACCATCATAATAGTTGATTCAGCCAAGAAACGTCAATAAATACTAAAACTAGTAAGTAAAACTTTGAGGAACAGAATTGCTATAATGAGTTCCCTAGACGGGTGGTTAGCACACATTGGATGTTCTAAAAACAACGTAAATGTATTCTCTCATGGTTCTGGAGGCCAGAAGTCTGAAATCCAGGTGTCAGTAGGGTTGATCCCATTTTGGAGGCTCTGAGGGCGAATCTGTTCCATCCTCTCTTCTAGGTTCTGGTGGCTGGCAGCAGTTCTTGGCATTTCTTGGCTTGTTCAGTCCCCACTGTCTTTATATCGCCTGTGTCTTCTCCCCTTCTGTCTAAAGGACACTTGTCTTTGGATTTAGGACCCACTCTAATCCAGGGTGATCGCTTCTTAAGATCTTTAACCTAATTACATTTGCAAAGATCCTTTTCCCAAATTAGGTCACATTCACAGCTTCTGGGTGGGCATATCTTTAATTGGTGCTGGGGCGTCACCAGTTCACGCCAAAGGATATTTATGTTTCTCAGATAATCTCCCTGTGAAACATATTAATTACAAAAAGAAAAAGATTATAGGGAGAAACCTGGCAGACACCACCTTAATTGAGTGATTCAAGAGTAGCATCACTTTTCATGGGACAAATCGAAATTGTATACTGCCTGCAGGGAGATGATCATGTTTCTGTGATGTTCCTGCCAAAAATGCATAATCTGGTTACAAACATGAGGAGACATGAAACGAACTCAAACTGAGAGACATTCTTGAAATGACTGGCCAAGTGTTCCTAAAAAGCATCGAGGAAACACTGAGGTTCCAAGTTGGAAGTGACTAAAGATACATGATAAGCATAGATAACAAGGGATCCTGAATTTTATTTTTTATTATAAAGCATATTGTTAGGCTAGTTGATGAAAATGAGTGAGATCTACAGATTAGGTGGTAGTATGCTATCAGTGTTAATTTCCTGATTCTGATGGTGTCGAAATTAGGGCTTCCCTGGTGCTTATATTGCAATTCTATTCCTCGGATTTCACCCTCCAGGCAAGGAATCCTCCTGTAATGCAGGAAACGCAGAGACTTGGGTTTGATTCCTCTGTCTAGAAGAAGGTCTGGAAGAATCTCGGAAAAGGAAATGGCAAAACCATTCTAGTATTGTTGCCTGGGAAATTCCATGGACAGAGGAGCCTGGCGGGCTCGCTGAGTTGGACATGACTGAGAGACAGGAATTCAGTTCAGTTCAGTCGCTCAGTCA
>SJXQ01002302.1:5844-38184 GCA_006408695.1 Aepyceros melampus
AGGTTAGATGGAATCAGGAAATAATGTAACCTACTTTGTCCTTCTGGGCCTTACACAGAATCCAAAGGCGCAGAATGTCCTTTTTGTTTTGTTCCTGTTCATCTACCTTTTGACTCTGGTGGGCAACCTTCTTATTATAGTGACTATAGCTGTCAGTGAGACCCTGAACTCACCGATGTACTTTTTTCTTGCTAGCTTATCATGTATGGATGTCACCTACTCCACTTCTATCACTCCCAGATTGATCTCAGAGTTGTTATTTGGGGAAAAAACCATATCCTTTGAATCTTGCATGACCCAGCTGTTTGCAGAGCACCTTTTTGCTGGATCAGGGGTCTTCCTTCTGCTGGTGATGGCCTATGACCGCTATGTGGCCATCTGTAAGCCCTTGCATTACTTGGTTGTCATGAGGCAGAGGGTGTGTGTTGGGTTGCTAGTGGTGTCCTGGGTTGGAGGTTTTCTGCACTCAATTATTCAACTTTGCACTATTTATTGGCTTCCATTCTGTGGCCCGAATGTCATTGATCATTATACGTGTGACATGTATGCCTTATTGGAACTTGTCTGTACTGACACCTATGTCATTGGCATCTTAGTTGTGGCTAATGAGGACTGATCTGCACTATCGTGTTTCTGCTCTTGCTCATCTCCTATGGAGTCATTCTCCACTCTCTGAAGAACCTGAGTCAGGAAGGGAGGTGGAAAGCCCTCCAGACCTGTGGTTCCCACATCACTGTGGTTGTCTGCTTTTTTGTTCCCTGTATTTTCATGTATGTAAGACCTGCTAAGACATTCCCTGCTGACAAATTATTGAGCGTGTTTTTCACAGTCGTAACCCCCATGCTGAACCCATTAATCTACAGTCTAAGAACTTCTGAGTTGACTAATGCTATGAAGAAGCTCTGGAGAAGAAACATCATATCTCATATTAAATAAGTGCATCATCTATCATGAAGGGAGTCATTTGACAGCAGGTTCCATTTCCTTAGAATGCAGAAGTCATTTTAAAATTTGATTCGGATTTAAATTTTTTTCTTTAAAAAGAAAAAGTTCTCTGTCTTCAAAGAGTTTATGATCATTGCAATTAAAGATTACAATTATACAGCTGTGCCATTAATAACAGTTTTCTCCATACTATAATGTAAGGCCAACAATTACTTCTTTATCACTGTACCTAAAAATGTGTAATGTCTATATGGTAAGGACTTAATAATAAATAATGATTAAGTGGGAAAAGCATTATATAGTAACACTGATTTTTAATCAATTTATGTATTTAGCTTTTTTTACTCTTTTTCAGAGACAAGATAATTTTTATTTAATTTTTTATAATTTACATAAACTTTTAAATTTTTACAAAGTAAAATATTTAATTCTATATAAGTCCCTTTGTTAGTATATTTCAATTGCATTATATACAAATGTTTTACTTTAATACTGTTAGTGTTCATAGAAAATTGAAGTAAAATAGATAATAATAAACAACATAAATAAAACCAAATAATATGGGGTGAAGTGTCACACAAATTTCTCCCTTTTCTCTCAATATTTTCCAATCTTCACTCTAAGAAGAAGAATCCAATTTTTTTTCTTAATTTTCATCTAATAAAAATCTTTGCAAATGCCACTGATGTGTTGTTGGAAGAGGGTGTTTGCTATGACCAGTGCATTTTCTTGGCAACACTCTATTAGTCTTTGCCCTGCTTCATTTTGCATTCCAAGGCCAAATTTGCCTGTTACTCCAGGTATTTCTTGACTTCCTACTTTTGCATTCCAGTCCTCTATAATGAAAGGGGCATTTTTTTGTGTGTGTGGGGGGGTGTTAGTTCTAAAAGATCTTGTAGGTCTTCATAAAACCATTCAACTTCAGCTTCTTCAGTGCTACTGGTTGGGGCATAGACTTGGATAAATGTGATATTGAATGGTTTGCCTCGGAGACGAACAGAGATCATTCTGTGATTTTTGAGATTGCATCCAAGTACTGCATTTCGGACTCTTTCATTGACCATGATGGCTACTCCATTTCTTCTGAGGGATTCCTGCCCACAGTAGTAGATATAGTGGTCATCTGAGTTAAATTCACCCATTCCAGTCCATTTTAGTTTGCTGATTCCTAGAATGTCGACATTCACTCTTGCCATCTCTTGTTTGACCACTTCCAATTTGCCTTGATAATGGACCTGACATTCCAGGTTCCTATGCAATATTGCTCTTTACAGCATTGGATCTTGCTTCTATTATTCTTTAAATAAGTTCTTCCATTTAGTATAATGGTTCTCTCTGTAGAAACAGTCAGGCCAACCCTGACCTGGCCAGTCCACTGGGTAACTGTCTGCATTTCCTGTTAGATTTGTCCCTTTTCAATAAAGAAATTCTCCCCATCACGCTTTTATATAAATAAAGAGCTGATTAAGTAGAAAGATTTTTTTTTTCACGGCCAGAAGGCAAAATATTATAAGCTTAAATCTATAGATACAATAAAAATGCAAAACTTCTCTTTGTGTGTGTGTGTGTGTGTGTGTGTGTGTGTATGTGTATGTGTCAAGCTTATCTGAAAATGCATAGGATTATAAGGAGACAGGATAACTTTGGAGAAGAAATGGAGATACACTCCCTAACAATTACCAAAGCTATTATAAAGCTAGAGTAATTAGGTAGAATGGGATATTAGCATAAGAATAGACAAATTAACCAATGAAATAGAAACGAGAACTCAGATACAGGACTTGAAAAACTACACAAGAGCTTTAGAAATGAGAGGGGAAAAGACGAACTTTTCAATAAAGGATGCAGGGGCTCTAAAGTGGCAAAATTATAGCAATAATAATAATAACAACAACAAAAATACTTATTTGCTTTCACCATTAACAAAATTAACTAAAAGTAGATTAAAAATTTAAATGTGAAGAGCAATAATTTTAAATTTTTTGAAGAAATGATAAGAGATACACTTATGATCTGGACTTCCCTGGCAAGTCAGTGGTAAAGAATCCGCTTGCCAATGAAAAAGACACAATAAACATGGGTTCGATCCTTGGGTCAGGAAGATTCCCTGGAGGAGGAAATGGCAACCCAGTCAATATTCTTGTCTGAAAAATTCCAGGACAGAAGAGCCTGATAGGCTACAGTCCATGAGGCCACAAAGAGTCAGACACAACTAAGCAACTGAGCACACACACATACACACATTTATGATCCAGAAATAGAAAAGAATTTCTAATCCAAGACACAAAATTAACCAACAATAAAGAAAAGCAAAGTAAAAATTTGTCTTCATTAAAACAAAAAATTTAAACAAAAGAATAAAGTTATCCTATAAAAGGGTAAGGTACAAGCCACATGTTGGAGTTAGATAATGAAGTGTAAAGATAGAAGAAATGCATTTACCAGCATGATCATCTGTCCTGGTCAACCTGGAACAGTTCTGATGTACATCAATTGCTCTAGTGTAACTGTTATTAACCATGTTTTCAACCTGAGGAGGCCTTAAAAATTGCTGAGAAAAGAAGGGAAAGGCAAAAGAGAAAAGGAAATATATATATCCATCTGAATGGACAGTTCCAAAGAATAGCAAGGAGTGATAAGAAAGCCTTCCTAAGTGATCAATGCAAAGAAATAGAGAAAAACAATAGAATGGGAAAGACTCGAGATCTCTTCAAGGAAATTAGAAATACCAGGGAACATTTCACACAAAGATGGGCACAATAAAAGACAAACAGTATGGACCTAAAAGAAGCAGAAGATATTAAGAAGAGGTGGCAAGGATACACAGAAGAACTATACAAAAAAGATCTTAATGAACCAGATAGCCATGATGGTGTGATCACTCACCTGAAACCAGACATCCTGGAATGTGAGGTCAGGTGGGCCTTGGGAAGCATCACAACGAACAAAGCTACAGGAGGTGATGGAATTCCAACTAAGCTATTTCAAATCCTAAAAGATGATGCTGTTAAAATGCTGCACTCAATATGCCAACAATTTTGGAAAATTCAGCAGTGGCCACAGGATACAAAAAAATCAGTTTTCAATCAAATCCCAGAGAAAGGCAATGCCAACAAATGCTCAAACTACTGCACAATTGCACTCATTTTACATGTGAGCAAAACAATGCTCAAAATTCTCCTAGCCAGGCTTCAACAATATGTGAACTGAGAAATTCCAGATGTTCAAGCTGGATTTAGAAAAGGCAGTGGAACCAGAAAACAAATTGCCAACATCCAATGGATCATAGAAAAAGCAACAGAATTCCAGAACAACATCTACTACTGTTTCATTGACTATGCTAAAGGCTTTGACGGTGTGGATCACAACAAACTGTGGGAAAATGTTAAAGAGATGAGAATACCAGGCGGCCACACCTGCCTCCTGAGAAACCTGTATGCAGGTCAGGAAGCAACAGTCAGAATTGGATATGGAACAACAGACTGGTTTCAAACTGGGAAAGGAGTACATTAAGGCTGTATATTGTCACTCTGCTTATTTAACTTATATGCAAACCACATCATGTGAAATGCTGGGCTGGATGAAGCACAAGCTGGAATCAAGATTGGTAGGGAAAAAAATCAATAACCTCAAATAAGTAGATGACATCCCCTTATGGCAGAAAGCGAAAAAGAGCTCAAAAGCCTCTTGATGAAAGTGATGAAAGAGGAGAGTGAAAAAGCTGTCTTAAAACTCAACATTCAAAAAAATAAATTATGGCATCTGGTCCCATCACTTCATGGCAAATAGATGGGAAAACAATGGAAACAGTGGCAGACTTTATTTTCTTGGGATCCAAAATCACTGCAGATGGTGACAGCAGCTATGAAATTAAAAGACATTTAATCCTTGGAAGAAAAGCTATGACAAACTTAAACTGAATATTAAAAAGCAGTAACATTACTTTTCAGACAAAGGTCCATATAGTCAAAGCTCTGGATTTTCCAGTAGTCATGTATGGATGTGAGAATTGGATCATATAGAATGTTGAGTACCTAAGAATTGATGTTTTGAACTGTGGTGTTGAGGATGACTCTTGAGAGTCCCTTGGACTACAAGGAGATCCAACCAGTCCATCCTAAAGGAAATCAGTCCTGAACATTCATTGGAAGGACTGATGCTGAAGCTGAAATTCCAATACTTTGGCCACCTGACATGAAGAACTGATAAAGACTCTGATGCTGGGAAAGACTGAAAGCAGAACAAGAAGAGGACGACAGAGGATGCAATGGTTGGATGGCATCACCAACTCAATGGACAAGTCTGAGCATGCTCTGGGAGTTGGTGATGCACAGAGAAGTCCGGCATGCTGTAGTCCATGGCATCACAAAGAGTTGCACATGACTGTGTGACTGAAGTGAACATCATTCTCAGAAGATACCTCAGTTCAGTTCAGTCGCTCTGTCGTGTCTGACTCTTTGCAACCCCATAGATGCAGCACACCAGGCTTTCCTGTCCACCCCCAACTCCCAACGCTTACTCAAACTCATGTCCATTGAGTCAGTGGTGCCGTCCAATCATCTCATCCTCTGTCGTCCCCTTCTCCTCCTGCCTTCAATCTTTTCCGGCATCAGAGTCTTTTCAAATGAGTTAGCTATTTGCATCAGGTGGCCAAAGTATTGGATCTTCAGTATCAGTCCTTCCAATGAATATTCAGGACTGATTTCCTTTAGGATGGACTGGTTGGATCTCCTTGCAGTCTAAGGGACTCTCAAGAGTCTTCTCCAACACCACATTCAAAAGCATCAGTTCTTCAGTGCTCAGTTTTTGTTGTTGTTGTTGTTTTGTTTGTTTGTTTTGTTTTGTTTTGTTTTTAATAGGCCAACTCTCACATCCATACATGACTACTGGAAAAACTATAGCTTTAACTAGATGGACATTTGTTGGCAATGTAATGTCTCTGCTTCTTAATATGCTGTGTAGGTTGGTCATAGCTTTTCTTCCAAGGAGCAAACATCTTTTAATTTCATGGCTGCAGTCACCATCTGCCACAATTTGGGAGCCCCTCCCTCCCCCCAAAAAATAAATTCCATAACTGTTTCCATTGTTTCCCCTTCTACTTGCCATGAAATGATGGGACTGGATGCCATGATCTTATTTTTTTCAATGTTGAGTCTTAATCCAACTTCTTCACTCTCCTCTTTCACTTTCATCAAGAGGCTCTTTAGTTTTTCATTTTCTGATGTAAGTGTGGTGTCATCTGCATATCTGAGGTTATTGATATTTCTCCCAGCAAACTTGATTCCACCTTATGCTTCATCCAGTTCAGCGTTTCTCATGATGTACCCTGCATGTAAGTTAAATAAGCAGAGTGACAATATACAGCCTCGATGCACTCCTTAGCTGGTATGATATATGATCACTCTGTGCATGCATGCCAAGTCGCTTCAGTTGTGTCTGACTTTGTGACCGTATGGACTGTAGCCAGTCAGGCTTAGCCCATGGGATTCTCCAGACAAGAATACTGGAGTGGGTTGCCATGCCACCATCTTCCTGACCCAGGGATCACACCTGCATCTTTTCTGTCTCCTGCATTGGCAGGCAGGTTCTTTACCTCTAGCGCCACCTGGGAAGCCCACATAATCACTCTACATATAAAAAATGGATTATTATCATATAGTAATTACAGGACCCTTACAAATACATAAAAATTCCAAAGTAGACAACAAGAAAGGAATCACAGAAAACAAAGAAAAATGAGCAAAGGTTAGGATTAAGCAATTCACGTGGGAAAAATAAAAATCCTCAATAGCCATAATTCATGAAAAGATGTCAGCTTCACTAGTAAACAGGAAAACACAAATAAAAACCATAACTGTCACTCTGGCAACAGTTTAAAGTTTGAAAATGCCAAGAGTTGGAAGGATATGGTAAAACAAGGATGCTCATGGTCTGAAGGTGTGAATGTGAAACAACTCAACCTCCTTGTTGAGCAACTTTGTATTACCTGATTAAAGTGGATACACTTGGACCAGCAACTTGACTTCTTGAAACTTTTATTCATGTCCACACAGAGGCACAAGCAGGATGCGAAAAAAAATGAAATCATCTAAATGGGCAAGTAAGTTAAACCATGTTCCAGGAAAAATAATACAATATTCAAAAATAAATTATCTAGTTCTGATACATCAGTAGTAGTGATGGAAAAAAATAAGTTGCGTAAAGACATAGAAAGTATGGTACAGGTGATATGGAGCTAAAAACATGCAAAGCAATTCTGCTCATTGTTTAGATACAGCTTATAAAGAGTTGCTACTCACTGAATACATAAACAGTAAACTACAGGAATGGATAGGATGAGAAATACAAGGACCATGATAGCCATATTTCTGGAGAAAGAAACAGAAGAATGGGAAGGAGAGGGTTCTTGGAGCACCTTAACACTACCAATAGGCTGTTCTTTCTTTTGAGAAAATAAGACATGAAGTAAATACAATGAAACCTTGAGGCTGAACAAAGCTATGTGGTGTACACATGAATATTCTGTTACAGAATTCTTTATACTTGCCTGTATATGGGAAACATTTCATAATAGAACCTTTTGATAGTAAAATAAGTAAATAATAATTGGTGGGTCTGGGAATTTGTTTACTTATCCATACCTAGTTTCTATCAGGAAGAATAGGCTCTTCTCTCCTGATCCTATGTAGGAGCCCACAGGAAGCCAGCCAGCTTTGTCTCATCATCTCAGGCAAGACACTAGACCCATGAAGGATAAGAGATGAGAATTACTTCTGTTGTGGGGGTAGGGGATTCTTTCATATCTCCCTATTCTTGTAGATCACCCTACATGGAAGTTCTGTTCTCCTTTCCTTGAGTAGCTGAGCATGTTTAGCAGCAAAATGATTTTCTCTCAGAAGCAGGGATAGCCACAACCCACTCAAAGTGTAGATTTCCCTTCACTGGAGATTTCTGTGCAAGCTGAAATAAATTTTCTGGGGAGAACAGAGAATCATACAAGGTTGGGAATGTGCTCCAGGGCTGGCTGTCATGTCTTCCTCTGGATCTGTCTGAGCTTCTATCTCTAGGGAGGTGTGTGAGGCCTGGGGCCAGGAAACTGGGTCATCCCATGGCTACATCTTCCTGTGCGGAGTTGCACCCTTCCAAGAGTGGCCTTAAAGGCGATGTGTCCCAACACTTCCTCCTATGGCTTTTCACTCATCCCCAAACTTTCACCACTGCAAATCTCTTCAGTTTAGTTCAGTTCAGTCACTCGGTAGTGTCCAACTTTTTGCGACTCCATGAACCACAGCACACCAGGCCTCTCTGTCCATCACCAACTCCCTGAGTTCACCCAAACTCATGTCCATTGAGTCAGTGATGCCATCCAACTATCTCATCCTCTGTTGTCCCCTTCTCCTCCTGCCTCCAATCTTTCCCAGCATCAAGGTCTTTTCAAATGTGTCGGCTCTTCGCATCAAGTGGCCAAAGTATTGGAGTTTCAGCTTCAACATCAGTCCTTCCAATGAACACCCAGGAATAATTTCCTTTGGGATGGACTGGTTGGATCTCCTTGCAGTCCAAGGGACTCTCAAGAGTCTTCTCCAACACCACAGTTCAAAAGCATCAATTCTTCAGTGCTCAGCTTTCTTCACAGTCACATATATGACCACTGGAAAAACCATAGCCTTGACTAGACAGACCTTAGTTGGCAAAGTAATGTCTCTGCTTCTAAATATGCTGTCTAGGTTGGTCATAACTTTTCGTCCAAGGAGTTAGCATCTTTTAATTTCATAGCTGCCATCTATATGGAAAAAATCACTTGCTACTCCTGTGGCAGCAAAATCTAATTGGGAATGTTCATGGGCTCTGTCTTCCCTTGAGACCCCGACCGTTCCTCGCCCAACCAATCTCCAAAAAATAGAGGCCCAAAATCTCACTCAAAATGCCACTGAAGTAACCTGGCCAATGGGGCCCTTGACCGCCGAGGTACTGTACCTCCCAGCCAATGCCTCTTGTGTCCTGGCCAATGACACCTCATTAACCACAGTGGCCTGTGACAGCTCGAGACAAGACCCTCTATCCCCAAACCCTCCAGAATGCGGAAAGCCCAGGATATTCTTTCTCTTCAATGAAACCACCTTATTACAATGCTTCCCACCCAACTGGACTCAGCCTTACACCCCAATCTTCCTTACTCCCTACCTGACCATTCTGACACCCTAGGCAATGGAGGACTATATCCAGGCAACCCGCCGCCGGAGGGCACTAGCTGCAGCTCCCCTGCTCCCCGAGGGAGGTTTATTCACGGCCTTAGGACTGGGGGCAGGAGGATTGGGATCAGCCACGCACTTTTACTATAAGCTATTCGCAGACCTCAATCGAGACCTAGACAAGGTGGCAGAATCCCTAATGGCATTACAGACCCAGATAACCTCTCTGGCAGCAGTGGCTCTCCAAAATCGAAGGGCCCTAGACCTGCTAATGGCTGAAAAAGGGGGAACCTGTCAGTTCCTAAGGGAAGACTGTTTTGTTTTGTTTTGTTTTGTTTTCAATGCCTCGGAAGTAGTCCAAAATAAGGTCCATGAGCTGAGGGAAAGCATCAGACTTAAGCAGGCCGAGTCAGGCGGTTTCGATTTCTCAGGATGGTGGAAGTCATCTTGAGCAAAATGGCTTCTCCCACTTCTCGGACCCCTCACAGCCTTGTTCCTCATCCTGTTGATAGGACCTTGTGTTTTCCAGATCATCCTCTGGAGGGTCAGGGAGCTGACCCAGACGGCTACTGGACAGATGTTGATGGTGGCTGCATACTCCAAACTCCCGTCCAGAGACCCAGAGGCCCCCTAAAGGTCAGCGGGATCCGGCCACGACCCTCAGCCCCAGGACACCCCAGTTCAGCAGGAAGTAGCCAGAAGCGATAACAGCACCTCTTATCCTGTCAGAAAGGTCAGAATGTAAGCCTGGATCCCAGGGCCATGATGGGCCACCTCTTCTCTCCCCCGCTGGCAGGGGAAGTCCCTAAGGAAGGAGCCTCCCAGATCCCAGGACCAATGACAGTACACTTCACCAGCTAAAGCCGCCCCAGCCCAGCCACGTAGAAGGACCTATCAACCCACGACGTCTCAGCCTGGCGACCTATCTGAACTGCCGTCCATTAACCTGACCATCCCTCACAACGAACACATATAAGCCACCTCCAACATGGTCCAGGCGCGGACTTCCTCGACCTGCCTTGTTAGGGTCTGGGAACCCTGCCCGGGAGCGCTTCCCCATTAAAGCTTGTTAGACACTCTTTTCGGTGTCCTGGTCATCTTTACCTAACACAGTCACCATCTGAAGTGATTTTGGAGCCCAGAAAAATAAAGTCAGCCACTGTTTTCACTGTTTCCTCATCTATTTGCCATGAAATGATGAGACCAGATATGATCTTAGTATTCTGAATGTTGAGTTTTAAGCTAATTTTTTCACTCTCCTCTTTCACTTGCATCAAGAGGCTCTTTAGTTCTTCTTCACGTTCTGCCATAAGGGTGGTGTCATCTGCATATCTGAGGTTATTGATTTCTCCCAGCAGTCTTGATTTCAGCAAATCTCTTATGCTGATAATAAGTGTGGTGTGGTAAACAGAGAGTAACAGTTGTAGTTGAATATGTGCCAAATCCCTGTTTTAGTATTTTAAGAATCAGCTCTCAAAGTCCAAGTCAAGCCCCTCAAGTCCACTGAAGCTTGGATTTTCCTCTCCATGGGACAGGAGGAATAAAGCTTACCTGTGGATTTCCTGTACGTGCTGGAAACAATATATGTAAAATACTGGCCTGCAGTATGAGCTCAAATATTTCCACTGACCTCCTCAGTAGATTTGGGTGTTCTTCCTCTTACCCCTACTCCACTACCGACCAGACCAGGCACTGGCTTCCTTGTGGTATTAATGATAGACTCATATAGGATGTCTTCACCGCTGCCTCTTCTACAGATTGGGGGCTTTGGAGAATGATGTAAGAGTGCTGCCCACTGCCTGCCCCCTACCCGAATCTGTAGCCCCAGAACGAACACCAGAGCCTGGGTGTAAAACTGAGTGAGGAAAAGGGTAACTGAGTGAGGGACTGAAAGAGAGAATGAATAAGGGATTGGGAAAGAGTGGATAAGAGATTGAGAGAGAGAGAGTAAGGGAGAAAGAGAGGTCTTTCTTGGCCCCTTGAAGGACAGCAAAGATAACTAAGTCCACATGGAGTGTCCAGACCCTCAGAATTGAGACTACAGTCCACAAAGGAACCAACAGGTGAGGTGAGGGCACTCTGGGAAAATGAGGTTAATTACATTGAACCCTGAGTGGAACCTATAGTGTCAGTCCCAAATGCGTTCCTCCAAAGGTGTTGGAGTTGTACCTGAGGGCCTGATTGTGGGCCTTCTCCACCAGCCAAGAACCCCTCCTGCAGGGGCTCCTTGGGGCCTAAGAGAAAGGGAGGAATTTCTCACAGGCAAAGATGGGAAGGCTGAGCCCCTTTCAGCAGGTAAAGGAAGTGAAAGAGACATTGATCTACACCCAGGGCCAGATTGGGTATTTTTGATCCATTTCACAGATGAGAAGGCAGCAGTTCAGGGAGATTAAGTAACTAACCAAGGCTATGCATGCAGCCAGTAAGACATCAAGGTTACAGCTCATGCAAAGATCATGCTCCCTACATTCAATGGGCTGTAAAAGAGGAAAAGACCCCTGGGTGGGGATCACTCTGGAAGGAATCAGAGAGAGGAGCCACTGTCAGCTGCTTGAGTGAACAAATAGATTCTCTTATGCAGTACAACCTTGCCTTGCTCTCAGGTAGGCTCTTTAGCTGGAACATGTACAGGTAGTAAGTGTAAAGAGTTCTAAAAACCAATTAATAGCTACTATTACAGAATGCTAGATGAGAAGAGGGGCATTGAAGACATTTACATTTGATGCTTACACAAGCCCTAGCAGGTACTGCCATTCCATTTTACACACAAGGGCACCAAGGCTCAGCAGGTAGGTGGCATGTCCAAGATCACACAGCTGGTAAGCAGGGCTTGAACTCAGGCTGCACACCTCCAGAGACTTTTCATGTCCCAGCAGCCCATGCCACCTCTCTACATGTTAGCTTATCCTTATGTCTACAAATCATTCACAATAGAAGTGATCCTCAAGAAAGTCCACAAGAAACCCACAGCCAGGAGCGAAGTCAGCCCTCACCCCAAAGAAAATCTGCGTGGGAGAATTTATTGATGGTCCAGTGGTTAGGACTTGGTGCTTTCACTGCCAGAGCCAGAATCAATCCCTGGTTGGGGGACTAAGAACCTGCAAGCCATGTAGCACAGCCAAAAAGAAAGAAAATCTGTATGGGAAACCATAGGAAAACCTGCTGAAGACACGAGCTCCTCGCCCTGTGGCGACTGGAGCCATGTCCTTCTACAGCAGCTCTCAACTCTCCAGAGCCTCTGAAACAGCCAGATTCTTCCAGCTCCCACTCGCCCAGCTCATTAGTCACTTTTACTGCCAAGCTCCAGAGCCTCTCCCTCTGTTTGAGAAAATGCCCATAGTGTGAGCCCTGGAAGAAGACCTCAGCCCCTCCTCAGAAGCTCATAGCCACAGTCTGACTTCCTCAGACTCCTAGGTAGCCAGAGAGATGGATCAGAGTTGGAAGCTTGCAGACACCCTATCCACACTCCGTCCTGGGGGCCTGGCCCTGTGCCAGGTAGAAACTGTACTGTGCTGGGCCCAGGTGGGCTGTAGGTGGACCAGGGGCCTGGTTGCAGCCTTCCTTCCTCACTCATACTCAGGAATGATGGCCAGGAACCATTTAATAAAATGCTTTTCTGCTTCCAATCAGCCAGAGTTGGTCTCTGGTGCTTTAACCTAAAAATCTTCCTTCACACACTCATTTATTGATTCACTTACCAAATATCCATTGGTCCCCTGGGATCCACAGACTCTTGGTAATCTCCACCACTCACTGCTGGGAGACTGCAGAGGAGCAATTTGTTTTTTGTGCTCAATTTCCTTACCTATAAAATAAGAATAATTATCACCAGTAGCTCATAGGACTGTTCTAAGATTTAAATGAGTTACCATATGCCTGGTGCACAGTAGAGTGTATGTGTTAATACTAGTTAATGTTATTGTTATCATCATCATAATTGTCATTATTTTTATTATAGCCACAACTACCACTAAGGGCCAGACACACATGTGGGCTTTGGAAAGTAAGTACCACCAGGGCCTTAATCCCAAGAAGTAGAAAATCTGACTGTGAAACAGGCGGGACATGTGATCACAATGGGAGATGGTCAGTGTTGTGGAAGGGAAAGAACAGAGGGGGTTGCTCCATGGAGGGGTCAGATTTGCATCTGAGAGGATCTACCCCAACAGAGGACCAAAAATTTTTCCCTCACTGACTAGTCTAAGATGGACCAATACCACCCTGTCTTTTTCTGTATTCTTTCAAAATACAAACATGCAGGGGGCAGGGAAGGAGGGTAGAGGTGGAGGAAGGATGTCTCTTAATGTCCTCCTTTTTGAAAAGGGGACACACAGCAGCTGCCAAGGGAAAGCTGTGAGAACATCTCCAAGAGACAGAGAAGGGAGGTGGGGAATAGTGGGAATCCCCAGCAAACTCCTGACTTTGCTGAGGGGGTTGTCATCCTGGGCCACCTGCCTACCAGCCCTGGATCAAAACCTGACCCTGAGTTTTGATCAGAGATGAAGCCCCAGAGCCACCTGGGCAGGGACCCAGCAGAAGAGAATGAAAAACTCACTTGGGGAGGTGTACCTTCTACTAGTCTTCACTGAGCACCCCCGCCACGTCATCAGTATCACCCCAGGGCACACGGGGAAGGACGCTGTCTTGGGGGGCTGTGGGATAGGAGAAAACAACTCTCCGAGGAGCCCAGATCGTGGAGAGAAGCAGTTTGTTTCTCTCTTTTGGTCTTGTTTTCTTGGGTCAGGGGTTCCTCCCCTCCTGTCTTCTTTCTTCCTATCCTCCCCTAGGTTTCCAGGACCCTCACAATGTCCCCAGGTGGTGTGCATTCCCCTCTATCATAGCCCTTCCAAATGGACATCTGCCAAAATACCTCCCTGAAGCAGCCAGTAGTCTGTGCCACCTCTTTCCCCTCTACACAATGGCAGACCTTCAGGGTCTACCACCCGCCACCAACAGGAGCAAGTTCCAATGGGCTGGCCCTTCAGGCAGGGCCTTCCATGTCCCCAAGCCCCACCCCCTCCATGCACACGCCTCTCCCACCTTTCCACCCTCCGCATCATGGGCCATAGGAAATCGGGATTGCAAGTTTTTCGCAAGCTGGTCCTGGCTTCCTCATCTAACTCATTCATGCCCTTTCTCCAAGACCCAGCTCAGGTGCCAGGCCACTCAGTGGGTTGGATGAGGAAGCCAGGACCATCTTGAGAAAAGCTTGCAAGCCCAGGATTTCCTATGGCCCATGATGAGGAGGGTGGAAAGGTGGGAGAGGTGTGTGCATGGAAGGGGTGGGGCTTGGGGACATGGAAGGCCCTGCCTGCAGGGTCAGCCCATTGGAACTTGCTCCTATTCGTGGTGGGTAGTGGATCCTGAAGATCTGCCATTGTGTAGAGGGGAACGAGGTGGGGATAGAATTTTTCTCTATTTTCTCCCTCTTATACCTCCTCTCTTTTATGTCCAAAGCACTCTGTTCTTACCACATTCCAGGGGGATCCTAGTGCGCCACACTCAGAAAAACTTTCAAATGTAACAAAAATAATCCAAATGCACTGCTTATTTCTCAGTGAGAAATGATGATTTCACTGGACATTGAACAAACATCCAGGACATAACCACAAACCACATGACAGAAACAGAAAAAAAAAAGAAAGAAAGAAACCTTTTCTTACTTTTATTCTTTCCTATAAATTCTTCCTCCTCCCAGCCTTGTCATCTTGCCTCTTCTTTTTCCTACACTGCCCTTCGCAGTCCAATTCATCTTTAGCCTTCAGCAACCTCCACTCCTTCCCAGCAGCTTTAGCAGCTCTCCAGAGCATGAACATGCATGCACACCCACACATTCTGCAAACCAAATATCCCCCTTATTCCAATACTCTCTGTCCTTGAGACTGTATGGTAAAGGCTCAAAAGGGGTTTGAGTGGAGGGGGGGATGCATGCCCCAGAATTCCCTTGGTTCCAGATTTGCTCCGCAAGTGGGAGAAATGTGGTTTTCATCAACAAGGCTGTCATTTTCACTAGGGTCTATTTTGATAAGGAAATAAGATTTGTGTCCAAATGGTCACTTTTTTAATGATTTATGTTAATCAGTTCTCCTATGGCTGTGAGCTCAGCTGAGGCAGGGTCCTTCCTTCCTTTCCCTGCACACTCAGAACCACATGGAGGTAGGTGGTGCAGGATCCAAACCAGAGGCCCACATACCAACCCCAGCATCAAGTCCCTGTCCCACCACCACTGCGATTGTCCTCGTTACTACTGCAGTTTCTGGTCACAATAAATATGCCTGGAACTAAAGGAAACAGTGACTGGGCTGTGGGCATTTGTTAACCTAGTGCTTTGAATGGAAGGAGTATCTCTCAGAAACTTCCATATTCATGACTTCGATGTTGTTTGTTCTGCCAATAGTGCAGCCCAGACACAAAGAAAGGGGAGAGGGTAATTCACACCTTCCTCAAGAGTCAATCCTGAGTCTTTATTTATGCAAAGCCTTGCCTGGGGGATCATCAGACCTAGCCCACTTGGGGACCCAGCTTTAACTCCAACTTCCCAGGCAATGAACATTCCCAGGGGAAGTGAGCGAACAGGCCCAGAGGCCATGGTCTCCCAGCAGGCAGACAGCAGATGCCCCAGAGAGGTCCTTGGAGGAACATGAATAATGACAAAGCCCAAAGAAGAGCCTAGTGATTTCCCTCTGTGACAACAGCCTGCAATGCCTGTCACACACACTACTCATCAAACAAGTATCTCCCCTGTGCCTCGTGTGAAAGGCCTCCCATGACACATTGCTTTTATTCTAGAGTGTGCCTGGGGGTGTGACAGGTGGCAAGATCTAAGAATATCCTCATCTGCCTTCTAAAATGAGATGGAAAAGGGCCCAGCAGGGGAGTCCTGTGCTGAAATATTATTATTATCAATTACAGTGACACTTTCTGACAGTACAGTGCTTTGTGTTATTTCAAAGCCTGATAACATCTGCTCCTTTGTTTGGCCCTCATCAGGTCACTTTGCAAAACAAGGGCTGTGATCCTCTACCTCTGCTGAGAGAGGGGACTGTATTTGGACTTGGACTTCAGAGGCTGGGCTGAGGACACATGGAGGCAGTGGCTTCAATAGTCTGGGTCTGCCTGGTGCCCTCGTGACATGCGGCAGAGCCTATGGTCCAGGGAGTAAGAAGAGCAGGAGGGAGGGAACTGACGCCCAGTGCTTGAGTGCTCCCAGGTTTGCTTGGCTGCTGTTTAAGATAGGGAGTTTGCCTCACTGCTCTGCATATGGTCACCACGTTCCTTCTGGCATAAGGTGCACACACACTAGTGTGTCCTGAATTGTGAGGGTCTGTAAGAGCTTACATGTGGTGAAAATGTGTTCCAAAAACCTTTAAAATATTTATGTCATTTGATCCAGTTATTACACTTCTGGGAATGCATCCGTAACAATGGAAAGAGAACAGCCTTGAACTTCACATGTATCAGAGTTCACATCCTGACTCCATATTCACTCACTTGTCAAATGGGAATATTACCTGTCCTCCTCTCATCTCCAGCTCACTCAACTGTAAATCAAGAGTCACAAGTCTAATGGACAGTGCTGAAACACAATGGTCACTCCATACTGACCAATGTTATGAATACAGAAAAACCACATTCACAAAGATGCTTTCATAGGTGTTTTTAAAGAGTGGAAAAATCAGAAACAATTAAATGGTGCAAAAATAGGGAGATTCATCCCAGAAATTTAGAGTTTCATTAAATGTGAATCTTTAGTAGATGCCACAAACATGGTGAACTTCCAAAGCCACGGAGCCTGACCTACTGGCCAGAATTCAAAACCTGGGAACAACCAAGGGACAGAAAGGTCTCTGAGCAGAGGGTGAAGAGATACAGCTGAGTTGTTCATATATTTTATGATGTGATTACAGTAAGAAATAAGAAGCAAGTGCAGCTCTCTACAAAAGCAGGGTGACCAACATCAGCCCATCAGTGTCCTGGAGTCACATCCAATTTAGCATTTGCCCTGGGTTTATTAATGAAATCTCTGCCATTTCCTTCTCCAAAGCATGAAAGTGAAAAGTGAAAGTGAAGCCGCTCAGTCGTGTCTGACCCTCAGCAACCCCATGGACTGCAGCCTTTCAGGCCCCTCCACCCATAGGATTTTCCAGGCAAGAGTACTGGAGTGGGGTGCCACTGCCTTCTCCACATTACTAGTAGTTGTATTCAAATAATCCAAGATAAATTTTGAGACTGCCATTTTACATCTCAAGCTTCTGCTAAGGTCTGTTAAGTAGCATTTACAATAAACATGCACAGAGCTTTTCCACCAGCAGCTGAAAGGTGATAGGTCTTGTGTAAATGTCTCCCTTTCAAGGATAGGAATGCCAGGTCTCTGTTCCCATGGGAAAGGTCACTCAAACATAAGCCCTGAGGGACAGTTAATTGCTCCTGGCCACTGGAGTGGTAAAATATCCAAGGATACCACTCCTGCTCCAGGGGGGCCCGTGGTCAGTCATGCCCAGGTTGTGGCATGCAACACCCTATGAACACGTGTGGGAGAGTGAAGCTCAGGACTCCAGCTGTGGCACATACACAGAGGACTTTGAAGGCTCAGCTACAGTGTTTGTGAGGCAGCCATTTATTTGCTTTATTATTCTGTAACACTTTCAAAATTTTTTTTTTCAATAAACACTTTCAGTAGCAATAAGCTCAAAGGAAATCATATTCAAATTTACTGAAAATTAAATACTGAAATTCTCCTTCTGAAGGAAATTGGTAATAGATATGCACATTAATTTGCACAAAATGTCAACATTTACCATGAGAACCCTGGAAACTCAAAGCCCCAAACTGAAAAGAAATGGATCACTTTTAATCCAAAGTTCAAAGTCTTGTGTGTGTTTGTGTGTTTTAACACTACTGTGTGATGATGACTAAACCCCATGACTGCAAGATGTACCACCCTATCTATGATGCATGTCTTTTCTTTCTTTAATGTTAAGTATAACTGTATTTTTATATAGCTGGTTTCTTTGTTTTTATTTAATTTCATATTAAAGTATACTATCATATTAGTTTCAAGTAGTACAGCACAGCATTTCAGAATATGTATATTCTCTTCAGGTTCTCTTCCCTTGTAAATTATTATTATTATTAAAACAAGATATTGAGTATGATTCCCTGTGCTATACAGTAGGTCCTTATTGGCTATTTTATATATAGTAGTTGTCATTTAGTGCTCAGTAGTGTGTGACTATTTGCGACCCCATGGTCTGGCCATGGAATTTTCTAGGCAAGAATACTGGAGTGGATTGTCATTCCCTTCTCCAGGGGATCTTCCCAATCCAGAGATTGAATCCCGGTCTCATGCATTGCAGGCAGACTCTTTACCATCTGTGCTACTAGTGAAGCTCATATTTAGTAGTGTGTACATGTAAATCCCAAACTCTTCATTAGCATGAATTTTTTTTTTACATCCACAGATATGTTCTAGAAAGTATTTCTTTTGTTTTAATGAAGTGATTGATGTGTAGTTACAAAACGTAAAGTGATAGTTGACTTCATCAGCAAAAATGAACATCACACACAGTGAAATGATGCCAGGTTTACAAACTGCCGTTAGATGCCTCAAGTAGAAATTATTTCATTTCAATAAATGGTTTTATTTTCTCATCAATCTAGGGAATCAACATCAAGCTTTTGTAAGTTCATTCATCAAAGGTGAAACATTTGACATTATTATGACTGTTATTATAAATCAGTTTAAAGGTTCAATGCTGAAAATTAAATAATTGTTGTGCAATGACTATATGATTAAAAAATTTTAGTAGCACACAGTATGTGGTACAAAAACAATATTCTTACTAAATATAAAAAAGTGTAGCAGAATTACTTGGAATAAATTGTAGTCTACATATAATTGATAATTGCATTCCAGAAAGCTGCACTATTTTATTCAAATAGAAAAAACAGTTTTCACATTTAAAATCCTTTTATACATACATAGAGAGATGGTTTTCAAAATGATTATAATAAAACTGACATGGAAAACAAAAAATCACCAGATTACTCCTCTACTTTCTCTCTTTGTGGTCTATTATCAAGCTGATATTAAAAGTATTTGAAATTTCAAAGAACTACTTTGTGAACCAGCATAAATAATTGAGTGATACTACACCTTTCTTCAAATGAGTCCAGGAAAGTCTAGTTACATTTAGATCAAAAGTATTCAAAGAAATACACACACACACGCATACACACAAATTTGATTTGAAGATTTTATAAAAATTTAATTATTGGAAACAAACAGGAATCCATTCAAATGTGTTCTCTTCAAACACGAGCTTAACAAAAATAAGCAATTAAAAGCTCAAATTGCATATGAAGTTTTATATAAAATGATAAACTGTACTCTGTAATAGCTTCCCTGGTGGCTCAGAGGTTAAATCGTCTGCCTGGAATGTGGGAGACCTGGGTTCGATCCCTGGGTCGGGAAGATCCCCTGGAGAAGGAAATGACAACCCACTCCAGTATTCTTGCCTGGAGAATCCCATGGAGGGAGGAGCCTGGTAGGCTACAGTCCATGGGGTCGCAAAGAGTCGGACAGACTGAGCGACTTCACTTTCACTTTCAATATTTCAACTGTTTTTATTGCATAAAGCTCAAATTGCATATGAAGTTTTATATAAAATGATAAACTGTACTCTGTAATAGCTTCCCTGGTGGCTCAGAGGTTAAATCGTCTGCCTGGAATGTGGGAGACCTGGGTTCGATCCCTGGGTCGGGAAGATCCCCTGGAGAAGGAAATGACAACCCACTCCAGTATTCTTGCCTGGAGAATCCCATGGAGGGAGGAGCCTGGTAGGCTACAGTCCATGGGGTCGCAAAGAGTCGGACAGACTGAGCGACTTCACTTTCACTTTCAATATTTCAACTGTTTTTATTGCATAAACTTACACTCTAAATTGTAATAAAATAAAATCAAGAAAGCCTATGATTTCACACCATCTAAATTAGCAAAATCTTCAAAAAATCATACAGATAACATAATAATAAGTTTTGTCATATAAAAAGTTTCTTTAAAGAAAGTGCTTATAGAGGAATCTATGAGATAATTCCTACTGACATATTTGGGCTGACATATTTTTCAATAAAATACAGTTTTGAAAAAATTGCATATAATTTTGTGGACCAAAAAAAAAAATTACCACATTGAAAATTACATTCTTCAGAACAATACTAGGAACAATGTACTAGAAAAAATAAATGGCTAAAAACTAGATGAACAGCAGTCAAATTTTAAAATCAAATTTAAGATAAAGCCAAGCAATAATTTATGACAATTGATATTTCATCAAAAAAAGTTCTTTTAAAGAATGTATCCCAAAAAGAGGGAAGATATGTATATGTGTGGCTGATTCACTTTGCTGTACAGCAGAGACTGACACAGCAGTATAAAATCAACTGTACTACAATTTTTAAAAAATGTATTTTTCCGCTTTATTTTAAATTATGTTTAGATAAGATGTTCATGTCTAAACAACTATTATGCAATGCAACAACTACCCCATACTGTTACTTTATGATGTTGGTTGTAGGATAAGCATAATTCTACTGTACATTAGGTATTCTGAGGCATCCATTATTTACATGGCTATTAAATCTATTGTCGGTCTCTAAATGGCCAAATTGCTCCCCCAGTCATAATGGCTTAGTTGCTGACTCAGTGCCTAGAAGCACAGAGCTATTTCTCATTGCTTACTGTCTACTTAGTGTGTACTATGTGTCAGGAGCCACAAAAATAACCTGAAAAATGTTAGATCTCAGTTATCACAGTCCCCAATTTAGAAACAAGGGAAATGAAACTCAGAAGGCTTAAATTCTTATGCCAGGACCTCATGAGCAGAAAATGGGCTCCGTTATCATGACCTATGAAGTCCCCGTGATATTGTACTGTCCCTCATCCCTAGAACACAAAACCTTTAAAGCTCACTTAAATTTATAGTGTCTCCTACCATTCATTTATTTCTTTTTCATGTTTTACTTTTTTTAATCTTAACTCCTTTGTTATAAATTGTTTTTGCCAAAATGGAAAAGATTAGTTTTTGCTTTTCTAATCTTACATACATAGTCCTCCTTGAAAGTGGGGGTTTTGCCTTCTTCAATACAGCTGTGAACAGGAGAGATCATAGGCCATTGTACATTATAAACACTGGCCAACACATTACTCAGTGAAATTTTGTTGCACTAACACCAACATAAAGTGTAGGTGGTATGATCAAGGGATATAGAAAAGAAAGAAACAGCCATGAACTTAATTTCTCAAGTCTTCATTGATGAATGGAGCTTATTATTTGTCCATGTGGTCAGTCTCCCTCAGAGGCTGGAAATTTACCTTCTGACAACTGGGATTCACCAATTGATATCTGCAACCACTAGAAACATTCTGAGATTCTTTAAGCATGCATAGTTCCTCTAGGGAAGAGTAAGGAATGAAGAAAATAAACTAACTTTTTTAAAATTAATTTTTATTTGTGTATATTTGCTTTGCAATGTTGTGTTGTGTGAATCAAAGTGAATCAGCTAAATGTTTACATATATCTGTTGGAAGAGTGTGTAATTTCTCCAGTCTCACCACAGCAAAAATGTGAAGTGGCAGACCAGTGTTACAGCTCTGGTATAGCTCAGTTTAAATGGTGTGCTGGTGTTACAGCTCAGTTTTATTTGGCAAGCAAAGGACAATACATTCTTGAGGTGTGAGGAAAGCCTGACCCAAAAGAAGCAAAGAGAAAAGAGAAGAGCTCAATTTTGGCTCCTCTTTTTATGTTTTTTCTCCTCCCCCTGACCCTGCCCTATGTAAACTGGGCTAACCAGGAGGGCTGTTTGTTTCACCTGAAGTTCTCACTCCAGTCCTCAGATCTTCCTATTTTCATAGGCTTTTCTGCTTTGTCTTTTAGTCCCTGCCATTCTGGACTCCTTTATCCTATTCTAACTACTTAACATTCCCCACTCAAGAGGTCCAATTCTTTCAGAATAGCAGTGTTGAGTTCTCTCTGGCTACTTCTGCTGAGCTAGGACAGCAAGGGTCATTGGGCCTCCCCTTCTTACTATTCTCAAGCCTCAGAGTCCTTATAGTGGTGTCCATCTAAGGGTGAGTGATATTTTCTGTGGTTGTGTGTAGTTTTATATATTCTTGTTGAACTGGCACTACATGTTTTAGCTTGTTGACCTGGGCAGAGACAAAATGGGTTAGACAATTGATAATACATGGAGTAATCAATATGGTGATAACAGATATTAGTAGGGGCATTAGCTAACTCCAAATTCCCCCTCACCAGGAGTAGGATCCCCTAAAGAGAGATTGTCGCTACTCAGAGAACTCTCCAGTTCATTCTTTAAAATCATATGGGATCTGAATGTTTTTCTTGAAGACTTTGAGACTTTCTTTAACTTAACTGGAGGTATTGACCCAGAAACAGCATGTCTCACTCAAGATGGCTCAAGTCCCTCCTTGTTCAGGGATCAGAAGATCTATCTCCTGTTTGTTTTGGAGTATAACCCCTGCCAAGCTGTGTTGGCTCTTTAGAGCTATCCTGAGAAATCATACCCCAAGAAACTTAATTTTGGAGGTGTTCATTAGAATGGCACTCATTTGTAGTCTTGTATAGGTATCTGAGATCTCCCAGGGGCTCACAGGTGTATTGAGTGTCCTCTTCTGTTATCTTTCACAGCTTGACTCATGAGTAGAGAATCCAGGAGTCGTGTCCTGGTAACTTGACTGCTGTGGGGGTAGAAAGTATTACAGGGTAGGGGCCCTTCCATGTGGGCTGGAGTTGAGCCTTTTGGGACCCATCTTTCCCTACTTTAATTAGGACTTGAATACCTGGAGTATATAGTGGTGGCTCTTTAGAATCTTTTGGGTCCTGGTTGACACCCCCACAAGTGTATACCTTGTTGGAATTGCAAATGGCCATGGCATAAGACTCCTGAGCTTCTGTATCTAAGAAGATGTCATTGTCATAAACAAAAGGTCTCCCATATAGCATCTCATAAGGACTAAGACCAACCTCTTCCTTAGGAGCAATACAGGTGTGGAGGAGAGCTATTGGTAAAGCTCCTTCCATCCCAGGTAGGCATTGAGCTCCTTGGATTTTGTTTAATTGCAAGTGGGACAAGAGAATACCACTTGCCTTATAGTCGTTTGGAGGCCTGTTCCTCTGAAGGACCTTTCTCGTAATCTTTGGAGGGCCTTCTCCTCTAAATGCGTGGTGGCATATAAGGAGTTAACCTACTTCCATTGAAGGTTTCCAGGTAGAAAAAGGAGTCCCTCCTTTCAGAATCACCCCATATGATCTTCCTGAAAGCCATCACTCTTAGCTTTAAGAGTCTCCCCTTCCGTATATGAAGGAATTTCTGGCAAATTAGTCTGCGAAACTAAGGTTTCAGTACTGAAACCTATTAAATCATTGTTATGTAATGTTAGTCACAGCTGCCTGATCAGCTGCTTGGTTCCCTTATGCCACTTCCATACTCCCTTTTTGATGTCCTTTACAATGGAAGACTGAAATCTCAGATGGCAGATGGACTGCCTCCAAGAACCTAAGGATTTGATCACCAAATTTGGGGACCTTCGAGTGGTCAAGTGGCCTCTTTCTTTCCAAATAGCAGCATGCACATGTAGCACCAGAAAGGCATATTTGGAGTCAATGTAAATGGCTACTCTTTTTCCTTTGCCCAGCTCTAAAGCTCGAGTCAGGGCTATGGGCTCAGCCAATTGGGCTGAAGTAACCTGTGGCAAAAGTTTAGTCTTTATGGTCTCAAAATTGGAGACTAGTGCACATCCAGCTTTTCTTTTCCCATCCAAGACAAAGCTGATTCCATCAGTGTACCGGAGTTCCTCTGGATTGGTCAGATGATCTTCTGACAATCCCTCTTGGGGTTTTGTCCAGTGGTCCAAGGTTTCTAGGCAAGAGTGAAAGGGGAGAGGCCCTCAGGGGTAGGCAGGAGGGTGGTTCAGGCAGGAGGGTGGTTCAGTTAAGAACTTCACAAGGGGATATAGCCATGCCTGAATTTTCCATCAGCACTGCTTGATATCTGAGGATTCTTTTTTTTTTTTTTTTTAAATTTAAGTTCATGGGAAAGTGTTTTTATTTTTTTTTCCCCCTTAATTTATTTATTTATTTTTTNGAGGATTCTTTGATCAGACAACCATAAATAGCCTCTCCTATTCAGGAGTTGTTTACTTGATGGCTGGCAAAAATAGTTAGTTTGCCCCCAAGAGAGAGTTTTAAAGCATCGTCTATCAGGATTGCAATAGCTGCAAGATTTCAAAGGTAGGGAAATATCTCTTCCCAATAAGGGAGTAGGACACTCAGGGACCCCCAGAAACTGGCGGGAAAATATTTGTCCATCCAAGCAACAAAGAAATGCTCAGGTGAATCTTTTTGTAATTGTTTTTCCTGTAGCACCCAAAATGGTACAGGTTTGGGAGGAGAAGTCTCCAGAGTAGAAGGTCAAGACAGAGTAGGTAGATCCTGTGTCAACCATGAAATTCTCAGAACTACTTGCCACATCCAGTTGCACCCTTGGCAACTGTAATAGTTATCTGTGATAAGTGGGCTGGCTGGATTGGGCTGCTTCAGTTCTGTTGAACCACCATGAGGGAAGGCTTGGCGCTTGACCTTGAGGTTCTTGTGTCTCAAGAGCAGAGTGCCACCCAATGTCCCAATTGATGGACTTTGTAGCAAGCCATTTTAGGAGACTCGCCATGGTTTGGAGACTCTTTGGTCCAATATCCTCTCTGTCTGCAAATTAGGCATATGCCTCATGCCTTGTCCTTTAAGGACTCGGGGTCTGCCTTAGGGCTTCCCCGGAGGGCAGCCAACATCTGGGCATGTCTTGTCTCTTTTCTTCTCTCCTTTTCCTGGACCTTGACCTCCCTCTCCTATTCTCTGTTATAAAAGGTATTGGTGGCTCTCTGGACCGTCTTATCTAAAGAGGCAGCAGGGTCCTGCTGCTGTAGCTGTTATAACTTTATCCTGACATTTGATGCACTTTGGGACAAGAATTTGTTAAAATCACCTGTTCCTCTTAAGAGTCTAAGTCCAGATTGGTAAACTTTTGGAGGGTCTCTTTTAGCCATTCCAGAAAGGCAATGGGGTTCTCATTGGACTCTTGAGTTATTGCTGAGACATGGGCATAGCTGATTACTTTTTGCTGGGATGCTTTTAGTCCTGCCTTTTACACAGGTCAGAAAATGATCCTTTCCATGATGTGCTCAGGGTCGTTATAATTCCAACTAGGATCTGAGGAGGGGACCACAGTTTCCCTCGCTGAATATTCATTACTTGACATGTGAAGCCCTATAGCATACCTTTGTGTTTCCTTTAATACCCTAGCATACTCAGGGTCAGATAAAGTTTAACTAAATATGGCCATGATGTCCTTCCACATCAAGTCAAAGGCCAAGGTAATGTGTTGGAATGTATCCATATATTTGCCTGGGTCATCTGTATAGCTTTCCAGGTCTTGTTTCATCTGTCTTTGTTCTAAGAGGGAGAAAGGCTTATGGACCTGGGTTGGCCCAAATTCTCCTCCAGTTTCAACTAAGGGACATACTAGAATTGGCTTTTGTGGAGGGGTGCTCTCAGCTATGGGGGTACATTTGAATACAAGGAAAGAGGACCAAGCAACTCTGGAGCTGTGGGAGCTGAGCCATCATGGACGGCTTCCTTCTCTTGGTTGTCTGCCTAACACCATTTGCCTTGTAGGCTCACTTTTAGGGCATACAACAATCCCATACTTAAGACAGAGTTCCTTCACATCTCTTAGTAGGAAGAAAATTTGGACATAGGGGATTTCTGTCCATTTCCCTTGTCTTTTGCAGAATAAGTCTAGCTGCAGCATGGTATTGTAGTTTAAACTCTCATCCTCAGGCCAGTGTTCTTTATGCTCCAGAGGATACTACAGCTGTGTAGTGCCACAAAATAATTTTAAGCCACTTCTCCTTAGAGTTAAAGGATCGAACAGCTTCCAGTTACCAAGGATGCATCTCAAGGGCATCTGTCAGGAAGTGGATTGGTTACTTCCCATCTGAAAGACCGTGATGACAGAGAGGGAAAAAAAGAAAAAAAAAAAAAAAACCTAAGAGGCCTCCTTCTACTTTATTGGTAGACATTTTTAGGGATGAGTCTTTCTGAAGCTTATCCTACCCAATACTGTTGCAACCTGAGAGTCAGATGTACCTGAGTCAGGGTGCAGATCCCCAGGCAGGCTGAGGTTGTGAAGTCCTCTTGAGATCAAATCTCTGGGCAGGTCGAGGCAGGTCAACTTCCTGGGACCCCCTGACTGGAGCTGGGCATCCCCAAGGTCTTCAGCATGACCACTGCTAGGTAGGATTAAGGGGTTGTAATCTTAACTCATTGCTGTTTTCTCCACCATGGATGGGAATAGATATCATTATGTAAAGCAGTCCAAGCCTGTGCTCTGAGACTGGGAACCTGGTGAAACAGCCATAAGCCTTACCCTCTTATTGCTCTGAGGGGATGTAAGTCATTGATTTCCTTCCCAGTCCTCCATAAGAACAGCTTAGGATGTTTCCAATGCTAAACATCTTGTTGTCATAGATGCACTTTAGGTAATAACATAAGTAATGCAAAAGGAGAGAGTTATCTGGTCCTGTTAGGGGCATTAAGGATATTTTAATAATAAGCGGGATGTTGCCTACAAGGGAGCAGGGTCCTGGCTGTAAGAGTTAGTGAGTGGCTTAAGAACAAATTGATAAAAAGCAACAGACCAGATGTTCCATAAAAATGAAGTGGAGATTTGATCCAGGGGATATGTCTGTAGCTTTAGGAGAAGGGTGGTAAGGGTTGGGGCCCAAGTGGCCTGCAGAGCTAACTCCCAAAGTGGCAAACATTGTCCCTGGAAGACAAATTGCCATTGAAGGGATGCCACGAATAGATGGACTTCTAGCAGACATTATGTGCCTGTCACCCACCCTAGCACACTCACTGAGAGATGCTATTGTTGCACATGTTGTAGGCAACATAGAAGATGAATGCCTGAATACCTAGACAGACTGGATATTTACAGTATTTCCCTCCCAAGAGCCACCTATTTTCTGGTTGTCTCTCCAGAAGATTGTCGAGGCAACATTGTGGGCCTGGATAGGGCTTGGGAAAAGAGCATGAAACAGGAGCAAAGGGGCAGGGCACATCTTTTGAAAGAATGACATCAGTTCAGTTTAGTTCAGTTCTCAGTCATGTCTGACTATATGTGACCCCATGAACCAAAGCATGCCAGGCTTCCCTGTCCATCACCAACTCCCAGAGTCCACCCAAACCCATGTCCATCGAGTTGGTGATGCCATCCAACCATCTCATTCTTTGTCATCTCCTTCTCCTCCTGCCCTCAATCTTTCCCAGCATCAAGGTCTTTTCCAATGAGTCAACTCTTCGCATCAGGTGGCCAAAGTATTGGAGTTTCAGCTTCAACATCAGTCCTTCCAAAGAATACCCAGGAATGATCTCCTTTGGGATGGACTGGTTGAATCTTCTTGCAGTCCAAGGGACTCTCAAGAGTCTTCTCCAACACCACAGTTCAAAAGAATCAATTCTTTGGCACTCAGCTTGCTTTATAGTCCAACTCTCACATCCATACATGACCACTGGAAAAACCATAGCCTTGATTAGACAAACCTTTGTTGGCAAAGTAATGTCTCTGTTTTTTAATATGCTGTCTAGGTTGGTCACAAGTTTCCTTCCAAGGAGTAAGTGTCTTTTAATTTCATGGCTGCAATCACCATCTGAAGTGATTTTGGAGCCCAGAAAAATAAAGTCAGCCACTGTTTCGACTGTTTCCCCATCTGCCCAAGGGAATAAAAAACCGATTAAAATCAAATGGGACCAAGATGACAAGTCAAATGGGACTAAACTTTGATTCTCAATCTGCAAGCTAGATGACACACCCAGAGGTGCCAGGACAGTTCCAAATCATAATCAAAAGACTGAGAGGTGGGTGGTCCCCCAATTGTTGGAACGATACGCTACCCATTAGCACATGAAATCACCCAGCTCGTGAAAACCAACCACATCACATTGCATGGCCACTGCACTCACCCTCTGTAATGGCCCACACTCTTGGAGTGTACGTCTTTCTAAATCTGAACAAGTCCACTTCTTATCTATTGTTGTGTCTCACACTGAATTTATTTTTAATGAGACATCAAGAACCTGACCTTCATTCAGTTCAGTTCAGTCTTTTAGTCGTGTCTGACTCTTTGTGAGCCCATGGGCTGCAGCATACCAGGATTCCCTAACTATCACCAACTCCTGGAGCTTGCTCAAACTCATGTCCATCGAGACAGTGATGCCACCCAACCATTTCATCCTCTGTCATCCCCTTCTCCTCCTGCCTCCAAACTTGCCCAGCATCAGAGTCTTTTCCAATGCGTCCATTCTTCACATCAGGTGGCCAAAGCATTGGAGTTTCAGCTTCATCATCAGTACTTCCAATGAACATTTAGGACTGATTAATTGATTTCCTTCCCAGTCCTCCATAAGAACAGCTTAGGATGTTTCCAATGCTAAACATCTTGTTGTCATAGATGCACTTTAGGTAATAACATAAGTAATGCAAAAGGAGAGAGTTATCTGGTCCTGTTAGGGGCATTAAGGATATTTTAATAATAAGCGGGATGTTGCCTACAAGGGAGCAGGGTCCTGGCTGTAAGAGTTAGTGAGTGGCTTAAGAACAAATTGATAAAAAGCAACAGACCAGATGTTCCATAAAAATGAAGTGGAGATTTGATCCAGGGGATATGTCTGTAGCTTTAGGAGAAGGGTGGTAAGGGTTGGGGCCCAAGTGGCCTGCAGAGCTAACTCCCAAAGTGGCAAACATTGTCCCTGGAAGACAAATTGCCATTGAAGGGATGCCACGAATAGATGGACTTCTAGCAGACATTATGTGCCTGTCACCCACCCTAGCACACTCACTGAGAGATGCTATTGTTGCACATGTTGTAGGCAACATAGAAGATGAATGCCTGAATACCTAGACAGACTGGATATTTACAGTATTTCCCTCCCAAGAGCCACCTATTTTCTGGTTGTCTCTCCAGAAGATTGTCGAGGCAACATTGTGGGCCTGGATAGGGCTTGGAAAAGAGCATGAAACAGGAGCAAAGGGGCAGGGCACATCTTTTGAAAGAATGACATCAGTTCAGTTTAGTTCAGTTCTCAGTCATGTCTGACTATATGTGACCCCATGAACCAAAGCATGCCAGGCTTCCCTGTCCATCACCAACTCCCAGAGTCCACCCAAACCCATGTCCATCGAGTTGGTGATGCCATCCAACCATCTCATTCTTTGTCATCTCCTTCTCCTCCTGCCCTCAATCTTTCCCAGCATCAAGGTCTTTTCCAATGAGTCAACTCTTCGCATCAGGTGGCCAAAGTATTGGAGTTTCAGCTTCAACATCAGTCCTTCCAAAGAATACCCAGGAATGATCTCCTTTGGGATGGACTGGTTGAATCTTCTTGCAGTCCAAGGGACTCTCAAGAGTCTTCTCCAACACCACAGTTCAAAAGAATCAATTCTTTGGCACTCAGCTTGCTTTATAGTCCAACTCTCACATCCATACATGACCACTGGAAAAACCATAGCCTTGATTAGACAAACCTTTGTTGGCAAAGTAATGTCTCTGTTTTTTAATATGCTGTCTAGGTTGGTCACAAGTTTCCTTCCAAGGAGTAAGTGTCTTTTAATTTCATGGCTGCAATCACCATCTGAAGTGATTTTGGAGCCCAGAAAAATAAAGTCAGCCACTGTTTCGACTGTTTCCCCATCTGCCCAAGGGAATAAAAAACCGATTAAAATCAAATGGGACCAAGATGACAAGTCAAATGGGACTAAACTTTGATTCTCAATCTGCAAGCTAGATGACACACCCAGAGGTGCCAGGACAGTTCCAAATCATAATCAAAAGACTGAGAGGTGGGTGGTCCCCCAATTGTTGGAACGATACGCTACCCATTAGCACATGAAATCACCCAGCTCGTGAAAACCAACCACATCACATTGCATGGCCACTGCACTCACCCTCTGTAATGGCCCACACTCTTGGAGTGTACGTCTTTCTAAATCTGAACAAGTCCACTTCTTATCTATTGTTGTGTCTCAACTGAATTTATTTTTAATGAGACATCAAGAACCTGACCTTCATTCAGTTCAGTTCAGTCTTTTAGTCGTGTCTGACTCTTTGTGAGCCCATGGGCTGCAGCATACCAGGATTCCCTAACTATCACCAACTCCTGGAGCTTGCTCAAACTCATGTCCATCGAGACAGTGATGCCACCCAACCATTTCATCCTCTGTCATCCCCTTCTCCTCCTGCCTCCAAACTTGCCCAGCATCAGAGTCTTTTCCAATGCGTCCATTCTTCACATCAGGTGGCCAAAGCATTGGAGTTTCAGCTTCATCATCAGTACTTCCAATGAACATTTAGGACTGATTTCCTTTAGGATTGACTGGTTTGATCTCCTTACAGTCCAAGGGACTCTCAAGAGTTTTCTCCAACATCATAGTTCAAAAGCATAGTTTCTTCAATGCTCAGCTTTCTTTATAGTCCATCTCTCACATCCAAACATGAGTGCTGGAAAAACCATAGCTTTGAGCTCATTAGGTCTTGAAACCAGGCACCATTGGTTTTGGTTGGGCTCAAGTCCCAGTAGGATACAACTGAGTGACAAAGCATAACAGAGTCCCTGCCATGTGGGTTTGAGTCCAATCTTAGGTAAACAGTTTCAAACACAACTTTTCCCCTTCAGGAGGGATGGTGACCTGCCCAATACTTGTAAGCAGTGGCATAGATGGAGAGAGGAGCTGAAGAACAGGAGAGAAAAGTAGTGGGGAAAATGTGCTGAGGAATCCCTTTCACAGCCTCCTGAAAAATCTGCTAAATATCTGACTTGTGCTCACAGTTTTCATTGCCCTTGTCCTTGGCACAAAGAATATTAAAGATAGGGGAACGCTCACTGGCTTGGGCAACAGCTACTAAGGCATAGCAGATAGTGGAACCTTCGGGACACATTGAGGAGTAGCCCCTGCCAGAGTCCCTCAGTTGCACCCACTGCCACTCACCTGTTCACATGGTATTCGAGGAAACAAGAAAGGAAAGATTGTGAAGGAATTAAGATTTTGTTGCCATATGTACTTCCAGCCATAGTAGCAAGGACCTCCTACCTTAACATGAGGTTTTCTGGAATCTGACACTGAGTCACGTGAGCTTTCTGCCAAGTTTGTTTTTGCTGTCCTGGTTTCCAGCATGTGGGTGTCTTGTCACTTCTACTGTGCTGGGTTTTCTTTGCATTCAGCTTCCACAGCGGGAGCTTTTGCCCAGTTGGGCTTCTGCTATATTTGGCCTCTACCTTGTGAGGGCTGAGCCGAGTTTGTTTCAGCCAGGTTAAATCCGAGTCATGGCACCAGAGATGTCAGGGGAGTGTGTGTGTAATTTCCTTGGTTCTGTCTTGCCACAACAAAAGTTTGAAGCAGTGGACCAGTGTTACAGCTCGGTTACAGCTCAGTTTAAATGGCAGACCAGTTTTGCAGCTCAGTTTTATTTGTTAAGCAAAGGAAAATGCATCTTTAAGGTGTGAGGGAGGGCCAACTCAAAAGAATCGAAGAGAAAAGAGAGGAGATCAATTTTGGCTCCTCTTATGTTTTTTCTCCTTCCCCTGAGCCTTGCCCTAGGTAAATTTGGCTAGCCAGGAGGACTGTTTGTTTCACCTGAGGTTCTCACTCCAGTCCTCAGATCTTCCTTTGTTCTATATTCATGGGCCTTTTCCTTTTTTGTCTTTTTACCACTGTCATTCTGGACTCCTTGTTTCTTATTCTAACTACCTAACATATCCATGCTTTTATGGGTTTCCTCCCAATTTAGGTAACCACAGAGCATCAAGTACAGTTCCTTGTGCTATACAATAGGGTCTCATTAGTTGTCTATGTTATACATAGCATCAATAGTGTATATATGTCAATCTTAATCTCCCAATTTCTCCTTCCCTGTTCCCCCCCCCCTTGGAATCCATACATTTGTTCTCTATGTCTCTACTGCTTTGCAAATAAGATCATCTATAATATTTTTCTGGGGGCGCCTAAGATGGCAGAGGAATAGGACGGAGAGACCACTTTCTCCCACACAAATTCATCAAAAGAACATCTCAAT
>SJXQ01002304.1:0-50000 GCA_006408695.1 Aepyceros melampus
AGTGAAAGTCGAGTTGCTCAATCATGTCTGACTCTTTGCAACCCCGTGGACTGTAGCCCATCAGGCTCCTCCATCCATGAGATTCTCCAGGCAAGAATACTGGAGTGGGTTGCCATTTCCTTCTCCAGGGGAATCCTTCCCGACCCAAGGACTGAACCCAGGTCTCCTGCATTGCAGGCAGACGCTTTAGCCTCTTAACTACCAGTTGGTCATAACTTTCCTTCTGAGAAAGTAACAGGCAGGAAGGCCAGGTGTCTCCAAATGGAGGAAATAGGCTGCAAGTGTCAGACATTTTTATCTCTGTCTTAAGCAGCAGGAGGAAACAAACGCGATATTTTTTTCTTTCTCTATACAAATTTAAAAGGTTTCTCTTAAAATACTGTGTTGCCATAATGACAGGTTTCACCTGAAGTTAACTATTCTCAAACCTCAAGTTAACCAATGCATTTTTCTTATGGAAATGTTTGTCTTAAGCTATGTTAATGTACTATGCATTTATCTCAGACTCTGTCTTCAAGTGGTTGCACCTAATGGCTCAGAATCTACTTGACAAACCAGTATATTATACTCAGATATTGTTCCCCTAATCTATGTAAATGAAACTATTTATATGGTAATCTGCCCTTCTACAAGATTCAAGTCAATTGTTTTATGGCCCAGGATGAATCATCTGGTGCCAACATTATCCCAAAATGCATCTTATGGGTGAGGGGCCTGGTGCCATTCTGAGTTTTAAGACATTCCTTTCTTTCATTAACAGACTGCTAGTGACTATATAACATCCAGCTGAAGACTAGCAGGGGGGCACTCTTTCTGCCCCCTTCTGATGCCTCTGTCAGGAGCTTTCTCTATCTCCTTTATACTTTAATAAAACTTTATTACACAAAATCTCTGAGCGATCAAGCCTCATCTCTGGCCCCGGATTGAATTCTTCTCCCACAGAGGCCAAGAATTCTGGCATCTTTTCATTCAGCAACAACCTTTCACTTCCAAAGAGCAAGTGTCTTTTATTTATTTATTTTAATTGATTTTTATTTTTTAGTTTGTTTTGCTTTACAATATTGTATTCATTTTGCTATACATTGACATGAATCAGCCACGAGTTTACATGAACTCCCAATCCTGACCCCCCCCCCCAAGTGTCTTTTAATTTCATGGCTGCAATCACCATCTGCAGTGATTTTGGAGCCCAAAACAATAAAGTTTGTTTTCACTGTTTCCCCATCATTTGCCATGAAGTGCTGGGACCAGATGCCATGATCTTCATTTTCTGAATGTTGAGCTTTAAGCCAATTTTTCACTCTCCACTTTCACTTTCATCAAGAGGCTCTTTAGTTCCTCTTCACATTCTGCCAGAAGGGTGGTGTCATCTGCATATCTGAGGTTATTGATATTTCTCTCAGCAATCTTGATTCCAGCTTGTGTTTCTTCCAGTCCAGCCTTTCTCATGATGTACTCTGCATAGAAGTTAAATAAGCAGGGTGACAATATACAGCTTTGACGTACTCCTTTTCCTATTTGGAACCAGTCTGTTGTTCCATGTCCAGTTCTACCTGTTGCTTCCTGACCTGCATACAGACTTCTCAAGAGACAGGTCAGATGGTCTGGTATTCCCATCTCTCTCAAAATTTCCCACAGTTTATTGTGATCCACACAGTCAAAGGCTTGGCATAGTCAATAAAGCAGAAATAGATGTTTTTCTGGAACTCTTCCTTTTTCCATGACCCAGCGGATGTTGGCAACTTGATCCCTGGTTCCTCTGCCTTTTCTAAATCCAGCTTGAACATCTGGAAGTTCACGGTTCACGTATTGCTGAAGTCTGGCTTGGAGAATTTTGAGCATTACTTTACTAGCATGTGAGATGAGTGCAATTGTGCAGTAGTTTGAGCATTCTTTGGCATTGCCTTTCTTTGGGATTGGAATAAAAACTGACCTTTTCCAGTTCTGTGGCCACTGCTGAGTTTTCCAAATTTGCTGGCATATTGAGTGCAGCACTCTCACAGCATCATCTTTCAGGATTTGAAATAGCTCAACTGGAGTTCCAACACTTCCACTAGCTTTGTTCCTAGTGATGCTTTCTAAGGCCCACTTGACTTCACATTCCAGGATGTCTGGCTCTAGGTGAGTCACCACACCATCGTGATTATCCGGGTCGTGAAGCTCTTTTTTGTACAGTTCTTCTGTGTATTCTTGCCACTTCTTCTTAATATCTTCTGCTTCTGTTAGGTCCATACCATTTCTGTCCTTTTGGAGCCCATCTTTGCATGAAATGTTCCCTTGGTATCTCTAATTTGCTTGAAGAGATCTCTAGTCTTTCCCATTCTGTTGTTTTTCTCTATTTCTTTGCATTGATTGCTAAGGAAGGCTCTCTTATCTCTTCTTGCTATTCTTTGGAACTCTGCATTCAGATGCTTATATCTTTCCTTTTCTCCTTGGCTTTTCCCTTCTTTCCTTTTCACAGCTATTTGTAAGGCTTCCCCAGACAGCCATCTTGCTTTTTTGCATTTCTTTCCCAGGGGGATGGTCTTGACCCCTGTTTCAAGTACAATGTCACGAACCTCATTCCATAGTTCATTAGGCTATCTATCAGATCTAGGCCCTTAAATCTATTTCTCACTTCCACTGTATAATCATAAGGGATTTGTTTTAGGCCATACCTGAATGCTCTAGCGGTTTTCCCTACTTTTTTCAATTTGAGTCTGAATTTGGCAATAAGGAGTTCATGATCTGAGCCACAGTCAGCTTCCGGTCTTGTTTTTGTTGACTATATAGAGCTTCTCCATCTTTGGCTGCAAAGAATATAATCAATCTGATTTCAGTGTTGACCATCTGGTGATGTCCATGTGTAGAATCTTCTCTTGTGTTGTTGGAAGAGGGTGTTTGCTATGATCAGGGTCCAATTCTCTTTCCCTTCCTCCCTTATTTGATCCCTAATAGCTACCCAGGAAATAGCCCCAGGTCTGGACTCGGGTCTCCACCAAAGAGAGGCACTGACCCCCATCAGCCTCTGTCATGTCATTGGAAGTCCAGCCTCCACCTCCGTGGGAGGTACCAGCTCTGTCCTGGGTTGTCATTGGACGAGTGTCTGCCGCCCACACACAAGCACAGGTCATTGGGTAATATAGTTTCTGTCTTGCATCCCACCCTTCCCATTCTCCACAGCGAAGGCCAAACAACCTGCGAGACCCTGGAAAACAATGCTGTGCTGTTCCAAAGATGACCACGCTAGATTTCTGTGGCCATGTTGGGCAAAGCCATCCACAAGAGATATGGAGACCCCTGTCTGTGAAGCCCTTGGCAAGCTTCTTAAGTCTCTCACACCCTCAGGAAAAATATGCCACTAAAAATCATGAGGAAGGGTACTCCTCGGTGGTCTTGTGTTTAAGGCTTGGTGCTTTCACTGCTTAGGACCCGGGTTCCATTCCCATTTGGGGATTTAAATGTAGGTACTAGACTATGGTACAGCAGTGAAGAATCCACTTGCAGTGCAGGAGATACAGGTTTGATCCTTGGGTTAGGAGGATCCCCTGGAGGAGGAAATGGCAACCCACTCCAATTCTCATTTGGAAAATCCCATGATCAGAGGAGCTTGGTAGGTTACAGTCCACGGGGTTGCAAAAAGTTGGACATGACTGAGCAGGCACACACAGTGTCTAGTGTATGAATTAAGGGAGCAGATGATAATTTGGTATTCTGTCAATGTCTGTTTCTGAGAGTGAACGGTTGGTTCATTGCTGACAAGTATGCAACACAGCAAAAAATGAAAAACAATCAAACCCAAAAATGGTACTAGAATGATAAGTTGCTTACACTGTCTTTGTGAGCTAACATTAAATGATGATTTTACTCAGTGGTTCCCAAGCCAGTAACATCAGCATCACCAAGGAATTTGCTAAAACTGCCTGTACATGGTCAGTCCATGGATAGCCTGGACCTGCAGCTCCCAAGACAGCACTAAACCCTGGGGCATGTGAGAACAGCAATCACACACCCACAGGGACATCCCAGCAGAGAAGCAAAAATGAGATGATGCCGTGAAGACACAATTTCAAAATCGCTTCTGCCCATATGCCATTGTCCGAAACTCATTGACATGGTCCATGGAAGAGAAGCTGTGTGTTGATAAAGAAACAATTGGATAGGAGACCATCTACCCAGTTTCTAGTACAATCCATCAGTTCAGTCACTGGGATAATGGATTTCATTATGCCTCCTACATATTCAGCACTATTTATTACTTTTGGGTTGAAAATCTCAAACCCCATTCCTTTGTTCTTAACCTAAACTAAGAAACAAGGCAATAAACAAAATAAGTTGGCACTCATTCCCAGTACTATTACAGTTCTGGAACAGAGTGGCAGGAACTACTGAAGGATCTGCTGAAGAAAAAGCCTGCCGATCTAGATTTCCATATACACAGCAAAGTTGCCTTTTAAGAAAAAGTGTGAGTAGGCACTTCCCTGGTGCTCCAGTGTGTGAGTCCTTGCTCCCAATGCAGGGAGCACAGGTGTGAATGCTGGTCGGGGAACTAAGATCCCATGTGCCACAGGATGTAGTCAAAAAAAGAAGAGTATGACTGTTTTGAACTCCATATGGGAAATTTAATAGAAAATTAACACACATGAAATGAAATCCTAAAGTTTATATTTAAGGATTTGGAAACCGATCTCAGATGGAAGACCTGCAATGATAGAAACAATGAAGATCCAAGAGGGTAAATGCCTGCATAGATGGATACAATTCTTCATGATTTGTATTAAACATGAATGATGTTTCCTTGTGGAGTTAGAATGATGGAATTAACATACAAGGTCTCAACACATAGACTGAGATACAGATATACTGGTGTCTTACACAGTAGTGAAGAAGAAAAAGTACTTATAATTCTGTGCTCTACTGTTTTTAATAAGTGCTTATAAATCTTAAACAATAACAAACACAATTAGAGAATATGCTTTCCAAACTAGAATAAAGAAAACCTATAAGTAATTAATAGAAAATTTAAAGGGGAGGAGGGGAGAAAAAGAACAAGTGAGACAAAAAAAAAAAAAAAATCCAAAAAATAAGAGTGCATATTTAAACTCAAATTATGTATATCAACTATAACATTAAATAAATATTGGATAAGTTAAATTAGCAGTCAGTACTTTTGGACAGCTCAAAATTCCCTTCACAAGAGATTTTTAAAGGGAGGTTTTAAATTTCTATTCAGAGAAATAGAACTTTGGCTGATGGAGAACCAAGACCTTATGCTGAATGTCACTAGAGCCCATGATTAAGCTTCTTAGGAACTAAAATCTGCTGAGAAGCCATCGGAAATTACCAGCAGCACAGCTCCTGGTGAGGAAAGAAGAGAATGGCATGGAGGGGTAACTTGTGAGTAAGAGCAGCCAACGTTTAAGCACACCCACATACCCAGCCATGTGACAGGCTCTTTACAACACTATCCTCTAACCTGCACAACCACCAGGCGAGGCATGCTGGCCAACACATCTGTTTCATAAATAATGAAGGCTCCAAGGGTTAATCCAACTCCAAGTTTACAAGGGAGAAAACCAAGAACCCAAAAGTTCCCTGAGTTGGTCTGAGTTACAGGCACCACTAAGTAGCACAGCTGAGAATGGTGGCCCAAGTGACAGAAATCTCATCATTGCTCTATTCACCCTCCTGCCTAAAGTCATATAATCTGGGCAGGGCCAGGACCCTTCCTGGGTCAGAGAAATAAGGTCATGGAAAATTCAACTGCCCAAACTACCAGGATGAACTACAAGAAGTCTTTCTGATTTTTGTGTGTCCCAGAAAAGGACCTTCAGCCTCACTCACCACACTTGTGAAACTGGGAACTGTGAGACTTGTGACTAAGAAACTGTAACACACTGTCAAGCCATGGGTCACGTTTCCTATGGATGCAGAGGGCTCTGTCAGGACTGAAGGGGCAAAGTCATTCCTGGAGACTCACCCCAGCATCCAAACTATGCACATGTCCCATCAACTCTGCCTCCTAACGTGTCCCAGGTCATCTCTTAAGCCACCATCCTGGGCCAGTCCACTGTCAACGTCCTCCTGGAATGTAGTGGCCTCCTCCCTCTCTCCAACATCAGTTCTTTATCCTCCTCAGTCTGTGCTCCACACAGCAGCCAAAGGGAGGCTTAGAGACAAATGACATCATCCCACTGTCCTGTGAGTCCCTTCCTCAGCTCCCAGAGCAGTTGCAATACAATCCACATTTCTCATGATGCTCTGCCCCTCCATCTCAGTGTCCACCACCTGTTTCCTCTGGACCCACTGGTCTTCAGCTGTTTCCTCTCACAGTCCCAGCTCTAGCCTGCCTCAGGACTTGGCACATGCTGTTCCTTTTGCAAGGAGTGCTCTTCTCCATCTTCAAACATGGCTGAGGCTCTTCTGTCCCTCACAGTCCTGTATACCTTCTGTTCCTTTTCCCATGCATTACAGTTTAACAGACATCTTTCTACTTTCACAGACATGCAGACAGACTTGTGGGGGAAGTGACATGACTAAGGTCATCCGGATGGTGATAGGCACAGCTCAGGAACGTTGGCATCCTAACTGTCCCCCGAGTCCAAGCTCACAGCCACTGGACGACGACTCCTGATCACATCTGGCCTCCGTGCCAAAGTTTTGACCTTGTTCTTCATTATGCTGAATGGGGATTGCAGGTATGTTACTATCACAGCAACAACATTAGCATACCTCACCTGTGTGTTATCATGTCTGTTTCCCATTCTAGACATGAGTCACAAGACTCATGTCACAGTCACCCATGTATCTCCATAACCCAGGACACTGCGTGGAGCAACAGGGATGAAAGATGGGGTTCTCACGACTCCAGCCCATCAAACCAGCAAGAACACAGTGGACCCCTCTATACACAGAAAATTAGATGGGGTGACACAGGCCATTAGGGAAAGGTGTCCTTCATCCATGAGGATGCACGTAACTCCTGTGTTGGGACAAACCGAGTTCCAGGTCTCTTCGTGGGCCATGTAACAAGGAGCTTTGAGGTGTAGAAAGAAAATTCTGCTGAGAACCAAGTCATGTCTTGGGACATGATCTCCTCAGTGAAGGGGCTCAGCTATAGCTAAAGGTAACACACAATCACAGCAAAACTGAGCACATGAGGGGACATAGGGTGTTACTTGGGTACATAGTCTCAGATGCCAAAGAACATTTTTCCTCTGGCCAAACTATTCACCACAAGAGTTACTTTAAAGAAGTCTTCCTGATATGAGTTCTCTGATGCTGACTGAGCCCAGTCTTCTTGTAAAAGGCTTTGCCACATGTCATACATGTGTAGGATTTCACTCCACTATGAATCTTTTGATGGGTGCTGAGGGTTGGCTGTAGCTGTAGGTTTTTCCACACTCACTGCACTCATAGGGCTTCTCCCTAGAGTGACACCTCATGTGGCGAGTTACAGAAAAGCTGTCACTAAAGGCTTTCCCACACTCTTTGCACTCAAAGGGTTTCTCCCCAGTGTGGGTTCTATTATGCCGAATTAAGTCAGACTGGTGGGCGAAGGCCTTTCCACACTCACTGCACACATATGGCTTTTCTCCAGTGTGACTCCGCTGGTGCTCTGTGAGGTGTGACCTGCGGCTGAAGGCCTTGCCACACTCAGTGCACACGAAAGGCTTTTCTCCAGTGTGAATCCGCTGGTGCTCTGTGAGGTGAGACTTGCGGCTGAAGGCTCTCCTACACTCACTGCACTCATAGAGTTTCTCCCTAGTGTGAATGCTGTAGTGTAGAGTGAGGTCTGCTTTCTTGAGAAACGTCTTGCTACATTTTCTGCATTTATAGAGTTTTACTCTAGTGTGAATCCACTGATGTCGAAGAAGGAAGCGATTCTTGACAAACCCTTTCCCACATTCCTTGTATTTGCAGAAATTCTTCCCTCTATGAAACAGTGGGTCTGCTCTTGATCCACGTGACTCGCATGCAAGAGGAGCATTTCCTGAGGAGACTTGATCTTGTAAATCTTTTGAGCCCAGACTGTCACCTCTCCCCAGATCACCACATTCAGGGATCCTGTTTCCAGGGAGGGTTTCCTTGCAAAGGACTGTTGCTGTCTTCAAATGCCCTCCCTGCTTTTCTGATGCTCCTTCCAGTTCCCGAGCTTGCCCCAACGGAGAAACACTGCAGGCTTCCTGAGTCAGTGACCTCTGAAGTAAGCATCCCTGGAACAAGGCTTGCTGAGACGCAGTAGCCTCTGTGGTCTTGGTTTTTGCTTTGTCACCTGAAGGGATTCCAATATACAAATGAGGCCTATTAGTAATGCCAACACAGAAGAAACAAAATCACCAAGCAAGCAGGAAAAGGAAGATGGAAATGTCAACCCCTGATACCCTGTTGTGGTTTGGCTGAGGTATGTGGTCCTGAGAACCTCATCTAAAGTGCCACAAAGAGTGATGCGAGAACACCAGGCACTGACAGCGTGGGGATCAGTGGGAACTCACATGTGGCTGGTAGGAGTGCCAGAAGGTCAGCCACACTGGAAATTGCTGGGTGCTTTTTCTTCAAGTTAAATATACACCTATCCCATGCCTGAGTCAATCCAATTCTGGGTGTATGCTCAACATAACTGCTCATAGCGGTTATGTTTATAATGTCCAAAACAATGCTTTGGTCACCTGATGCGAAGAGCCAACTCATGAAAAAGACCCTGCTATTGGGAAAGACTGAAGGCAATGGGAGAATGGAGCGGCAGAAGATGAGATGGTTAGATAGAACCACCGCTTCAACGGACATGAATCTGAACAAACTCCGGGAGATGCTGAAGGACAGAGGAGCCTGGTGTGCTGCAGTCCATGGGGTTTCAAAGGGTCAGACAAGACTGAGTGACTGAACAACAACTACTGATGTTCATCAACAGGAGGATAAATAACATAAACTGCAACATATTATTACAATGAGATATTATACTGTATGAAAGCATCACACTCCAAGCAAGTGCAACGACATGAATGAATTTGATTTAACCTAAATCAAATCCCTTACAATTATACAGTGGAGGGATTCAGGGGATTAGATCTGATAGACAGGGGGCCTGATGAACTATGGACGGAGGTTTGTGACATTGTACAGGAGACAGGGATCAAGATCATCCCCAAGAAAAAGAAATGTAAAAAAGCAAAATGGCTGTCTGAGGAGGGCTTACAAATAGCTATGACAAGAAGAGAAGCTAAAGGCAAAGGAGAAAAGGAAAAATATACCCATTTGAATGCAGAGTTCCAAAGAATAGCAAGGAGAGATAAAAAAGCCTTCCTCAGTGATCAGTGCAAAGAAATAGAGGAAAACAATAGAATAGGAAAGACTAGAGATCTCTTCAAGAAAATTAGAGATACTGTGGGAACATTTCATGCAAAGAAAGAAAAAGTGAACTTGTCAGTTGTGTCCAAATCTTTGTGACACCATGGACTGTCTGACCCATCAGGCTCCTCTGTCCATGGGATTCTCCAGGCAATAATACTGGAGTGGGTTGTCATTTCCTTCTCCAGGGGATCTTCCTGACCCAGGGATTGAACCCAGGTCTCCCACATTGCAGGCAGACGCTTTTACCATCTGAGCCACCAGGGAAGATGGGCACAATAAAGGATAGAAATGTTATGGACCTAACAGAAGCAGAAGATATTAAGAAGAGGTGGCAAGAATACACGGAAGAACTATACAAAAAAGATCTTCATGACCCAGATAATCACGATGGTGTGATCACTCACCTAGAGCCAGACATCCTGAAACCTGAAGTCAAGTGGGCCTTAGGAAGCATCACTATGAACAAAGCTAGTGGAGGTGATGGAATTCCAGTTGAGCTATTTCAAATCTTAAAAGATGATGCTGTGAAAGTGCTGCACTCAACATGCCAGCAAATTTGGAAAACTCAGCAGTGGCCACAGGACTGGAAAAGGTCAGTTTTCATTCCAGTCCCAAAGAAAGGCAATGCCAAAGAATGCTCAAATGACTGCACAATTGCACTCATCTCACACGCTAGTAAAGTAATGCTCAAAATTCTCCAAGCCAGGCTTCAACAGTACATGAACTGTGAACTTCCAGATGTTCAAGCTTGTTTTAGAAAAGACAGAGGAACCAGAGATCAAATTGCCAACATCTGCTGGATCATCAAAAAAGCAAGAGAGTTCCAAAAAAAACATCTATTTCTGCTTTACTGACTATTCCAAAGCCTTTGACTGTGTGGATCACAACAAACTCTGGAAAATTCTTAAAGGGATGGGAATACCAGGCCATTTGACTGGCCTCTTGAGAAATCTGTATGTAGGTCAGGAAGCAACAGTTAGAACTGGACATAGAACAACAGACTGGTTCCAAATTGAGGCTGCATATTGTCACCCTGCTTATTTAACTTATGTGCAGAGTACATCATGAGAAACGCTGGGCTGGAAGAAGCACAAGAAGGAATCAAGATTGCTGGGAGAAATATCAATAACCTCAGATATGCAGATGACACTACCCTTATGGCAGAAAGTGAAAAAGATTTAAAGAGCCTCTTGATAAAAGTGAAAGAGGAGAGTGAAAAAGTTGGCTTAAAGCTCAACATTCAGAAAACTAAAATCATGGTACCTGGTCTCATCACTTCATGGGAAATAGATGGGGAAACAGTGGAAACAGTGTCAGACTTTATTTTTTGGGCTCCAAAACCACCACAGACAATGATTGCAGCCATGAAATTAAAAGATGCTTGCTCCTTGGAAGAAAAGTTATGACCAACCTAGACAGCATATTAAAAAGCAGAGATATTAGTTTGCCAACAAAGATCCATCTAGTCAAGGCTATGGTTTTCCAGTGGTCATGTATGCATGTGAGAGTTGGACTATAAAGAAAGCTTAGCATCAAAGAATTGATGCTTTTGAATTGTGGTGTTGGAGAAGACTCTTGAGAGCCCCTTGGACTGCAAGGAGATCCAATCAGTTCATCCTAAAGGAAATCAGTCCTGAATATTCATTGGAAGGACTGATGCTGAAGCTGAAACTCTAATACTTTGGCCACCTGACTTGAGGAATTGACTCATTTGAAAAGACCCTGATGCTGGGAAAGATTGAAGGCAGGAGGAGAAGGGGACGACAGAGGATAAGATGGTTGGATGGTATCATCAACTCGATGGACATGAGTTTGAGTAAACTCTGGGAGTTGGTGATGGACAGGGAGGCCTGGCATGCTGCAGTCCATGGGGTTCCAAGGAGTCAGACATGACTAAGCGACTGAACTGAACTGAATGAATCTCAGAGACATCCTGATGATCAATAGGAGATAAGCGGAAAACACACTCTGAAGTTCTGTTTTACCCACTCGTGAATAGTAAAAATTCCTTGTACTGGCAGTTATGTTTGTAAGAGGTTGTATGGACTAAGAAGGCTTGCAGGAGCCTCCTAAGGTCAGGATCTTGACCCGATGGTAGTTATTTGGATTTATTCATGTGTCAAAATTCATCAAGCTAAGCCCTTTAGAGTCATGAACACTGATATGTGTAAATTACACTTCAGTTTAAAAAAAAACAAAAAGGGGGATGAATAGAAGTCTAGTGTAGACCTTTCTTCTACAAACAGCCTCTGAGAAGCTGGTTGTACAGATAGTCACACTGATCAGAGGCCATTCTAGAGCTCAGGGAGTGGGGCGGGAGTGGGAATAAGAGATGATAAGAACACCCACGAAGTTGGGAGATGTTTCTAATGCAGGGATTTGTCATGGGAGGGACAGAGGGAGGTGAGAAGAAAGGCTTCAAGTGGCAATCAGATGCAGATGAGTCTGAAAGGATTGAGTGAGGGAAAGAGAAGCAAGCAGTCTTTATTTCCAACATGAATTTTCTCATAGGCTGAGGTCTCAGCAGGTGGAGAGTGGTGAGGGTTTGAGGTGAGGTGAGTGGCTGGGAGAGTTGCTGTAGGGGCAGAGCAGAAGTGCAGAGATCATGGGGTGTGCAGTATCACGCAGACAAAAGATGATGAGAGAGGTGGACTGGGATGAAGTTCAGGAAGGGGATGGAGTCAGGAATGATGTGGGGTATATAAGGGATAGGAACTAGGCACGACTGGGTGAGGGATGCAATGATTGTTCACATATAATGAACAGGACCTGGGCATGGCTGCACAACAGATCTAATGATCGTTCAAAGCTGGTTCTGGCCTTTTCAACTTCTTGGGTGTAACTTGTGTCCCCAGAGAGGTCTCAATAAGAAGCTTCCCCAGAATTTCAGAGGCAACAGTCCCTCCCAGTCTGCAGTGGCCACCACTGCCTGGATCTTGGCAATGTACCTGAGGAAGAGCTTGGGGAAAGAGCTCTCGTCACCATCCATAGCTCTCGTCCAGGATGCAACAGGCAGGTCAGTTCTGATTTGGAAATGGGATATCCTGTTTGTGGAAATACAGAACAAAGGTGTTTTGTAAAGACTATGAAAACTCTCCCTATAGAGTGTGGTTTTTAGGACACGGAAGATTTTGGAATAATAGTGCTTCCATGCACACACAAAAAAATGCTCCCCTGGGTCCTGAAACCAAAGCATAAACACCAGCCTTGGGCAATGTCTACACAACAGCCTCCATCCTATAGAATCCAACACCTGCTCACGTGCAGCCATGGGACCCTTGGAAAAGACACCCACTTTCCCCACAGATGTTCTGTGATTAATCTAAGTCCATGTGTCTCACCAGGTGATGCCAGATTCTCACCACAGGCCAGTTCAGATCAGGTCTCTGGGATCAGGCCTGAGGCCACCTGACCCAGCCTGGTTGGGCCAATCAGATCCCTATCATGGGAATCTTTTACAGGGGCCTCAGGCTGAGCCCCTGCTGAGTGCTGGGGCAAGAGGTCACTTCCTGTCACAAAAACACCTTCACAGAAAGGGCATGACATAGACACGCTGAAAAAAGTAGAGATAAGAAATCTGAGGGTCTCAGAGAGAAGGACTGAGTGGCCATTCCTACCCAAAGCTGTTGTGAAAAGACAGTGACCCAAGCAGGCTCACGGAGAGAAGCCAGGGTAAGACCCAGAGCCAGGGTACGCATCTGCCTGCGGATTCTCCCAGGTCCTGGGGACAGGTCCTCAGGACACCCTGTTCCCAGGAGCCCCACTTCCTCCCGCCAAGAGGACCAGGCTTCTTGCTCAACCATCCATGTTGGAGACAAAGGGAGAGCAGGTGGGAGGAAGCGAGCCCAGAACATGGTGAGGAAGATGGGTTGCGGGAGGAGGGGGGTGGGTGGCTCCACCATCCAGGCCTTGAGAGGATGGAACCCAGAAGGAGGCTGCAGAACTCCCACCCCTGCCACCACGGAGGTGAGGAGAAATTTACCCAGTGAGACCAGGAGCCTGGACGTCTCCAGCACCACCTCCTGGTACAGGGTTCTCTGAGTCGGGTCCAGTAATTTCCACTCCTGCTGGGTGAAGGTCACAACCACGTCCTTGAGGGTCACTGGTGCCTGGCAAGTCAAACAGAGTAGCATCATGTGCTTTGGGGCTGTTGGATGGGATCAGAGCGCGCTTATTTCAGGTATTTGCCTCAGGCCTTTCCAGCCTGAGTTCCCTGCTGTAGTTGGGAACACAGGTTCTGGGGGCAGATGGACAAGGTGTGAGTTTCAACTAATTTGAGAGCTGTGTAACCTGGTGCAGGTAACATTTCTGAGCCTCAAGTTTCTCCTCTATAAAGCATTCTGTAAAATAACAGAACCTAATTTTGAAGAGGTGGGGACTAAAGGAGATGAAAGGTAACAAAGGTCCCTCAGAGCAAACCAAGGGCCCCATGAAAGCCCGCTATGACCATTGTTTTTTATGATTATTTCTCCTCTTTGCCCCTCTAAGGCCCTGGAAAATCTCAACCAGCACACAGCTCTGCACAAAAGAGACAGATCCCAAGCAAATGGGTGCAGGCGGTACTTTAGCTGGAACTAGAAAGATCAAGAACTGCTTCAAAGAAGAGGTGGTATTTGAGCAAAGATCGAACAATGCACAGGGATGAACTGGAGACCATCGTGAGTGGGGAGGACTGCAAGGGCAAAGGCTGGGAAGTCGGTAAGAGTTTGGCAAGTGGAGTATGGTGCAGCTGGAGGGCAGTGAGCTGGGGAAGGAGAGGAGAGGAAGAGGATACACAGTCCACACAGAGGGAGTCAGAGGGACAGCTGCAGGGGGCCGTGCTGGGGTCTGAACTGATTCCAAGTGTCATGAGTGCCCACTAGCTCACAAGCAGCTAGTGAGCCCATTACATATAGGGCCGGCCCTGTTCTAGGCCCAGGGATAAAGCAGCAAACAGGGATTCACGGATCCTCAATAAGCAACTGAATGAATGAGCAAGACAACATCAGCTGGCTCTAAGGATTCTGGTGATGAGAAAACAGAGTTGGGGGCAGAGAGGTGGCTTCCCTCATGGTTCAGTGGTAAAAAATCCACCTGCCAATGCAGGAGATACCTGTTTGATCCCTGGTCCAAGAGGATCCCACATGCCTCAGAACAACTAAGCCCAGGCGTCACACTCAGTCTGGGCTCTAGAGCCCAGGAGCCGCAACTACTGAGCTACTGTGCTTAAACTACAGAAGTCCCAGTGCCTGGAGCCCGGGCTCCGCAACAAGAGAACGCTTTGCAATAAGAAGCCTGCACACCACAAAAAAGAGTAGCCCCCGCTCACTGCAAGCAGAAAAAGCCTGTGCAGCAACAAAGACCCAGAACAGCCAAAAATAAATAAATAAATAAAATTATTAAAAAAAAAAAAAGAAGAGTGGGAAGATTACAGAAAGTGAAAGTCACTCAGTCATGTCCGACTCTTTGCAACCGCTTGGACTATACAGTCCATGGAATTCTCCAGGCCAGAATACTGGAGTGGGTAGCCTTTCCCTTCTCCAGGGGATCTTCCCAACCCAGAGATTGAACCCAGGTCTCTGCATTGCGGGCGGATTCTTTACCAGCTGAGTCACAAGGGAAGCCCAAGAATACTGGAGTGGGTAGCCTATCCCTTCTCTAGGGGATCTCCCAACCCAGGAATCGAACTGGGGTCTCCTGCATCGCAGGCAGATTCTTTACCAACTGAGCTATCAGGGATCAGGGATGCACATTGATTGGGCGCAAATGTGAAAAGCCCTCTCTGATGAGGGGGCCACACAAACAAAAAGCAAATACACAAGACAATTCCTGGTGGTGACTGGGGCTGTGACAAGAGCAAACAGTGTCACATGCTAGAGAGAATCCTAGGGCCTGCTGTGTGTCGACATTCAAAGGCTCTCACAAGGCACCATCACCCTATCTTTAATCAACTCACTTTTCACATAAAAGGAAATGTCTTTAATAGAAGGATGAATTTGCTGCTGAAAATGGCAAGCTAGTTTTGCATAAACAGATGGCAACTGCCAAGATGAATCTAGTGACCTTCCTGGCTCTCAGCCCACCCCAGGGTCCTCCTGGCAGAGGAGCAGTGAGGTGGCGCCAGTGGTAAAGAACCTGCCTGTCAATGCAGGAGATGCAAGATGTGAGTTCAAACCCTGGGTTGAGAAGATCCCCTGGGGTGGGAAGTGGCACTCCATCCTAGTATTCTTACCTGGAGAATGCCATGGACAGAGGTGTCTGGCGGCCTGCAGTCCATGGGGACACAGGAGTGAACGAGGTCTGACATGACTGAGGATCCTGACTCTAAAAATGCTGCACACACTGTGCATCTGTCCCCAGGCCTGAGACCAGGGGAACCCCAAGACCTGATTCCCCAGTGGGGGGGTGCCGGGGGCCAGCGTGAGGAATTCCACCCATGGCAAAGGTCATGAGGAAGGAGGCTTGGCATATGCAAAGGCGTGATCAAGCCTCAGGAAACTCCCTGTTCCCGAGCATCTACCCCCAAACCAGAGTCTGTTTTATGCTCTCACCTACATCTCTGGCTCTACGGGGGGCTCTCCCCATAACCATTTCTCTTGGAGAAGGAGTTAACTTGCAGCTCCAGTTGATAAAATTCCTGGGCGTGACAAGAGTGTTTCAGCTTACGAACTCCTCTGAAGGTTATCTAGCCGCCTGTATAGGTTCGTCCAGCCAAATATGATTGTTTACAGCCTCCCAACAGCGAGATGTTTTAGACTTACTAAAGGCAGATTCTTTTGGGAAGTTAGAATTTATTAGTATAGTGGGTTGATTAGGAATTATATTGGTGAAGGGTTTTTCATTTGTTGTGCCAATAATTGCTTTTAATTCCCTGCCCTGGGTGTGACAAGGGTGGGAGCACATGATTATTTGCTGCCTTTCAACCATAAACAGCACAGAGAGTTTGGGGTATTTTGAAGGTCTTGGTTAGCATAGGGCTTTTCTCATTGTTGAGTCAATGATTGCCACCAGGCCTCCATGTCCTTAGGCACCTGGGAACATATTAATCAATGTATTTGGAATATAGAAAAAGAAATATAGTAGTTTTGATGTTAGCAATACTAGATTTGTTGAGTTAATGAATTTTCTTCTTTGTTATAGATCACTGTACTTTGTTATAAATTACTGTGTCCTTGCTATGTAAAAATGTAACTTTATCATTATCTTAAAACTAAATAGATCTTAAAGGGAACATTGGTGAAAGGATTTCACTTGTTGGGCTGATGTTTTGTTGCTAAATCTTCATATTCCCTGCCCTTTTAATGAATATAACTAGCATATAAGAGAAATAAGTATTAACCTTTAAGATTAATCATGTTAAGCTTGGGTTAAATAAATTCCTTTCTTGATTGTAAGTCACTACACCCTCACCCTATAGGAATGTTAACTTTATCTGGAGGGTGGTGCCTGGTTTAAGAAAAAACACCCTTGGAAAAAATGAGTTTTTTGGTTATCAGAAAGAGAAGGTCATGAAGTGTCAGCAGGCTTCATGGCCAGAAGATGATGTAAAACCCCTAAGACCTTTTTTTATGTAAAGCACCCGATTTTGATAAAGGTCAGGACTGCTGACCTCCACGTGACTCTGTATTCATCCGTATGTGTAAAAAAGGTATATAAGCAAACCTGAAAATAAAGAAAATGGGATAAGTTTCTGGAAAGGCTGGTTCCCCCCGTTCGTTCTTTCTTTCCTCTTCTGGCTGAATTTCCATCTGGGGAGTGGGTCCTCACCAAGCCTACTAATTATGCCTGGGCTTCTAAGATCGAACCGGGGAGGCCTCAGTGCCTCCTCTCCTTTGGGAGAACAGAAAGACGCCTGTGGCCTACATAGGTGGTGATTGGTATTCCACATAAACCAAGTTATTCAGCCTTCTTTTCTCCATCTAAATTTTCCCACTATACTATTATTTCCTAGTCTAATCTTATATTTCTCAATAAGTGTTTTTCTCGCCGACTCCGTCTCCACCTTCAAATCACCCTGGATCCACCGGGGCTGGACCCTGGCAGGGGTGGGGGTGTCCCTAAGATCATCTCAGGACAAGGGGCTCTGCTCCTGAAGTGTCTGGAGCGATGCTACCTGGCTGGATCCTGGGGAACACCCTCTCTGATCACCGTAAGCCAGGAGAAGGAAATGTTAATATCCTCATTAACCCCAAGGGATAGGAGACAAGGGCAGCGATGAGACCTGCTCAAGGTCACAGCCCTGGGAAGGGCACGGATACAACACACATTGAAGTCTCCATCCTGTTGCTTGAGCGCTTTCCTCAAAGTGCTCCATTCAGGTGTCCAGGGACAGAGAAGGTCTGAGACAGCCCATTTCTTTAGCACCGCTGTTAGGACAAGCCTAGGGAAAAAGACCTCCTTCGACCCTAGAAATCAGAGTAACGGAAGAGCCACAACTAGCATTTCCTGAGCGTCTCTGAGTGCACTGGGCTGCATTCAGTGGTTTTCACACCCTGCCCTACTCATCTCTCACCAGAACCCAGAAAGAATATGCTGGGATTAACCCCATTTCACAGCACAGGAAACTGTGGAGAGTCAGGACCTAGCAACATTCCCCATTAGTGGGCAGGGACAGACCCTGGAGCTGAACCCAGGACACGGGCTCTGAAGTTCGTTCTGCACACCTGCAATACACATATGGAGGATGGTTCAGAGGGTTCCACGTATGTGTAGGGGTTACAGGGAGCCCTCTCCTTACTGGCGACTCCACTCGACATGTAGAGGAAACCTATTAAAATCTGGATCAGCTTCCTTCCCTCCTTGCCTCCAAATCCTCCATGGTGCCCACCAACCTAAGAAGTGGACCCTTTCTTCAGTTCCGCCATTCCAGACCTTTCTCCACAGTTTCCAACAGGCTATGAGAGTCACAACTTAACGCCGCTCAGCCTCACCTGCAGCATTTTCAGCTAGTGGTTCATGTGCGTGGGACACCTCTGCACAGATCAACTGCACTGGGAACCCGTCCCTGTCAACCCCGGCCTGGATTTAGGACACTCGGCTGGGACTGACTGACCAGCCTGCACAGTTCCCGAGTTAGGGGAAGCAAGGAGACCCTGGACAACACTTTCCTCTCTATGGAGGCACTGGGACGACGTGGCGGGGGGTTCAAAGGGCCTGAGGGGCCATCCACTCACCGGTGCCGGGTAGGTCTGTGCCGCCAGGGCCGCCACGGTGCTCTGCGCAGGGCCCCCAGGCCATGCGAGGTGGGGAACCATGGAGGGCTCCGAGGGCTTAACTGTGCTCCGCCGCACCGCAACGCCGCCTACGCCCATCCTCGACTCTAATTCTGGGCAGCGCGGAGAGGAAGGCTCTTCCCCACTCGCTCTGCTCCAGCCTCGAGTACGCTGACAGTCTCCGATGTGCCTGAGAAGCTAAGCACAACTCAGGTGGAGCCAACAAGACCGCAGCGAGGACGCCGCCGGAAGTCTCGTGCAACGCGGGATCCCGGTCCTGCACAATCATTGGTCCAGAGCAACCGCCTCTTGCCGCAGAGCCTCCTGGGTAATATGGCTACCGCAGCCCATCCTGGTACTTCGAAGGGCGCGATTCTGGGAATTTCTGCCGAGGGAAGTACCCGCGTAAAGGGCTCTGGAAAATGACATCCTCGGGCTCCGGGGGTTGGGGAGCGGGGAGGAGAAGGTTGAGGGGGGTAAGAAGCGGCTCTTGGTGTCTTCTTAAATGGCCACCACCCCGTTTCCGTGTAGTATCTTCTGCAGCTAGGAAAATTCTTAAACGTGTTATTTCATGTGCCATAAGGCTAAAATCTCAGAGGGATACGCTGGACCATGATATGCAGAGTCAAAGCAAATTCAGGGATTTCCCTGGTGATCCAAAGTACTGAGCCATCGTGCTCCCAATGCAAAGGGCTCGGGTGTATCCCTGATGGGGGAACTAAGATCCCACGTGTGGTGCAGCAGAAAAGAGACAGAGAGAGAGAGAGAGAGAAAAAAGGTGCATCCACTCAAAGATTGGACCTGATAAACATTATCTTGCTGCTTTTCAATCACAAGGAGACAGAAGCCTGAGGGACAATCTGTGAACTCCAACAGTGATGGACCACAGTGAAAAGACATAATAGACAGGAAGACAGAGATATCAGGCAGCCTTGAACCATGTGGCCAAGATGTCTCTTTCCCTCAAAAAACACATTTTCCCTGCCTCTATACTCACCGATTGTATTCCTATCCAACCCACATGTTATATCAATATAGCATTTCTTACTGCACATTACAAGGCAAGTTTATTTCCTTTAGTGGTAATGACACCTGAGATCTATTTGAAAAGGAAATTTACCAAATCTCATTTTCTGCAGGACATTTCCTGCAGTGGTAGAAATGTGTACAAAACGGCCTCCTGAATTCAGACAAACATAATGTTATTTATTTATTTCAATCTGGAGTAATGGCAATACTATCTGCCAGAGGATTTGTAATTATCTCTGAGAAGATTGTGAAAGGTGATTCCCCACCAGTTTCAGTCTGATAGCAAGATTATGCACAATCACTTCATTCTGTACGTTCGTCTTTATTCAATGAAAATTCACCCTAAGATGCCACACGTTTTTATTATATAGTGTCTTTATTACTGAAGATCTGCATATGGCTGTGCTTACACAGCTTCATGTCATCAGATCAAAACATGGCTTCTCCATCTCCTAGTCAGCCTCACACTACAATAAAAAAGATGACTCAATGTTTCTGTCTAAGCTGGAAGGAGAGATTTATCAGTCACTGAGATGGGAGGGTGGTGGTGGTGTAGATGGAGGAGGTTAGAAGGAAATATTCAAAATTCGCTTTTGAACATATTTTATCTTAGAATCTATCAAACACCCAAGTGAGACAGACTATAGGCATTTGAATGTAGGACTCTGTTACTCTGATTTTTTAAAATGACTTTATTTATTTACTTTTGGCTGTGCTGGGTCTTCACTGCTGTGTGGGCTTTTCTCCAGTTTTGATGAACAGGGGCTACTCTCTAGTTGAGGTGTGCAGGCTTCTCATTGCAGTGGCTTCTCTTGTTGGGGAGCATAGGCCCAACAGTTGTGGTGGATGGGCTTAGTTGCTCCATGGGCATGTGGAGTATTCCCAGGTTAGGGATCAAACCCATGTCTCCTTCACTGGCAGGCGGATTCTTTTTTTTTTTTTTGGCAGGTGGATTTTTACCACTCCAGAGCATCCAGGGAAGCCCTGACTTTTTTTTTTTTTGCAAAACAAGTGAGATGTTTTATTCTTTGAAGGGCTAATTTTTAAAGAACAATCAGAGCTATGCAATCCAGACTCCCCAAGAGAAGAAATTAATGTACAGAAATAATACCAAGTAAAATGTCACACACCTGGATTCTTGCAGCTACAGGTAAATCTAATGTTTTAGGAAAAATAAACAGCAGGATATCTGGGAAATATTAAAGGATTGCCTGGAGCTACAAAAAGATGCTCCGTTTTCTTAAGGTGGATTAAACATGTAGTACTTACCATTCACATTCCTGATCTCCAAAAGGTAGATTTCAGATAAGAGATTTCAAATCAGGCTGCACCCTTGCTAGCTCTTTTCCTTTCCATGTACTCAGTCATTAAACTTCTCATATTAATTTCCCCTAGATAAATCATATGTCGTTGAACTCTGTGTCAGGTTCTGCTTCTGCAAAACCCAACCTTAGGCAGAATACGTTTGGTCAAAACCTAAGTGATTCATGGGGTCACAAAGACTCGGACACGACTGAGCAACTGAACTGAACTGAAGATATCAATCATGTGAATCATGTCGTGATATTGTTTCTCTTCCATAAGAATATAAGCAAAGGTCAGGAAAACTGCCTGAAATGTATAACTGCAGAATCAGACTAAATATGGCCCTAGCCTGTTTAGAAACAAGATACTGAGTTGTTTTTCAAAGACAGAACAAAACCACAAATCATGCATGCAATCAAACCATGCATTAAGATTTCAACCTCAAACAACACTCAGGATCAAAATTTGTCCCCCGCCCCTACTTTTAATTTTCTTTTTCTTTTTTAGAGTGTCTTTGACTGGTTTTGGTATCAGGGCAATAATGAATGACATTGTAGAATAAATTTAAGTGTGTTTCATCCTCTTTAGTTTTTTGGAACAGTTTGAGAAGTCGTATTAGCGCTTCTTTATATATTTAGTAAAACACCTCTGTGAAGCAGTCCAGTCCTAGACTTTCATTTCCTGGGTTTTTTTTTTTTTTTTTTTAAGAACCAGAATATATATTCTTTTCAAGTGTGCATGGAACATTCTCCAGTAGAGACTACACACAACCTCACAAAACAAGCCTTGATAAATTTGAGAGGACAGAAATTTAAAGCATCTTTTCAGAGTATGATAGTATAAACTCAGAAAATCAATCACAGAAATAAAAATGAGGAAAAACAAAAACCCAATTACATGGAGACTAAGCAAAATGCTACTAAAAAACTTATGGGTCAATGATGAAATCAAGCAGGGAATCAGAAAATACCTCAAGAAAAATGACAATGAAAACACAGCCCTAAACAAAAAAAAAAAAAAAGAAAATAAATAACAAAGAAAACACAGCCTTATACCAATCTATTGGATGCAGCAAAAGCAGTTCTAAAGGGAAGCTCATGGTGATACAGGCCTTCCTCCAGAAGCAGACAAAATCCCAAAAGATCAACCTAACCAACCGCCTAAAACAATCAGAAAAAAAAAAAAAAAAAAAGAGCAAACCCCAAAGTCAGCAGAAGGAAGAGAATTATAAATGTAATAAAACAGTTTTTTTTTTTTTCAAAGACAAGGTTCATAAGCCAGGAGATAATTTTTTGAAAGGGTAAACAAAATAAAAAATCTCTAGTCAGGAGACAACCCAGATAAACAAAATAAGAAATCAAAGAGGAGAAGTGCTACAAGCGAAATGACATAGAGACAGACAGACAAACAGGACAGACACACACACACAACTCCGGCAGAAAGAAGGGCAGAAAATGGATGATGAAAAACTTAGGAGTTTATGATGGGTTGAGGCACTAAACTGAGTGTCCATATTTGGACTTCTAGTGAAGATGGAAACTGAGGGCATATTTTAGGTGCTTTATTTCATCCTTTCCAATTGCTGCAGTCATTATTTTGCCTTACAGAATGAAACTGGAACTCCAGGATGACACTAGAACCCATTGTCCATCTTTTATTCTAAAGGGGATATTTTAACAATGGTTCAAAGGTAGTCTTTCTAATAGCTTTATGTAGATGTTGTTTATTTACAAGATTAAGAAAGATCACTACTAGGGAAGTCCCTGGTGGCCTAGTGGTTAGCACTTTCACTGCTGTGGGCTAGGTTCAATCCCTGGTTGGGGAACAGGGATTTCACAAGCCGTCCAAAAAAAAAAAGAGAGAGAGAGAGAGAGAAAAACCAAGGGAAAAAAAACCAAAACACAAAAACAAGAAGGATCACTTCTATCATTACTTTGATATCTAACTGTAATAGATATGAACAACCCACAAATTAAAGATTTTTCCATTCAATATCATCACATGTAGAAAATACCTGGAAATGTTTAAGATCTACAAAGGGAAAGCTAAAAAACACTGCTAACAAAATTAAAGATCTGAATAAAAAGTTATATTTGTTTATAGATTGGGACACAGTCTTTCTTCTGTGCATGTGCTCAGTCGCTCAGTCATGTTTGACTCTTTGCGACCCCATGAATTGCAGCACACTAGGCCTCCCTGTCCATCACCAACTCCCGGAGTTCACTCAGACTCATGTCCATCGAGTCAGTGATGCCATCCAACCATCTCATCCTCTGTTGTCCCCTTCTCCTCCTGCCCCAAGCCCTCCCAGCATTGAAATCTTTTCCAATGAGTCAACTCTTCGTATGAGATGGCCAAAGTACTGGAATTTCAGCTTTAGCATCAGTCCTTCCAAAGAACATCCAGGGCTGATCTGCTTTAGAATGGACTGGTTGGCTCTCCTTGCAGTCCAAGGGACTCTCAAGAGTCTTCTCCAACACCACAGTTCAAAAGCATCAATTCTTCAGCACTCAGCTTTCTTCACAGTCCAACTCTCACATCCATACATGACCACTAGAAAAACCATAGCCTTGACTAGATGGATCTTTGCTGGCAAAGTAATGTCTCTGCTTTTGAATATGCTATCTAGGTTGAGCATAACTTTCCTTCCAAGGACTAAGTGTCTTAATTTCTTGGCTGTAATCACCATCTGCAGTGATTTTGGAGCCCCCCCAAAATAAAGTCTGACACTGTTTCTACTGTTACCCCACCTATTTGCCATGAATTGATTGGACCAGATGCCATGATCTTCATTTTCTGAATGTTGAGCTTTAAGCCAACTTTTTTACTCTCCTCTTTCACTTTCACCATACTGAAGATTAAATGTAATTCCAATCAAAATTCTAGCGGGAATTTTTGTTATCCACAAATTTAAAAGTGGATTCTAAACTTTATATGAGGGAATTCCCTGGTGATACAGTAGTTAGGACTCTGCACTTCCACTGCCAAGGGTACAGGTTCAATTCCTCCTCAGAGAACCTAGATCCTATATGCTGAGCGGCCAAACAAACGTCATATGGAAAGGCAAAGGACCAAGAATTGCCATAATAACTTGGATAAAGAAACTCCAAGGAGTACACAACCTTGAGATCAAGACATATTATTGTTAAAAATAAATTATTCAACACATGAAAGTATTGGCATAAATAAAGTGTATAAATGCAACTGAAGAGAAAGTCCAGAAATAGAAATATATATATACATGATTGATATTTCTCCCAGAAATCTTGATTCCAGCTTGTGTTTCTTCCAGTCCAGCGTTTCTCATGATGTACTCTGCATAAAGTCTGACACTGTTTCTACTGTTTCCCCATCTATTTCCCATGAAGTGATGGGGCCAGATGCCATGATCTTCGTTTTCTGAATGTTGAGCTTTAAGCCAACTTTTTCACTCTCCTCTTTCACTTTCAACAAGAGGCTTTTTAGCTCCTCTTCACTTTCTGCCATAAGGGTGGTGTCATCTGCATATCTGAGGTTATTGATATTTCTCCCGGCAATCTTGATTCCAGCTTGTGTTTCTTCCAGTCCAGCGTTTCTCATGATGTACTCTGCATATAAGTTAAACAAGCAGGGTGACAATATACAGCCTTGACGTACTCCTTTTCCTATTTGGAACCAGTCTGTTGTTCCATGTCCAGTTCTAACTGTTGCTTCCTGACCTGCATACAGATTTCTCAAGAGGCAGGTTAGGTGGTCTGCTATTCCCATCTCTTTCAGAATTTTCCACAGTTTATTCCTATTGAAATGTTAGGAGCTCCAGGGAATAATTTAAACTGGTAAAGGACCTTAGTACTTATAGACATTACTATCATGTCCTTTGCCCTCTCAATGCCCGGTGACTGTACAGTAGTTATGACAAAAGAGGAAAATTGGGACAATCGTCTAACCAGTGTGAAACACCAGAGGTTATCGGGGAGTGTATTTTCTCTCTCCTGAGAACAAACATGACCAACAGACTAGGACCCTTACTCTTAAGTGAAAAAGGCCAAGTCACTATTTCTTTTTAAAATGAAGCCATACATCTGTTCAAAGGAAAGACATGTAACAAACAAATATCCTATTCAACATGAAGGTTCTTAGATGAATACTGTTGACTGCTCATTCTCTTCATTATACATGTACAGTCCAGAAACAATATATGAAAACTCTATAAATAACTTGGGGAGAAATGAGTTCCTTTCTAAATCAAATCCGCAAATGAATAAGAACACAATTTCAGATGCAGGGAAGTTACAAGAGGATCAGAACCCCACCCTCTGCTGCTAGAAGAGTCTCTTGTTGTCCCTGTGGGTATGACCCTAAGGTCTGAAGGTCTCAACAAGCCACTCCAGCCCCAGGGGCCAGCTCTCCACACACCACAAAGAACTCCAGTTTGGGCGAGATTTGAGACCACTGGGGGTGATACATGGCTGTCCAGCCAACATCAATAGGTAACTGTGCAGACACCATGAACTTGGGCAAACTCTAGGAGATAGTGAGGGACAGGGAGGCCTGGCGTGCTGCAGTCCATGGGGTCACAGAGAGTCAGAATGACTTAGCAACTGAACAACAACAAAGGCAGACACCAGAGTAATAAGTGATGCCACTGAAGTTCAGTGAATTTTAGTTGGGATTATTCTGATAACTGATACCACTGGACCAACACTTTTTTTTCTTTAATTTTTATTTTTACTTTATTTTGCTTTACAATACTGTATTGGTTTTGCCATACATTGAGATGAATCAGCCATGGGTGTACATGAGTTCCCATTCCTGGACTCCCCCTCCCACCTCCCACCCCATATCATCTCTCTGCATCATCTCCGTGCACCCACCCCAAGCATTCTGTATCCTGTATCGGACATAGACTGTGTGAGCAGCGTGAAGTACTTATGCTTTCTCCCTTTGTTTTGTATGCTATACATCCTTCCTAAATGTGTGGTGCTCAATTGCTTAGTCTTCTCCAACTCTTTGCAATCCCATGAACTGTAGCCTACCAGGCTCCTCTGTCCATGGATTTCCCAGGCAAGAATACTGGAGTGGGTTGCCATTTCCTACTCCAGGGGATCTTCCCAATGCAGGTATTGAACCTGCATTTCCTGTACTGGCAAGAGGATTGGATTCTTTTCCACTGCACCACCTGGGAATGGAGGTAAACGATTTGATGCTTATGCTTTGGGCAAAAACCTCGTAAGAAGCAAAGAGAAGATAATCATGCTAAGGCTTCATCTTCCCCCTCTTTCTCAAGGTATCATCACTCACCTTATTGGGGAAAGTCGCATCAATCTCCTCCTGTAGCTTCTGCTGGACATCAGGGTGAGTGGCCAAAATATACAAAAGGAAGGAAAGCGTATTGCTAGTGGTCTCATAGCCAGCAAAAATAAAGATAACACTTTGGGCCATGAGTTCTTGGTCAGAGAGGCTAAAAAGAAAGTCAAGACATTTTAGATAAAGCATGGCAATGTAAAAATCACAGTTTAAATGATGAGACATTCCAGTATAATTCCCAAACCCCTAGGGGAATCATGTAAAAGTAATTTAGACTCAAACTGAGAGTGATTTCCACTCTGTGTCTGCCTCACAGAGCCAAGAAAAAGCCAAGAACTGTTTTAATTGAGTTTTTCCCAAGTCTCTACTATTCTTGGCCCTCTGTTCCTGGCAATATCATAGCCCCACTGACACAGCTGGGTAATTTTAAGAGATGACATTTCTGTCTAAAATCTAGTGTTACAATGTGTCCCTTAGAGAACTGTAAAAGAACTATAGCTCTAAGTAAAATGGAGTAGCATTCCCTTCTAGAATATTTTAAATTATTCCACTTAAGGTATAGTTTGATTTCGTTTTTTTGAGAGATTTACAGTACTAAGGCTATATGGTAGGTGAAATTAAATTATATTTTATCAAAACTTGTTTCCAGGAACATAAGAGTACAATATTGGGCTACAGTTAAACTCTTGCTACTCAAAGAGTGGTCCATGGACCAGGAGCATGAGCAGGATCTAGAAGCTTAATACAAATTCAGTGTCTCAAATCCCAAAAACCTAGAACTATGGAAACAACCCACTTGAACTTTCATGAGATGTGGAGATGTATGTGCACAATGTAGCCTGAGAGGCATGAATTATGCCCTTGAGAGTCATCAGGTGATACAAGACCTGGGGCACAAGTCTTCAAGGGGAGGATCAAGATATGTACAGAAGCTACAGAAATCAATAAAAAAACTTGAACAGTTGTGATGATCCTAGTCTAATCATTTCATTAAAATAGCAGAAGAAAGAATGTGTGCATATAAGGACATAGGTCAGTGTGAAATATAGAAAAATTAGGTTGAAGGAGTAGAATTAGCAATGCTGATTCAACTCCAGCCTGAAGGTCATCCTCTCAGTATACACTCCCTCTTTCTGCTCTTCTTTATTCTTGTCAAACATCCCTGTGATTATACACAGTTTCCATGTATTTTTATTTTCTCCCAAGAGACCAAACATGTTCAGGCTCTCAGCTATTTGATGGGACTGAAGTAGGATCTTTGTTACTTAGAGCACTCAACTCAACATAGTACCTGCCCCAAACAAGCAATTAGCAATAAAAGCTGCCAGAAGCCAGCGTGAGGAATCCCACCTGTGACAGGGTCATGTGGCAGAGATCTGATGGGCAAGGACAAGTCAGATCTCAGGTTTTCCCCCTGGCATTTCCTGAGCATGTACCCCCCCAAAATAAGAATTTGCCTGTTTTTCCACTCTTCTGACATTCTCTGGAAAAAGTCAATTCAGGCTTTAGTCTTCTGCATTTGAAAGGGTGTTTCAATCCAAAAACCCCTCTGATGGCTTTCTGGTCTGCCTGCAGGCTGCGCATGTGCATGTGATTGTTTGAGGCCTCCTGACCTTGGGAGGTACAGGAAGCTTAAAACGTCCTAGGAATGTAGGGGCTTCTGAGGAGTCAAAATCACTAGAATAGGACTGATTAAAGGTTTTATTTGTTGAGCCAATACTTGCTGCCAAATTTTCATATCTTATATAGTTGGTATATAGAAAAACAGGTAGTAGACCTGGTATTAGCAATATTAGATCTTTGAGTTAAGTACTTTCTTTGTTACAACCCACTGCACCTTTTTTCTACAAACATCCCTGTGATTATACACCAGTTTCCATGTATTTTTATTTTCTCCCAAGAGACCAAACATGTTCAGGCTCTCAGCTATTTGATGGGACTGAAGTAGGATCTTTGTTACTTAGAGCACTCAACTCAACATAGTACCTGCCCCAAACAAGCAATTAGCAATAAAAGCTGCCAGAAGCCAGCGTGAGGAATCCCACCTGTGACAGGGTCATGTGGCAGAGATCTGATGGGCAAGGACAAGTCAGATCTCAGGTTTTCCCCCTGGCATTTCCTGAGCATGTACCCCCCCAAAATAAGAATTTGCCTGTTTTTCCACTCTTCTGACATTCTCTGGAAAAAGTCAATTCAGGCTTTAGTCTTCTGCATTTGAAAGGGTGTTTCAATCCAAAAACCCCTCTGATGGCTTTCTGGTCTGCCTGCAGGCTGCGCATGTGCATGTGATTGTTTGAGGCCTCCTGACCTTGGGAGGTACAGGAAGCTTAAAACGTCCTAGGAATGTAGGGGCTTCTGAGGAGTCAAAATCACTAGAATAGGACTGATTAAAGGTTTTATTTGTTGAGCCAATACTTGCTGCCAAATTTTCATATCTTATATAGTTGGTATATAGAAAAACAGGTAGTAGACCTGGTATTAGCAATATTAGATCTTTGAGTTAAGTACTTTCTTTGTTACAACCCACTACACCTTTTTTCTACAGGAATGTAACTTTATTTAGTATTTTGAAAGTGATGCAGAGTAAAGAAAGAAAACACACTTTTAGGGAAAAGGAGTTTTCTGGTTGATAGACAATTACTCAGGAAGAGAGCCATAAAAACGTTAACAGGCCTCTTGGCCAGAAGATAATGTAAACCACCTGAGACCTTTTGTATACGGGAGGGTATGCAAAAAGAAAGCCTGGTTTTGGGGCTGCTAACGCTGCATAATTATGTATTACCCATTGATCTCTATGTACAATCAAAAAAGGTATAAAGGGCCTTTCTAGATAATAGAGGGGGGGGCCAGTCATTGGAAGGGGCTAGTTATTGGAAGGACTGGTTTCCCCCCGTGTCTCCTATTTTCTCTAATTTCAGGCTGAATTCCCATCTGGGGCGTGGAGGCTCGCCACGTCTACTTACTTGCCCCGGCTGCTAAGATCCAAAAGAGAGAGAGCCCAGGGTGTGGCACTCTCCGATATTCAAACGGACGCAGGTGGCCTAACGTAGATGGTGCAAGCTCCTTGTCTGGAACTTTATTGGCTTTCCACATAAACCAAGTTATTCAGCCTCCTTTTCTCCATCTTAATTTTCCTACTACACTATTATTTCCTAATCTAATCTTATATTAATAAATAAATAAGTTTTCCTCGCCGATCCATCTCCCCTTCAAATCACCCTGGATCCACTGGGGCTAGACCCTGGCAAAAAGCAATACAAAATGAGTGCAATAAAGATCTACAAAGTTCTAATCCCCTAGTGATGATATCTGTGATGCTATTATCAATAAATTCAACCATCAAATTCTTTCTCCAGTTAGCATAAACCGCATAATACTCAAAGTTTAGAATTCAAGTTTTAATTGATTAAAATTAAATACAATTTAGATTTCAGGTTTCAGTGGCACTAGTCACATGTCACGTCCTCAACAGACACTTATGCCTAATGATTACTATATTGAACAGAACAGATACAGAATATTTCCTTCATCACAGAAAGTTTATTGAATCATGTACTTAGAAAAATATTAGATGATAATAATAGATAGATATGCTGCTGCTACTGCTGCTAAGTTGCTTCAGTCATGTCCGACCCTGCGCAACTCCATAGATGGCAGCCCACCAGGCTCCGCCGTCCCTGGGATTCTCCAGGCAAGAACACTGGAGTGAGTTGCCATTTCCTTCTCCAATGCATGAAAGTGAAAGTCACTCAGTCACTCCCTGGAAAATCCCATGCAAGAGTGCTGGAGTGGGTTGCCATTGCCTTCTCCAAGATAGATATAAGTAGGTATATAAACAGGTATAGACATATTGAGAATGGGATGCAGTTTATCCCTGCTTTCAAGAACCAATTTTACAAAATTCATTATTTTGTGAAATGGTTATCAATCCATTTGTAGCTTCAGATTAATCATATAGGAGTATTCATGTCATAGAATTAAAACACACCCGGGTCTTTTTGTTTGAGAGAGAGAGAGCATGTTTATATCAGTGATTTGTGGTAGATACAGAAATCTATTTTTATTTAACATAAGTGTAAAAATATTTGATGTTCTGACAGTTGTCCATTGAGAGGATCTGGAAGCAAAGAAACCCTAGAAGCAATGAGCATTTCTAGAACCCAAATTTTGGGTTCTAAATACCAGTTCTCACTAAATGGAACCAGGACTTCTTAGAGAAATGGCTGATTCCAGGAGAAATATAAGATAAAGCTGGAATGCTTTGCATTAGGAAGTGAGGTTCTTGGAAAATGATAAATGAAAAGGATACAGGATACTCTGTATACCACAGTGGTGTACACACATCATTATACATTTATCAAAACCCATAGAATGTACAATAACAAGATTGAACTCAGGTGGAAACTATTTTTAGGTGATAATAATGTATCAGTGTAGGTTCATTGATTGTAACAAGTGTATCACTCCAGTATGGACTTCTGATATTGAGGAAGGCTATATGTAGGTGGGGGCAGAATGTATTTTGGTAAACTCTCTATTCTTCACTCAATTATGCTTTTTAAATTCTGCTAAAAAAATAGCCTAAAAAATGTCTAAGGAGAAAAAAAGTAAAATATATATAGGAGCCCACTTAAAAGGGCTCCAGTGGACAAACCTGACAATTTGAAAATCAAATTGAAGAGTGATGTGAGAGAGTATGTTAGTTATACATGAGATTATCCTGATATAAATAAATAAATTATTGGGGGAGAATGGAGAGCTCTCCCTATGAAAGAATATCAGCTCATAAACACAGAAGAATGATGGGTTTTGAAAGGCATCATGTGTTGATGTATGGCAAAACCAATACAATATTGTAAAGTAATTAGCCTCCAATTAAAATAAATAAAGATGGTAATGATAACTCTGTATGCAAGAGAGCAAAAGAGACACAGATGTATAGAACAGTCTTTTGGATTCTGTGGGAGAGGGAGAGGGTGGGATGATTTGGGAGAGTGGCATTGAAACATGTATAATATCATGCTGCTGCTGCTAAGTCGCTTCAGTCATGTCCGACTCTGTGCGACCCCGTGGACTGCAGCCTACCAGGCTTCTCCGTCCATGGGATTTTCCAGGCAAGAGTACTGGAGTGGGTTGCCATTGCCTTCTCCATATAATATCATATATGAAACGAATCACCAGTCCAGGTTCAATGCATGATACAGGATACTTGGGGCCAGTGCACTGGGATGACCCAGAGGGATGGTATGGGGAGGAAGGTGGGAAAGGGGTTTAGAATGGGGAACACGTGTATACCCGTGGTGGATTCATGTTGATGTATGGCAAAACCAATACAATATTGTAAAGTAATTAGCCTCCAATTAAAATAAATAAATTTATATTAAAAATAAAACAAATTTATATTTTAAAAAAAGTACCATGGGATTTTCCAGGCAAGAGTACTGGAGTGGGTTGCCATTGCCTTCTCCATATAATATCATATATGAAATGAATCACCAGTCCAGGTTCAATGCATGATACAGGATACTTGGGGCCAGTGCACTGGGATGACCCAGAGGGATGGTATGGGGAGGAAGGTGGGAAAGGGGTTTAGAATGGGGAACACGTGTATACCCGTGGTGGATTCATGTTGATGTATGGCAAAACCAATACAATATTGTAAAGTAATTAGCCTCCAATTAAAATAAATAAATTTATATTAAAAATAAAACAAATTTATATTTTTAAAAAAGTCTGCCTCAGGTTTAGGAAAAAAAAAGAAAGGCATCATGTTGTAATCATCATAGTAACAACAGTTTCAGTCAAAAACTATCCATGAATGATAAAAACCAGTGGGTGACAATTTGAAGAGGAACAGAATGGTTACAGTCTCAAAGGCTTCTCCCAGAAGTTATGTGTTAATAACAAAGGGGAAAAAAATACACTTTACAGTAGAATAAGCTGGTGAACACAAGTTTAAAAGTGTTCCAACTTGAGGTCACCAACAATGGGGCAATGTGCCCCCTAATGAATGAAGGGATGAAGCCTTGATGCAAATTTCCAGGCAGAGGTTCTGACTTGGTGGGTCTGGAGGACCCTGAGAACTGATATCAGAATGAAGCTCCCCAAAAGTTCAGCTGTAAGTAATCCACATCATAACTGACTGTCCTTCGATCTCTGAACAAAGTTGTGCCTGCAAACTTCCAGGAAGTACCACAGTCTAATCTTTCTTTCTGCACAAGTGTCTTTCTTCAATTTGGCAGAAATTCCCATCTACCTAGAAAACTTCCTGCACATTTTCAGAACTGTCCCCTATCTCTGTGTCTCCCCACTGTGGCCCCTCTGAAGCTCTCCTTGGTTACCTTTATGATTGTCTGTTTCTTTGGAATTCTGAGAGTTAATCATCAACTGAAGAAAGTCCACACGTGGCTGTAAGCAGAAAGAAATTTGTATGAAAGAAAGTTACTTGTGAAGTCATAGACAAATCAGGAGTGCAGTATTTAACCTCTTTTCTGAGAGTATGGCCCCTTATAGAGCAGAAATTTGACTAGTATTGCCTGAGTCCTCAGTGAACTAACATTCACCTACAGACCTTGAAGAACATGACGTTTCCCAGAGAGAAACCTGCCATCATGTCAACTGCTTTCTGGTACTCACTCTCTCTGATCTTTGGTTTCTCTGGCTTTTGAAACAGCTTCTTTGCCAAAGAGTTGCCTGCTGTCTCTCCTGTCACACCTGTTTGCTCAGGAGAAAATTCATGACTTCGATCCTTTTTTTCTTCCAATTTAAATTCCTAATGTATTACTACACAAATTAATCCCCTCACATTTGCAAAGTACTTTGGCAGCTTGTATAGAAGCATCTTCAAGGCCTTGACCCTTTGAGAACTCTATACAGTCTTCAGTGACATCTTGGGTACAAAACCCTCAGTCCCCCTGACCTGCAGACAGGCTTGTGCTGGCCTCCAGGCTTCATGAAGGTAAAGGTGGGTTAACCAGCTTGCAGCTTCATGGCCCAGAGAAGACCCTTGCCCATGCCAGACTAGGAGAGGGCTCCAATTTAACACAGAATTCACTCCACCAGCTGCCTGATGGGGCTTTTCATTACACAATCTATAATATAAGAGTCTTGGAATCAAAGTGATTCTTTACCAGTATAACATCTATAATATCAGTAAAAATCATTTTTAAACAGTAATTCTTTTCCTTTAACAGTTTATTGAGTGGAAGTAGTAAAGCTTTCATCTCAACAATATTTATGCAATCACATTCTAATGTGCATGCCTACTATTAAAACATCACTCTCTGGCCCATTTTCTTGTTTCTTCCCCAATCTCCACCTTTCTCATCCCTCCACCATGATATGTTAATAACCTCCCAGTTCTAAAATCTATACTTCTCTACATATCTTTTAAAAAGTACAGAGAATTTCACAAATCATATGTGTACAGGTTAACAAATTTTCAAAAAGTGAATACCCTCATGTAACCACCACCAGATTTTACCTTTTGATTATCTTTGAGGCGACTTTCTTTTATCCTTTTTACAGATTTTGTCAAAAAATTCACAGCACTTTTGGGAAACATGGTGATATTTAATACTTCAAAGATTGGGACAAGGAATGGAAAGAGTACTATAGGGAAGAGATAACAGAAAAGCACAGTGAAGTCGGCATTCACACAGCAGCATACCTGCTCTACCAGAGAAAGACCAGGCTTCCCAACCAGAATAACTCCCTGTGCGACCTTTGCTCAGACCTCCAAGCCAATGGCTGAGAAGGCCAAGTCCAGGGGCCATCACTATAGTAGTGAAATCAGTGGTCCTGTTGGCCTTTTGGAATGATCAAACAAAACAAAACAGGATTACATTCCTTAACTTCATAGTTTTTTTATCTATTGGATTAGAATTTCTCCGGATAAATCACACTATAGTGTGCTACTCTAATTCACCATTTTGTGCAAAAAACCATTCAAGATAGAAATAAAATAGTATATATCTTTTAACCACAATGGAATTAAATTAAAAATCAATAACCAAAATTGGGAAACTCACAATACATGGAAATTAAACAATACAGTCCTAAATAAACGATGAGCTGTATACTATATCAAATATACAACCAGGAATTACTTTGAAATAAATAAAAATGAAACTATTACTTACCAAGATGAATGAGATGTAGAAAAAACAGTGCTCATGGAAAAGTTTAAGGCTATAAATATCTACTTTTAAAAAGAACAAAGACCTCAAGGCATGAACCTAACTTTCCACCCTAACTCACTGAAAAAAGAAGAGCAAACTCAACCTAAATCTAGAAGAAGAAATTAATAAAGACAAGAACAGAAAGTAATGAAATAGAATAAAAACAATTGAGAAGATCAATAAAATCAAAAGCTAATTCTTTGAAAAGAACTTTTAAGCTCAGTCAGTCAGTCAGTTCAGGCACTCAGTCATGTCCAACTCTTTGCGAACCCATGAATCGCAGCACGCCAGGCCTCCCTGTCCATCACCAACTCCCGGAGTTCACTCAGACTCACGTCCATTGAGTCAGTGATGCCATCCAGCCATCTCATCCTCGGTCGTTCCCTTCTCCTCCTGCCCCCAATCCTTCCCAGCATCAGGGTCTCTTCCAATGAGTCAACTCTTCGCATGAGGTGGCCAAAGTACTGGAGCTTCAGTTTTAGCATCATTCCTTCCAAAGAAATCCCAGGGCTGATCTCCTTCAGAATGGACTGGTTGGATCTCCTTGCAGTCCAAGGGACTCTCAAGAGTCTTCTCCAACACCACAGTTCAAAAGCATCAATTCTTCGGCACTCAGCTTTCTTCACAGTCCAACTCTCACATCCATACATGACCACAGGAAAAACCATAGCCTTGACTAGATGGACCTTTGTTGGCAAAGTAATGTCTCTGCTTTTGAATATACTGTCTAGGTTGGTCATAACTTTTCTTCCAAGGAGTAAGCACCTTTTAATTTCATGGCTGCAGTCACCATCTGCAGTGATTTTGGAGCCCCCCAAAAATAAAGTCTGACACTGTTTCTACTGTTTCCCCATCTATTTCCCATGAAGTGATGGGACCAGATGCCATGATCTTCATTTTCTGAATGTTGAGCTTTAAGCCAACTTTTTCACTCTCCTCTTTCACTTTCAACAAGAAGCTTTTTAGCTCCTCTTCACTTTCTGCCATAAGGGTGGTGTCATCTGCATATCTGAGGTTATTGATATTTCTCCCGGCAATCTTGATTCCAGCTTGTGTTTCTTCCAGTCCAGCGTTTCTCATGATGTACTCCATATAAGTTAAATGTACTGCATATAAGTTAAATAAGCAGGGTGACAATATACAGCCTTTCACTTTTAAGCTAGTGAAGTGAAAGTCACTCAGTTTTGTCTAACTCTTTTTGACCCCATGAACTATACAGTTCATGGAATTCTCCAGGCCAGAATACTAGAGTGGGTATCTTTCCCTTCTCCAGGGGATCTTCCCAACCCAGGGATCAATCCCAGGTCTCCTGCACTGCAGGTGGATTATTTACCACTTGAGCCACAAGGGAAACCCAAGAATACAGGAGTGGGTAGCCTATCCCTTCTCCAGCAGATGTTCCCAATCCAGGAATTGAACCGGCGTCTCCTGCATTGTAGGTGTATTCTTTACCAACTGAGCTATCAGGGAAGCCCTTTTAAGCTAGATAGACCAAAAAGAGAGAGAGAACTCAAATATGTAGCATCTCAATGAAAGAGGAGAGATTACTGTTGACATTAAAAGAATACCAGGAACAAGGTTCACCAATAAATTAGATAACTTAGAGGAAGTAGACAAATTCCTTAAAAGACATGAAGTACAGAAGCTAACTTAAAAAGAAAGAGACAATCTGAATTTTTCTATTAAAAATTATCAAACAGGAAGGTTGATTCCTTCAGCTTCATTCTTCTTTCTCAAGATTGCTTTGGCTATTCAGGGTCTTTTGTGTTTCCATACAAATTGTGAAACTATTTGTTTTAGTTCTGTGAAAAATATCATTGGTAGTTTGATAGGGATTGCATTGAATCTATAGATTGCTTTGGGTAGTATACTCATTTTCACTATATCAATTCTTTCAATCCAAGAACACGGCATATTTCTCCATCTATTTGTGTCATCTCTGATTTCTTTCATCAGTGTTTTATAGTTTCCTGTATAGAAACTTTTGTTTCTTTAGGTAAATTTGTTTTAACTATTTTGTTCTTTTTGGTGCAATGATGAATGGGATTATTTCCTTAATTTCTCCTCTGCTTTTTCATTGTTATTATATAGGAATGCAAAGGATTTCTGTGTATTAATTTTATATCCTGCAACTTTACTATATTCACTGATTAGCTCTAGTAATTTTCTCATGGCATCTTTAGGGTTTTCTATGTAAAGGATGATGTTATCTGTAAACACTGTGAGTTTAACTTCTTCTTTTTCAGTCTGGTCCTTTTATTTCTTTTTCATCTCTGATTGCTGTGGCTAGAACTTCCAAAACTATATTGAATAGTAGTGGTGAGAATGGGAACTTTTGTCTTGTTCCTGATTTTAGAGGGAATGCTTTCAAAGCAATATTGAGAAAGAATGGAACTGAAGGAATCAATCTTCCTGATTTCAGACTATACTGAAAGAAAGTAAAAGTGTTAGCCACTCAGTCCTGTCTGACTTTTTGTGACCTCATGGTCTATAGTCCTCCAGGCACCTCTGTCCATGGGATTCTCCAGGCAAGAATACTGGAGTGGGTTGCCATTTCCTTCTCCAGGGGATCTTCCCAACACAGGAACTGAACCCAGGTCTCCTGCATTGTAGGCAGATTCTTTACTGTCTAAGCCACCAGAGAAGAGTATACTACAAAGCTACAGTCATCAAGACAGAATGGTAATGGCACGAAGACAGAAATCAATATAGATCAATGGAACAAAATAGAAAGTCCAAAGGGAAATCCATGCACCAAAGACACCTTATCTATGACAAAGGAGGCAAAAATATACAATGGAGAAAAGACATTCTCTTCAAAAAGTTGTGCTGGGAAAACTGATCAACTATGTGTAAAAGAATGAAACAAGAATACGTTCTAACACCATATGCAAAAATAAACTCAAAATAGATGAAAGGCCAAAAACTATAAATAGAGGAAAACAAAGGCAGAACACTCTCTGATATAAATCACAGCAAGATGCTCTAGGACTGACCTCCCAGAGTAACGGAAATAAAAACAAAAATAAAAAATGGGACTTAAAAGCTTTCCCACAATGAAGGAAACTATAAGCAAGGTAAAAAGATAGCCCTCAGACTGGGAGAATATAGTAGCAAATGAAGAAACTGACAAAGAATTAATCTCCAAAATATACAAGCAGCTCATGCAGTTTGATACCAGAAAAATGAACAACCCAATCAAAAACTGGGCAAAAGTCCGTATTATACATCTGTGTCTCTTTTGCTGTCTCGCATACAGGGTTATCATTACCATCGTTCTAAATTCCATATATATGTGTTAGTATACTGTATTGGTATTTTTCTTTCTGGCTTACTTTGCTCTGTATAATAGGCTCCAGTTTCATCCACCTCATTAGAACTGATTCAAATGTATTCTTTTTAATGGCTGAGTAATACTCCATTGTGTATATGTACCACAGCTTTCTTATCCATTCATCTGCTGATGGAGAGGGAGAGGGTGGGATGATTTGGGAGAATGACATTGAAACATGTATACTATCATGTAAGAAACAAATCGCCAGTCTATGTTCGATACAGGATGCAGGATGCTTGGGGCTGGTGCACGGGAATGATCCAGAGAGATGATATGGAGTGGGAGGTGGGAGGGGGGTTCAGGATTGGGAACTCATGTACACCTGTGGCTGATTCATGTCAATGTATGCCAAAACCAATACAGTACTGTAAAGCAAAATATAGTAAAAATTAAAATTAAAAAAAAAAAACTGGGCAAAAGACCTAAACAGACATTTCTCCAAAGAAGGTATAAAGATGACTAATAAACACATGAAAAGATGTTCAACTTCACTCATTATTCAGTTCAGTTCAGTTGCTCAGTCATGTCTGACTCTTTGCAACCCCATGAATTGCAGCTGCCAGGCCTCCCTGTCCAACACCAAGTCCCGGAGTTCACTCAAACTCATGTCCATCAAGTCGGTGATGCCATCCAGCCATCTCATCCTCTGTCATCCCCTTCTCCTCCCGCCTTCAATCCCTCCCAGCATCAGAGCCTTTTCCAATGAGTCAACTCTTCAATGAGGTGGCCAAAGTACTGAAGTTTCAGCTTTAGCATCATTACTTCCAAAGAACACCCAGGATTGATCTCCTTTAGAATGGACTGGTTGGATCTCCTTGCAGTCCAAGGGACTCTCAAGAGTCTTCTCCAACACCACAGTTCAAAAGCATTAATTCTACATTTGAATCAGTTTTAATAAGGTGGATGACGCTGGAGCCGATTATACAGAGTGAAGTAAGCCAGAAAGAAAAACATCAATACAGTATACTTACACATATATATGGAATTTAGAATGATGGTAATGATAAACCTGTACGCAAGACAGCAAAAGAGACACAGTTGTATAGAATGGCCTTTTGGACTCTGTGGGAGAGGGAGAGGGTGGGATGGGTTGGCAGAGTGGCAATGTAACATGTGTGATATCATAAGTGAAACGAATCGCCAATCCAGGTTTGATGCAGGATGCAGGATGCTTGGGACTGATGCACGGGGATAATCCAGAGAGAGGGTGTGGGGCGGGAGGGTGGAGGTGGGGGTCGGGATTGGGAGTTCATGTACACTCATGGCTAATTCATGTCAATGTGTAACAAAACGAATACAGTATTGTAAAGCAGAACAAACTAAAAAATAAAAATTAATTAAAGAAAAAAAAAGCATTAATTCTTTGGCGCTCAGCTTTCTTCACAGTTCAACTCTCACATCCATACATGACTACTGGAAAAACCATAGCCTTGACTAGACGGACCTTTGTTGGCAAAGTAATGTCTCTGCTTTTGAATATGTTATCTCACTCATTATTAGAGAACTGCAAATCGAAACCACAATGAGGTATCATCTCACACGAGTCAGAATGGCCATTATCAAAAAGTCTACAAACAATAAATGTTGGAGAGGGTTTGGAGAAAAGGAAACTCTCTTACACTGTTGGTGGGAATGCAAGCCAATCCAGCCACATGAAGAACAGTGTGGAGATTCCTTAAAAAAAAACTGGGAAAAGAACTGCCATATGACCCAGCAAGCCCACTGGTAGGCATACACCCCAGAAAACCAGAACTGAAAGAGACACATGTACCCCAATGTTCATGGCAGCACTATTTACAATAGCTAGGACATGGAAGCCACCTAGATGTCCCTCAGCACATGAATAGATATGGAAATTGTGGTACATATACACAGTGGAATATTACTCACTATAAAAATGACGCTTATGAGTCAGTTCTAATGAGGTGGATGAATCTGGGGCCTATTATACAGAGTGAATAAGTCAGAAAGAGAAAAAAAAATACTGTATATTAATGCATATATATGGAATTTGGAAAGAAAGTACTAACAATCCTACATACATGGCAGCAAAAGAGACACAGAAGTAAAGAACAGACTTTTGGACTCAGTGGGAGAAAGCAAGGGTGGAGTGATTTGACAGAATAGCACTGAAACATGTACATTACCATATGTAAAACAGATGACCAGTGCAAGTATGGTACATGAAGCAGGGCACCAAAGCTGGTGCTCTGGGATAACCCAGAGGGATAGGGTGTGAAGAGGGGTGAGAAGGGGATTTCAGGATGGGGAGACACATGTATACTTGTGACTGATTCATGTTGATGGATGACAAAAAACCTCATAATATTGTAAAGTAATTATCTTCCAATTAAAATAAATTAATATACTGGAAAAAATTATTAAACAGAAACTACTCAAAAAGAAAGAAACAATGTGAATAGACCTATAAGAAATACAGTTTGATTTGATAATCAAGAAACTATCCACAACTTGACAATGAAAAGTTCAGGTTCAGATGGTTTTCAACACTACTCAAATGATTAAAGAATTAATGCCAATTTTCCACTAATTCATCAAACAAATAGAATATGACAGAATACTCTGAAAGTCGTTCTTCAGAATCAGTGTTAACCTGGTGTGAGAAACAGAATAAGATAGTAGAGGAAAAAAAAACTATAGACCAATGTACCTTATGACCATGGATACACAAATCCTCAACAAAATACTAGCAAACTGAATTTACTAACATATAAAAACACGTATACATCATATATAAGTGTACTTTATCCCAGGAATGCAAGGTTGTATAATATGCCATTTCAACAGAGCAATAAACAATGACCACACAATTATCTAATAGATGCATAAGAAGCATGTGACAAAAATCCAGCATGTGCTTGTGATTTAAAAAAAAAAAACCTCTCAGGAAACAGAAACGAAGGGACTTTCATGAACCTGATAAAAGGAATCTATGAAAAATGTTTAACAACTTACATAAACCCATAGTTAACACTAATACCTAATAATGAAAAACTGGATGATTTTCTCTAAGATTATGAATATAATAAGACAAGGAAGCCCTTTTCACCACCTCTATCCAAAATTGGCAGATTCATGTTGATGTATGGCAAAACCAATACAATATTGTAAAGTAATTAAACATGATATTTTATATAGGGAATCCTAAGAAAACCACTAAAAACCTATTAGAAAAAATAAATAAGTTCAGCAGGGTTTCAAGATACAAGATCAAGGCAAAAACCACTACAATATTGTAAAGTAATTAGCCTCCAACTAAATAAAATAAAGAGAAAAAAAAACGTACAAGATCAAAACACAAAATCAATTGTATTTCTATATTACAATAAATAATATAAAGTGACATTAAGAAAATAACTCCACTACGATAACACCAAAAAGAATAGAATAAGTAGGAATAAAATAAAAGATGTAAAATTTACACTCTGAAAACCACAAAACCTTGTTGAACTGAATTAAGAAGATGTAAGCAAATGAAAAATATGCCATGATCATGAATCAGAACATTTACATTGTCAAAATGGCATGTTGATGGATATAAGATATTTGTCCACTAGAGAATGGCAAACCACTTCAGAATTCTTGCCTTGAGAACCCCATGAACAGTATGAAAAGGCAAAATGATAAGATACTGAAAGAGGAATGCCCCAGGTCAGTAGGTGCCCAATATGCTACTGGAGATCAGTGGAGAAATAACTCCAGAAAGAATGAAGGGATGGAGCCAAAGCAAAAACAATACTTGGTTGTGGATGTGACCGGTGACAGAAGCAAGGTCCGATGCTGGAAAGAGCAATATTGCATAGGAACCTGGAATGTCAGGTCCACGAATCAAGGCAAATTGGAAGTGGTCAAACAAGAGATGGCAAGAGTGAACGTAGACATTCTAGGAATCAGCGAACTAAAATGGACTGGAATGGGTGAATTTAACTCAGATGACCATTGTATCTACTACTGCGGACAGGAATCCCTCAGAAGAAATGGACTAGCCATCGTGGTCAACAGAAGAGTCCGAAATGCAGTACTTGGATGCAATCTCAAAAACGACAGAATGATCTCTGTTCATTTCCAAGGAAAACCATTCAATATCACAGTAATCCAAGCCTATGCCCCAACCAGCAACACTGAAGAAGCTGAAGTTGAACAGTTCTATGAAGACCTACAAGACCTTTTAGAACTAACACCCAAAATAGATGTCCTTTTCATTCTAGGGGACTGGAATGCTAAAGTAGGAAGTCAAGAAACACCTGGAGTAACAGGCAAATTTGGCCTTGGAATGCGGAATGAAGCAGGCCAAAGACTAATAGAGTTTTGCCAAGAAAATGCACTGNTATGAAGACCTACAAGACCTTTTAGAACTAACACCCAAAAAAGATGTCCTTTTCATTCTAGGGGACTGGAATGCAAAAGTAGGAAGTCAAGAAACACCTGGAGTAACAGGCAAATTTGGCCTTGGAATGCGGAATGAAGCAGGGCAAAGACTAATAGAGTTTTGCCAAGAAAATGCACTGGTCATAGCAAACACCCTCTTCCAACAACACAGGAGAAGACTCTACACATGGACATCACCAGATGGTCAACAGCAAAATCAGATTGATTATATTCTTTGCAGCCAAAGATGGAGAAGCTCTATACAGTCAACAAAAACAAGATTAAAAGCCTTATCTGTCTATTAAATCTCTGTATATGTGGAACTGAGTTTAGTAACATGTGCATTTAAGAACTTTGTACATTTTTAAACAAGGTCCTACTGTACAGCACAGGGAACTAAATTGAATAACCTATGATGAACCATAATGGAAAAGAGTATGAAAAAGTATATATATGTATCACCAAATCACTTTATACAAGTTGTAAATTAACTGTACTTCAATAGAATAAATTTAAAAAAAAAGAAGAACTTTGTACATTTTCATTGGATCAGTGTTTGAAAAGAATATCTGCAAGTGCCCTGAGGCATTTGATCAGCCAGGAAGGATTTTGCTAACAAAAAACAGGTTCCATTTTCCCCACTGGATGTTTACTCATTTGTCCAGAGACCTTATTCATCAGTACGGAAATGAAATTCACTGACTTTAGAACCCAAAATCTCCTCTGGAATCTTTCATGTAGATGAATTTTCAGGGCAATTCATCAGACCTCAGCCATGAGTAAGATCTTATGGATTCTAAGTTTCACTTTTTGCCAAGGATTCTATGATTAAACTCTTAAGCTTCTTCACCAACTTAGCACAGGGACTTCCCCGGTGATTCAATGGTTACGACTTCACCTTCCAATGCCGTGGATGTGAGTTCCATCCCTGGTTGGGGAGCTAAGATCTCACATGCATTGTGGCCAAAAAACCTAAAACAGAAGTAATATTATAACAAATTCAGTAAAGACTTTTAAAATGGTCCCCATTAAAAAACTCTTTTAAAAAAATGCTTAGCACAAATTATTTTTCATCTCTGCTTTATTTCCTAATATTTCCTAATTAGATATAGAATATTAGTGTTTATTACTATTATTTGATATATTATCTTTGATCTATTTCCTTCAAAAGGCAATTGAAAGTAGAAATCTTCCTTTTTCCAAGGTAAAGACTAAAAAAATATCAAATGGATGCATTTTTAAAACTGAATGCTCCTCTTATTTGAGGCATTATGCTAACTGCTCTAAGCAACTAAAGACATTGTTTTTTGCTTTTAAATCTCCTGATTGCTCTCTGATTATGAAATATTCTCTCAGAGTTTGAAGCTGGTTACCTTTCTTTGAAGTTTAAAACATGCATTTTCATTCTTTGCAAGGTTGTCCTAAAATTCAGTAAAGACTTTTAAAATGGTCCCCATTAAAAAACTCTTTTAAAAAAATGCTTAGCACAAATTATTTTTCATCTCTGCTTTATTTCCTAATATTTCCTGATTAGATATAGAATATTAGTGTTTATTACTATTATTTGATATATTATCTTTGATCTATTTCCTTCAAAAGGCAATTGAAAGTAGAAATCTTCCTTTTTCCAAGGTAAAGACTAAAAAAATATCAAATGGATGCATTTTTAAAACTGAATGCTCCTCTTATTTGAGGCATTATGCTAACTGCTCTAAGCAACTAAAGACATTGTTTTTTGCTTTTAAATCTCCTGATTGCTCTCTGATTATGAAATATTCTCTCAGAGTTTGAAGCTGGTTACCTTTCTTTGAAGTTTAAAACATGCATTTTCATTCTTTGCAAGGTTGTCCTTGAATTCCTTCTTTTGGTTTCTGCATAATTTCTGGTTGTGCCTTAACACCCAATTTGTTTTTGCTTCTTCTCACTTTGGCCATCTTTTCATTTTAAAAGAGCCCTTTCTTCTCTATGGTGATCCTCCACCCCCGCCCCATGCCCAGTCACACCCCACCCCACTCCCAGGTCTGATTACTTTGTCACTTGGTCTATATTTATTCCAGGACTTTGAGAAGTTGTATTAGGTTATCTCCAGTCTTCTTGGGGGCTTCAAAGACTTGTGCTAAAAGACAGCTATTTGTCTTTTACTAGCTTTGCTTTTCAATCTCTCATGATGAATTAAAAATTCTCTGTTATCATTATCTGATCTATTATTACTTTTCTTCAATGTCCTGTAGCTTTTTCAGATCAGTTCTATTTTCCAGTCCAAGGTTAGTTTTGAAATGTACAGAACTACCCCCAGAGAGTCTGCAGGTCCTTCTTTATCTAGAAAGTTATTTCTGAAATGTTTCTGTTTTCTTCTTTTGCATGCAGTCCACTCTTAGTTGCACTTTTTAGTGTATCTGCATCTTTCCTTTAGAATTCAAACTCTACCAAATTCCATTGGCTCTTCATTTCTTCAAGGCTCCAAGATGCTGTCTTAGTCAGCTTGGGTTGCTATAACAGAATGCCATAGACAAAGTGGCTTAAGCAATAGACATTTATTTCTCACACTACTAGAGGCTGGAAAATTTAAGATCGAGGTGCTGGCAGACTTGGTCTCTGGTGAGGACCTCTTCCTGGTTTGCAGATGGCTGCCCTTGTGCTTTAAGAGATCTCTAGTCTTTCCCATTCTATTGTTTTCCTCTATTTCTTTGCATTAATCACTGAGGAAGGCTTTCTTATCTCTCCTTGTTGTTCTTTGGAACTCTGCATTCAAATGGGTATATCTTTCCTTTTCTCCTTTGCCTTTTACTTGTCTTCTTTTCACAGCTATTTGTAAGGCCTCCTTAGACAACCATTTTGCCTTTTTGCATTTCTTTTTCTATGAGATGGTCTCGATCCCTGCCTCTTGTAAAATGTCACCAACCTCCGTCCATAGTTCTTCAGGCACTTTGTCTATCAGATCTAATCCCTTGAATCTATTTGTCACTTCCACTGTATAATCATAAGGGATTTGATTTAGGTCATACCAGAATGGTCTTGTGGTTTTCCCAACTTTCTTCAGTGTAAGTCTGAATTTGGCAATAAGGAGTTCATGATCTAAGCCATAGTCAGCTCCCAGTCTTGTTTTTGCTGATTGTATAGCGCTTCTCCATCTCTGGCTGCAAAGAATATAGAATGAGAAAGACTAGAGATCTCTTCAAGGAAATTAGAGATACCAAGGGAACATTTCATGCAAAGATGGGCTCAATAAAGGACAAAAAAAAAAAATTAACATGGATATGTAAACCAATACTTAGAGGGAACAAAGAAAAACATGGAACGCCCAGAGATAAGTTTCCAGGAGCTTTATCTTAAAAACAACCAAACAAAAAAACAACCGTATTGCCCCAGTTGCTCAAGGTTCTCCACCCAGCCTCACCTAGGGATCCAGAGGAATGAAAACCGGAAGTACTGTAAGAGGAACCGGAAGCGTGGGGGCGGCAGGGCGATACAGGCTTTTGCCTGAGGTAACTGGGAGTGGTCAATAGTTTGCGGGTGACTGTTTCGAGGCAGTCCCGATGCTTTTTCGTCTAAGGTCCATTTAAGAGTTTGACCTGCATCTCTGGCTGCTCAGGGTATTTGACTTGCCCCCAGGTCCTCTGATTTTTGCGTTGTGGCGTCTAGATTCTTCCACCCGCCGGACCTGGCAGGGTCCCGCACTGTTGGACCTCTCTCTCTTTGGGCTTCTTGTGGCTTTTCCTGAAAACGTTGTGGAGGCTGCAGGTTAGTACGTGGGTCTTGTGTGTGCCTTATAGGGAAGGGTAGCCGCATCTATCCTATACGCGTGCTTTAGGGTTGTTTTGTTTGTAAACATCTCGTTTGCATTTTAGAATCTGTAATCATGCTGGTCATTCTGTGAAAAATTTAGGAGTTTGGTGCTCAAAGTTAGTATCATTTCAGACTATGATGAGCCTCAGTTTTCTTTGGTGGGTGTTACTTTGCAGAATATTTGCAGTATCGTGCAGAAACTCTTCTAGGGCTGTGAGCAGTTACTGAAGTGCGTACATTCTTGAGGAACATTTCTCTGGTTTTCTTTATTCTTAGGGTAATTTTATTCTGAAGTGCTTTGCACAAGCTGACTGAAATTGAATCTCCCTGAGGAAATGGCTGACCTAATCCTGATGATGCTGAGTTGTGGGTTTAAATAACTCATGTTATTGTCATAATCTTCCTTTTAGCTTTACGTTTGGACAGTGATGTCTCTCAAAGCGTTTATGGGGACCTTTATAATTAGTTCATTAGGGGACTTCTTGGCAGTCCAGTGGTTAAGACTCCAGGTTTCCACTGTAGGGGGCAAGGGTTCCATGCCTGGTTGAAGAACTAAGATCCTGCATGGCACAAGCTGGGGCCGGGAAGAACAAACAAACAAAACCAGTGCAATTTATTTAGAAAGAAAGAGCCAAGATTCCCCATCTGTTCTGTAAAGCATTCGGTCTTGTATGTAGAAGTTACTTAATAAACTCATATTGAACCAAACCCATATACTTATTATTATATATTTCTTTGTTATACTCTTAACTCCAGAAAGATTTGTAATGATCTTGAAAAAGTGTGAAGATTCCAGTAAGGCTCTTCCCCTTAGATTAATGAAATTCTTTATTTTTGATTGGGGCTTCCCTGGTGGCTCAGAGGTTAAAGCGTCTGCCTGCAATGCAGGAAACCCGGGTTCGATCCCTGGGTTGGGAAGCAGAAGGAAATGGCAGCCCACTCCAGTATTCTTGCCTGGAGAATCCCATGGACAGAGGAGCCTGGCAGGCTACAGTCCATTGGGTCACAAGAGTCGGACACGACTTAGTGACTAAACCACCTTATTTTTGATTTCGTTGGTTATAAATGTCTATGGCTGTTTTTGTTTTGTACCTTGAATGGAAAACCATTGCTGAAATATTCCAACCTGAAAAATCAGCAAATACTGTGTGGGTGGAGTTTATTCTGCAGACCTTCACAGTTGTCTTTGCTGTTATTTCTTTAGCCAATTTGACTGTTTATGATAATCCTACCTGGTTTCAGGGTTGGTTTGGCGTAGTTAGTGAATTTTTCAAAATTATATTTCTCTACTCGATTTATGAAGTGTGCTAATATAACTTGAGAGAATTTTAATTTTTATACTGCTTCATACCATATTATCTGGAACTAACAAGTGCCACTAGGTGGCAGCATAGTGTTTTTTTAATAGTTTCTTAAGTTTCGACTGAATTTCATAACTCCTTCTGCTATCATAGTGCTATTCTGATTGTAGTAGATATCTGTCATGCTGAATGCAGGCACTGGAATAAATAGGCATATTATCTCATTTAATCCTAAACAACAAATCCCAAACCTTCTGACATAACATTATTCTTTTATCATCTGAGGGAAATGTGGGAAAGAGATTAAATAATAATGCAAGGCCTGTAAACGACAAGGCTGATAAACTACACCACCAATAAGTCGTAGAGCCAGAATTGGAATACAGGTGCTTAATTACAACTTCCTGCTAGTCAAATTAAAGTTATTGGAAGTTTGACCAAGTGATGAAGAACCAGCAATTAAAATGAGAAATCTGTGGATATTCTGAGAGAGGTGAGAACTGAACACTGTTTTTTAGTTTTTTTGTTTTGCTTTTTGTGTGGATCATTTTTAACATCTTTATTGAATTTGTTAAAATATTGCATCTGTTTTATGTTTTGTCATGAATTTGTTACAGTATTGCTTCTGTTTTGTGTTTTGGCTTTTTGGCCACGAGGGCATTTGGGATCTTAGCTCCCCAAAGGGATCAAACCCATACTCCTTGCATTGTAAGGTGAAGTCTTAGCTACTTGACTGCCAGGGAAGTCCCTGAACATTGATTTTGTATAACGTGCCTCAAGACGGTTGGAGGTGCATGGTTTCCAAAAGCCAGTATTTCCTAAATTGTGTTCCAAGGAGCACTAGTCCTTGGAGATGCTTCAGGAAAGAAAAAGGTTTCTGTAACCAGAAATGCTCTTGGAAATTTCAATAAAGACTCTCAAAAATCCTGCAGTAAAGAAACCTGTTTAACCCCACTGTTTTGGAATATTCCACATTGAAAAATACATTTTATGTGCAGGCCAATATAAACATATATTGAGTTGGCCAAAAAGTTTGAGTTTTTCTGTAAGATGTTATGGAAAAACGCAGACTCACTTTTGGCCAACCCAATACTTAATGGAATACTAAAATACACATGAGGAAATACTTTATATTTTCTATTTTATTTTTTCCAGTCTTTTTTAAAAAATGGTAAATTTCTATTGATATTTATTCTTGTATTAGTCCTGGTAATATTGAATGATGAGAGGATGAGATGGTTGGATGGCATCACCAGCTCGATGGACCTGAGTTTGAATAAGCTCCCGGAGTTGGTGATGGACAGGGAAGCCTGGTGTGCTGTAATCCATGAGGTCGCAAAGAGTCAGACATGACTGAGTGACTGAATTGAACTGAATAGTTGAATGAATACAGTGTTTCTTGCAGGGAAATTATTCTTGATAATAATTCAGGCAAAGTAAGAACATAGGAAAAATTTTATTGATGGAATTCCCCAAAATACATTCTTTGGAACACATATTCCCCAGAATATTAATTAACATTATGAATAATCAAAAAAGTGTTTCCTGATCAAGATAAACTTGGGGGATTTAGGTTAAAGTTAAACCAATTCTACCTATACTAGTGGTACTATTCATTTCTAAGATGAGGAGTTAATATGCAGTGTTTCCCAAATTTCATGACCATGGAACCTATTTTTAGAGGTTTACCTTGTGACCATTAGAATACACTTTGGGAAATGATCATGTTGATAATTAGGGCCAAAATGTTTTTGTTGTAATGTATGCATTTCAGGTGAAAATTTTTGTTGTAAATAATTCACCTAATTTTTATAATTCATTTATCCTATTTGCTGGTATTGACATGGCAGAAAATATGTCATAAAGCCTTTCAGTTTCTTAGTTTTCTTCTTACCTATGGAAACTTTCTGTTAATAAGAAAAGTCTTTATGAAATTCTCTGGCACTGGTAAATTTCATATAAACAAAAACTTTTAATTTCAGTTTAAATTCAGTGAGCAGTAAATTTACAGGTGTGTTAGAGTGAGCCACGTGAAGACATTTTGGCAATTTTTGTTTCATATTTGGGAACATTTGGAGTTTAGTTAAAGGTTAAGTGTTTAAGAAATGTGTAAAGGATTTTCCTACATTTTATTTATAAGCCGAGCAAAATCAGTGCTTATGTACTTGATCCAAAGTTGTTTTAGATTAGTTGAATTTATGGTACCTGTAATAGTTTATTTCATGTTTGGTTCCATATAATTGTTAGGGAGAGAATTTCCAGTTCTCTCTTTCACACATCTCAGACCATTCATTTTGAGTATTTAAGTATTTCTGACTTTACAGGATTTGTATATGAAATTCCTACTCCTTTTCTTAAATCAAGAAGAAATTTGGCAAAGATTTTAACTGTAAATAGAGAATATTTTACTCATAATAGTGTAAAAATTTTCTGTAAGAAGCTCAGTGTTTTGGTAACTACACATAATTAATAGAAAATTGGAAGAAATACTTACCAGGTGTTCCCGTAGTGCATTTCTCACTGGAGCTTAAGAAACCTGTAAACACAAAACAGTTAATGAAAAATAACTTTTGTGGCAGCATTATCAATTGATATAGTATACAAGATTATGTGAACTAGACAATAAGAACAGAGCAGTATACACAGTAAGGTACTAATCTTATGGGCAGCAAGTACAGGAGCAGTTGGTGAAAAATAGATTTGTAAGAAAGTTTTATGGAAGAAATGGAATTTGATCTGATTTTTGTTTAAATATGTTTAAACAGAAAAAGTAGAGAAAGACCTTCTATGTTAGAGAGTTGAATGTGTGATGACATTAATCAGTTCAAGTTCCTTAACATGGCTTGAATATCCTCAAGACCTGCCTGCC